>JAODKF010000038.1:9239709-9261664 GCA_026779585.1 Mormyrus proboscirostris | reverse complement strand
ACACACACACACACACACACACACACAGTTTTCACTCTGTTATCTTTTATTGGCTCAATAGTATAACTAAATTCAAATTTCTATGATTTTACATTTGCCACAACAGAATAACGTTTTGAAAAAGTTTCAAGACTTATAGTAGCACAAAACTATTTGGAAACATTTGTGTCAGTTGTGTCACAGTTATAATTGTATTGTTCTAATCACATAAGAAATGATAAGGGATCCTTCAATCAGCAGTTTACTCCAGTAATGGAAAGTTTAAAGTGCACAAATGATGTTTAGAAGTGCTATGAATATCTAAAGAAATGAATGGGCAAACATTAGTGCCTTTTCCCCATATATAGAGATACCAATATAAAGCAAATTATTCTGTTTCTTACTTACAAACTCTAGAAAACAATGTATTTTCATTTAGTTTATAAGAAAATTTAAGAGTTTAATTACCTTGAATTGTATTTATATGCAGTAGTTAGTAGTTTTACTAACTAGCAACATAGAGTATAGAAATAAAATATAACACTAACCATTTTAAAAATGTATTAATAAAATATCAGTGCTTAATGCTATTTTACTCAGATATATTTGAACTTTTTAAACCATAAATTGTCTCTTCTTTGCATAAAATTTTTCCGTTAGTCAGCAGTGTAGGCAAAGCACAAGATATAAATTATATATGGGAAGCCAAAACAACACCCAATAAATAAATAAATGAATAGGGAAGGATACATTTTAGTTCTTTTTTCACATGCAGCTCATTTTTGTCCTAAATGCAAGGCATGGTGTACCAAGGTATGGGTGACTGAAGCACCCGGCTGCATGTCAAATCAAACTGAAAGATACGATTTGCCATGCATCAGGGTTTTAATGTTCCTAATCTTCTACAGCTAAAATTGCAGCTGTAAAAAATAGTAATGATAGCCTCTTAAATTTTAGCTGTATTTCAGTTTACTCAATAATGCGAAAGATGGATAATTGGGGGGAAAAAATCTAAATCACAGTGCTTTGCACCTTTTTGTATATATTTGAATACACATTCGTCCCTTTTGGCTCCCCCAACACACACACACACACACACACACACACACACACACACACACACACCCGCATGCACGCGTGCATACACGCACACACACACATTTTGTTTGTGGAACTGTATAAAGAAAACTAATAACGGTTTTCAAATCAACTGAAATTTAATTAACACATACCAACTGGGTAGCCATGTGTTATATAGGCAGGTAGAATAAAAATACAATTGAATCTTCCATATATTTCTTGTATTATAATGACTCAAGTAAATTTGAATCTCATATTATATTGTGCCCAACAGGTATCTTCCTTTCAATTGTGGATGAGCATTTGATTTAAGTCTTAAAATCTGTGTAACTGGAATGGGTGAAATGCAGTAATGACATACCCCCTTATTTCAGCAAAATTTTTCCCAAGCCACGTAGTTCTTACATCAGTGTTTAAATATTCCAAATTTAGATATGCTTCTAGGCAAATGATTGTCACAGCTCTAATTAAATCACACTTTAAGTGTGGTTCAAGATTCTATCCATAAAATGAAGAGCAGAATCAAAGATGATAGGAGAATTTTAAATATTATTGTTATAATTACTCAATTAATTACAGCATATTTCACATAACAGTAAAACTTCTATAAACAATTTGTATACATACCATATAAATTTGAATACTAACTGTCATATGTCTATATGACATGAATGTGCGTAAAACATTCTTGTATGCAAAAAATAAATATATAAAAATATTACTACATACCGTCAGACAATAATATTATATATATCTCACTCTTTGAAATAACAAATTGAATGTGAAACATATGTAGTTGTGGAGATTTTTAGCTAATAAAACCGACATGTACAGTACTGCATTAGCCATTCTGTGTGCATGAATTTATGAGGCATGTTAAGTAACTGATTAATTAATAGTGTTTAAAGAAAAAAATAGGACTGATTGTGTCGAAATTAATCTGTACCAGTCAGAACTCTAGATGTTTACTGTGCATGAAAGTCCAGTCCTGAGTGTGAAAGGAACCTTTTAAGTCTGTTATTTGTAACAAGGGCTGCTGCTTCAGCAGCGTTCATACAAGTCAGATCCACTGGGAAATGTACTGTTCTCAGGTAGCAAGCAACATCTACTAATAGAACATACGTTTTGATGGTAATTTTAATGGCACCATAAGATTTAGAATGTTTAATTGACCATAAGCTTTTATTTATGGTGGGCCAGATAAACATTTAATTTCCCTGTTGTCTATCTATTTATCGGCTTATTCATTCTTTAATTAGTTTATTTATTAACGGCATTTGTGGAAACTGTTAAACAGCAACAAAAGTAACAGAAATTTATAATGTAAATTTCTAAATCCAAATGTATCGCATAAATGAAACTTATCCAAACATGTACAAGCATGGTATGTGTTGTTGTGATTACAATTTGGAAACATTATATATCTACCTGCCTGCCCGTCTGTCTGTCTGTTGAGTGAACTAAGGACTGCTACTGGTAAAAATAAGCTATTTGTATTATAAAAATGTTTAAAAACTCTTCTTAAATAGTTATTTTAATTTATTGTGCTGCTGTGTCGTTTTTTTGTGTCACTTGATCTTCTTTGTTTATGTGATCTTATTTAATATTGTGATGTGTTTTTCATTTAGAAATTCAAGAAATATTTTTATTAATTTTCCACTATTATGCTGTTTTAAGGTGTGCTGTTTAGAAAACTGAGGTTTATTTAAAAACTTAAAATTGACAGATGGAGATTTACCTTCTATTCATCATAAGATTTTACATTTTTCTGTTTTTAGATGTGTATCGTGTTCGTATATGTCTATAAATATCTCTAGATTGAGAAATATAGTATGTAATAATAAGTAATCCATTATTATTTTAGTAATTTATGTTGTCAGTTATTGTGGATTGCTGAATAAGTAAGCCAGCTGTCAGAATTAGAATATTTACATTTTAAGTGAAGAAGCTGCAGAAATCTTGCAATTCTTCCATGTTGGAGCCTAATTGCAACAAGAAAATGAATACAAAAAAAAACTCTACATATGCCAGAAGTGGAAATGTTGTATATATGAAATATTTTGTGCTGAAATGGTATGATTCTCATTTAAATGAAAAGCATGCTTTGTTTTCTTAATTTTGGGATTAGATGACACTTCACTTATGTTCTTTGAAAACTGATGAGTTAATGCCATCTCTTTTATTCTGTGAAAAGAAAAGAAATGCTGGAGAAGTGTCATAAGAAAGTTAAAAAAGGAACCTTAGGAAATGTATAGATTGAAGATTCATAATCTGGCAATTGCTCTATAGCTATAGCTGTATGCCAAGATCACAAAATTAACCTGCTGTTTTAACAATCTTTTCAGTGGTTTCTTGTGACATTTCAGATGCAGAGCTCAAATAAAAAGGCTCCACCCTGCTAAATGTCAGTAATAGAGAGAAAATGGGTTCACGGGAAAAAGTTAAGACCCTCAAAAGCAGTTTGAAATGTTATGCATTACCATAATAAAAAGATCACATTTATTAGAAAGTGTGGCTTTCGGGGTACATTTGTCTTCCGGAAACTTAAAGAGAAAATGTCCATTTCGTTAAAAGCCATGGCAACAAAGTGAATTTTTAGACCTGGATATGCTGAGGCAGCTTTTCTGTTGGCTGTTGCGCGGGACAGAGATGATTTAGAACACAGCCTATGTACCAGTGTAGGCAATGCAGGCATGGAGTATTTCCGCAGGAAGACAGCAGCGTTCCTGGGTTGGTTGGTGAACATCAGGGCATCAGGAAAGATGGATTGGCCAGTGGATTCTAGCACAGTATGTGGAGTTTTAGTTCATTTTAAGCAAGTTAACAGTACCATCTGTTCGAGCCTGGGGTGCCAGAGCTGATTAATACATTGGAAGAATAGGAAAGCCACAATGGAACAAGGACTAAATGGGGAATAATGCATCTTTGCCTAGTTAATCTTTTCACCATGTACATACTATAAAATGTCTTGCAACAAAAATAAAATTACCAGAAGTATTCTCACGATGATCACCTGGTGATCATGCACAACTTAAGGGGTTATTACGGTATCATTTCCAATCTATTGTTCAAAAATATGCATGGACCCAACCACACAGTTTCGTAATTGATTGAAGTAAAATTTGTTTAATTTAGCAAAAGGCCAGCCGTGAAAGAAAGAAACTGGTAGACACTATATATACATTAATATGGAGATATTATGATCGAGCTTCTTAATATCCAGCCGTTCATTTAATTTCTTAGTGCTTTTGATTTAGCATGAAGCAAATGATAGATAAGTTATATTTACCTCCTAAAGCCATTTGTTGCAATTTAGTATGCTATTTTTAGTGGAGTATATTTTCAAACAAGCAGTATTTTCGTTTCTGTTGTTGCTTCTATTAATAATCGTGGATCTTATGTTTTGGATTAATTAATTTAAACAAATTAATAATTTCTATTATAATAGATCTGCAAGTCCTTTGTGGTCATTGAGGGCTATACATTATGAATGAGATTATTATTACTTACTGAGTCTTACTTACTTACTAGAATATTTCATTGTTGGATTTTGTCCAAACATGATGATGACATATCAGCCAGTGTTATTTTACCTGCATCTATGTGTGTTTTGTTTTCCCAAGCTATCAAAAGAGCTCTTATGAGGAAGGACAGATATATTATTTTTATTATTTTTTGTTGATTTTCTTTCCTTTATATTTTATGTTCATAAATGAGGACAATGGCAATCCATCTAGGGAAATATTTGTTTCAATGAGCAAGGTATAGTACAGTACAAGAGCTGTTTGTGCCAGAAACTGATTAAATTCCATTCATCCATCCCAGTCGGTCCCAGGTTGCTTGTAAAATGTTTCATATAATTACAGTGACCAGAGTTTTTCAAATAATTTACACGCTGGCCTTTATCTGGGGTTTTATTTTTGTAGTTCACATTTATTTAAAAATCTATGTCCTTAACATATTGTCATAAACATCTATATGATGTATTAATTTTGATCAGCATGCCCTTTAAAACTGCATGCACAGTTTATAGATTCACCTTTTAAAACAGTTTAGACAGACTATAATTAAATACGAAAGCGGTTTGTAGACAATGCCATCAAACTGCTTTCAACTGTAATTATATTTTTGGGCCCCGTTACTGTTACTGAATAATTGTTGGTTCAGTTTACTCACTGCAATATTAACATCATTAAGTAAATATATGTACTTTGCTAGGAAAGATCCCAAAGTAAATAATTTTGTAATAATCCTGATACTTGTTCAAAAGTAAAACAGGATGTGAAACTGTGTGAATGCCATTTTATACATGAGCATTGATGCTAAATCATTAAGCTAAGTTTGCAACATCAATATTTCAAATATAATGACACTGTTTGTGAACAAGGGCCTTCTGTTCTTGGACTTTGATTGCCGTTCTCTTAAATCAATCTGCATCCTGCTCACTCCGATGAGCCAAACAACATTAATTAGATTAACAGGTTATATAAACACTGTATTATTACCCACAATCTTGTGTTAAATTACAAAAATATTTATTAGGCTGCTTTGTTTTATTTTAAATATTCATTCATTCATATTTGTTATCACTACAGACTTGTACAGAAAAATAGATGGATGGATTCCAAGTTGTGTATATGTAGCTGTAACCATAATTTTGTACACATATACATGCATATGAATGCATGTGCGTGTCGACATTTAGTTTCGATATAGTATCTCACTCGCTTAATGAAATATTTTCTTGGTTTTAGAATGTATGCCGAACAATTGAACAACCTCATGCTGTTCTGCTGGTGGCACTATAAAAAAATCAACCAAAGTTCAAATATGAAACATACATTATAGTTGAAAACTGTTCATTGTGCCTTTCCGTATTATTTGCATGCCATATCATGATTTTGATATTTGTGTTTTCAAAATGTTGCCGCCGAAATAGCACGACTTTCACGACCACATTAAAATATCGCTATGTCACCTTGCGAACAGAACTGTGCTCAGGGAAGATGACGTTACTTAAGTGCAGGATGTTCATAATTGGACGACATGCATATACTTTACATATCAATAGATCTGACTAAAATTAGAAGCTATCCCAAGCTGAGATGAGTGCAATGTAATGCTCATTAAGTAAACACCATCATTTAAGCATGTCATCATTCCCCTAATGTAACAGTGTAGAACCTGCACAGCAGCATTTAAGCAGTGTCTTTGTGTTGGGAGCGTACCTTTTTCAACACTACAAAACCTTACAACTTTGCATGTCTTATAAAATAAAGCTTTCCCACTTTCTATTTTTCCAGGCATCCCCTCTGACCTTGAAAACTCCTCAAATTGAGCAATGTGTTTCACCAATATTAGGCTTGCTGAGAAAGAATCCCAGAACACTCACATTCATATAACGCCGTTCATCTCTATTTTTACAGCATAGAATGGCAGTGTGGAATAGCGCTACTGGAAACAGACATATTAATTGTGTGACTGATTATTTTAACAGTTTTATAAATAACTGGGACAGAAACTCACTAGAGAACATGCTTCCAGTAGCTAAAAAATGTATACACAGCAAAACCTGTGGTTTTCGTTTAAATACAAAACTGCAATTTTCATATGAACACAGGGTTAAATTAATATTTTGCTGATTTCACAATGTAGCATCAGCATCATAAATGTGTATGTACATCTTTCCTATTTTCCTGCAGATGTGCACAAAAACCTGATTACAGTATAATAGAGAAGGAATAAGTCTATGTAACTGATCTGTCCTGCCATTTTTAATTATTGCTTGATTTTTGCTCACAAAGTGCCAGTGGCTGTTGAGGCTTCTGTTAATGTGTCTTAGTCATGTCAGGAGATACAGATTCCATGTCCATTAGTGAGCCATTAATTCAAGTAAAATTTGATCAAACAGTCATAATGAGAAAACAATGCCTGATCCATTTTGATACATATCAGGAGCTGGCATATTTGTGATAAAGACTCACCATACACAGCTTCAGTTCTATTGAAGCCATTTGCTTCATGGCTGAAAATTTCTAGCTCTACATTATAAACCCCCGTTTGAAATGATGATATATGACCTATTCTGTGTATGGAATTCTCTCAGTGGCCGTTTTATTACGTACACCCACGTGCTAACGCAAACAGCCTGCCCAAACACCTCGAGGTTGCTAATAAATACATCCAGCACACAGGTATAATCAAGAGGTTCAACTCTTGTTTAACTTGGCATTAGAATTGCGAGCATGTGCGATCTAAGAAAATCTGCATGGAGTGTGATTGCATCTTAGAAGCAAATAACTTCCTGGGAATTTTACTTGCTACAGTATCTAAAGTTTACAGTGAATAGTGCAAAAAAACAAACAGACAACATCCACTCCTCAGTAGTTCTGTGGGTGAAAACTTCTTAATGAATGTGGCCCGAGAAGAATGGCCAAACTTGTTAAAACTAACAGGGAGGTCACAAGTGCAAAAACAACAGCTCAGTAAAACTGAGGTATATACTGTAGAAGGGCTTCTCTGAATGCACAACGTCTTTGAACTTGAAGTTTTTCAGTTGGCAGAAGTGAATCCTACCCAGCACTAGCTAGGAATACCTAACAAAATGGCCCCTGAGTGTATATGTCTATAAAGCACCCTATAATGGACTGGCATCCTATCCAGGGCTTGCTTCCGCCTTGAGCCCTATGCTGCTTAGGGAGAGGTTCCATGCCCTATGTGCCCCTCTCCAAGAGAACCAACTAGAAGATTGAAGGATAGATGAATGGATGTATAAAAATATAGTGCTTGTTGCTGTTGAACAACATCGAGTCATTAATTATGGATGAGGATCAACAGGGTTAGCGATATTGGAGGTGTATTCCTATAATGAATGGTAAGAAGAGTTCATGAAGGATATATGTACTTTTTACGTACCCTGGATATTTAAAAACAAACAAAAAAAAACCTTTAAATGAAATGCCTCAGCATAAATATGGAGGTATGTACGTTACATATTAAAAATTACAATTTAAGAGTCCATGAAATTACATGCAAATGGTATATGTTGAACATTAGTGATGCAGTTTGTTGTGATACAGAGTGACTACAGCATTCTACATATTATCTTTCAGCTTTTAAACCACTTTTCTGAGTTGGATTGATTCGGATAAAGCCAGTTCCCATTTGTCAGTTATAAATGGCATTATGTATTCCCCATATTTGTAATATTTGGTTTATTGAGCATGCCTTTAATGTTGAGTTTCAAGTAATTAGCATTTAAATAGATATATTTTAAAAAGATATCATGAAGGACAGAGTAAGTTCATGGAGTTTGAAAGAGGTTCCTTAACAAGTGCAAACAATGCTTCGGTGCTTCAGCAAATGGTTTGTGATGTCATCATCTCCGCTTTGTATTACTTTCTTCACAATTTGAAGCTAAGGCTTTCACTTTATAATGCCAAGCAACAAAATCTTGGTAAACCTTCCTTTCAGATAATTCATCTGGAATAAAGAGTTCAATTTTAAACTACTGAATACCAAAAATAACCGAAGCCTAACATTTGCTCGTGTAATTGATTTCTGAAAATGTTTAATGGTGTCTTCGGTAATATGGTCAGTGAATTTATACTTATTTAATACTTTTGTTTAAAGTAGACCTTTTATCCCGATTCCAAATACGATGTCAAACATGCTTATTGGCAAATGAAAAAAGTATAATTACATCTACTGCTAAAATATTGAATCTAAAGCGAGAAGGTGACATAACCATTTCCAAGTGATACCTGCACAAATGTCACACGGAGACACAACACTGTCAGGTGCAGTTTTAGTTTTGCAAATTTGATTGCTGGCAGCATATAAGAAGCTCACGTTTTAAATGAATTATGACAAGTGGACAATATGTTGTTTACATATTATACTAAAACATAATTCATTCCAATACTTAATTGTGATAAAAATTATTGGTAATGCTTCACATTAACTGCACACAACTTCATAATACCCTTATATGTTATAGAACACCTCCATAATACATTCAAAAAGCAAACATTATAATCATACATTTCTGTCATTATAAAGGTGCACTTAAACCATTATTAAGATGCAGTTAATGTAAAGTATTACCAAATAATTTTAAGATCTTTCAAACCTCCAATCCAACGTTTCTATAAAGATTTTGACATGGTGCAGGCGGGAAAATGAGGGTGACAATCCACTTAGCGGCTTTGAGACAACGAGGGTTTATTGGTGAAACTAAAACTGAAACAAACACAAACTGAGAAAAATCACAAAATAACAGGACCACGAAGGATCAGAAACGGGGTAAACACTACAAAGAGAACCATAAATAAACCTACAAAGGGAACCAGGCAACACAGGGAAGAGAACTTTGGAAACGGGCAAAGTAACAACAGGCAGTAACATTAGCACGATGATTGACTAGAGAACAGAGCAGGGCAAGCACTTAAATACACACCGAACTGGGCGGATAGCAACCCCCAGCTGGATTAGCAGGATGGATGGATGGGCTATTAATACTACTGATAAGTTTAAGATCATTAGGGCATTATTTGCGATCCCTTTATTATTATTGTTTTGAGGAATTTTGAAACTTGTTTCAAGATTAATTTTGTGACATAGATCTGCATACAGCCATGGTAGCCTTCCCACATTAAATGGACTCGAGAAAATTATTGACCTAGTGAAAGAAGTTGATTAGGTAATAAAACTATGTTTGTGTGCAAGTTCTAAGGTGCAGATTGATGGTTTATGTTCCTGAACTTGGATTTAGGGTTTGAGGCAGATGACTTAATCAGTAGAATATATCAGGCCGAAACACTGGATCCTTCCTCCGATTGTTATCATGGACCAGCTGTCTGGGGATTGACCAGATGGCCTTCAGGAGAGGCTGCTTAGAAACACAACAAATAATTTACAGCTGCTTTATTTATAGCTTGATGATAAAGAACTGGACATATGGAATAACAAGTTTTATGTTCGTTATGTTTAAACCCTGAACATGACCGAAGGTTCATAAAACATGAAAATATTTGCTTCCCTTTGGACTTTTACCCATACTGCTTATGACAAGGTAACCAGCATCTGGTGAAGCAAACAGGAGTGTACAGCATGTGAAGATCACTTGGCTAGCTCACTGCTAATCCATTTAAAGCTTCAAATGGGACGAGTGTTTTATATGCGGCACTAAATTTGACAGGACGTATTGTTTCTTAAAAAAAGGAAGTATGACCATATATTTGGTTCCTGGAAAAACTCCTGCAGGTGCATTCTGCACCAGAGGGAGAAGATCCAAGGAAGCATTTGATCAGTCAATTAAGACACTATTGTAATGATCTGGCCTCAGAGTAACATGTGGAATAGATTTTTGCTAAACACACTAAAAACTTTATTTTTATTCACTGGCTATATAGGTGAAAGAATGACAGGTATATTTCCAGTCAGTCATTGTCAGGTATTCAGCTTTTTTTTTCCTCTAGAATCAGCGAAATACTGATTGCATATCTTTAAAAATGTAGGTGACATAGACCTTTTAACAATATCTCTGTCTCACTGGATTGGTGAAATAAGTTTGGACGTATATGTCTAAGGCTGGAGGTTTGAATCCTGCCTTCACTCTGTGTGTGAAGTTTGCATGTTCACTCCATGTTATGTAGATTTAATTCAGGGATAACGGTTCCCTCCCACAGTCCAAATACATGCAAACAGGCTAAATGGTGTCTCTAATTAGCCAGTTTGGAAGGTGTGTATGTGCTGTGTGATGGACTGGAATTCCTGCCCCTCAGCTTTGTGCAATATTCTGCCTGACACGATACACATAAAGCTTACTGTACTCTCTATCATTTGGTAGCTCAACATATGGGCTTGTAGAAAACAATGAGCCTTTTGCTAAGCACCTGTTGGTGATTGAAAACAATGTGTGAAAGCATGTCCTTACATGTGCTTTTAAAAAAGTTTTGGAGGCATTAGTCTCTGAACCGTCCTTCTCTCAGTATGCTAAATGTACTATAATACCAGTACAGGGTATGGTTTCAAAACACATTGTTTGTGTTGGAACAGTCAATTAGTGACTGGTTTACAGTGAAAACACTCACCAGAATTATTTTATAATGACTGTTGTGCAAAATTAAATCATTAACATGATAATGGGTTTATCCAAGCTTCTAATGCCAAAGGCCTTGCTCTATAATGCAGTACATGCCAATTACTTTATTAAAACGAATAGCTGCACCAGAAAAAAAGTCATCAAACACACCTAAGGATGATAAATGCTGTCCTCCAGAACACAAAAATGAGGAATAAAAGGGTGGACAGTCACAATTTTGTCTCCAACAGAGGCAGTGGAATAGAGTTTGAGAATTGATCTATTACTTTTCATATAATACGGCAGTTGGACATTTGCAGGAAAGGATCATATTCAGTGCTCAACATCAAATCATTTACCAGACAGCTTTATTTCCAAATGACATTGAATAACTGTCCGAATGCTACCTCATTAATGGATCTTGATATTAATCTTAATGGCTTTATATAGCCATCAGAATATTGATCCAGTGTAAAATCCCATTTATATATCAATTTCTTTTTAGTTTGTTTGCATTGGAATTTAAAAAGAAAAACTGTTTGTTTTTTATCTTCAGAAGCTACAAAAAATGGTTGTGAATGTTTCTTCCAATACCCAAACTGTGTCAATATGCAGCCCAATAACAGAAAACTAATGCTGGTGACTCACATGTAGTAGATTAAATCATGGAGTCTGACAGTAATCTTGCTTTAAGATACATGATAGAATGGAGATGAAACAAGACTTCCCCAAAACCCTGTATTATTATCATTATCATTTTAGATGCAATGGATTCTCTTCAAGAACTATGAGGAGTGAGAGTCAAAGCATTCTCATCTCTCGATTACAGTGATCGTGTTATCAGTGCTTTGTATGGGAGGAAAAAAGCAATTGACAATTATTTTATTTACTTTTGGATCATTGTAAGCAGCAAGCTGACTGTTAGAGTCAGAGGGAAAATGTACTTGTAGGCTACTCGACGCTGAACTGAAATTACTATAAAAGAATATTTTATCCAGTTTCCCATACTGTATTTTGCTTTCCCACCTATAAAAGCTACAGCCCACAGAGAATCTGAACACTTGTTATGTCATAAATGCAGGCAAAAGGCCGGCTCAAATAATTTATTCTAGGAGAAGATTAACTTGATCCATACCCGCATAAATTATTGGATTGCTTTGCGTGAAGTATGACATTCCATAATAAATTTTAAGAAATACTGTAAATGAAGTAGTAGGAAATATGTAGAAGTTCAAATATCTAAATGAAAAAAAAGAAACTGCTATGTAACCAGAGACCTTGACCGAGGTAAGCAGTTAGAAACGGATAGACGGCTATTTAAACAATCTTAGCTTTGCTTTTTTAAATATTATACATTTATGTTTCTTTATTTATTTTCAGAACTAATTTATCATATTTTTATTGATTATTGTTCTTATTCATGTTCTGTTCTCTTATGCTTTACTGTATAAATTCTACATATTTTTTAATGGATGCCCTAGTTGCAAAGTAAATCTAGACGACATTTTTGCAGTATTTTAATTGAATGACTGATAAAATTAGGCCTACATATTTCTTAAAACTCTGGAGGATTAATTGAATTTTTTTTTTTGTGAGAAACATGGTCTCTTGATTGCATTATATGTCTGAAATATTCAGTACTGAGTCAAGGAACCACTTCATATATCAAGCGTGCTAATGAGTTCCTATCTTAAACCTTTCTTTTGCACAAATTGCTTACATTTTGGCCCACCTATGCAATTTTCAAAATATGTGCCCGGTTTGAAAAAGACCATGTATCAATACACCATTGTTTCAGTAGTTGTGTCTTCATGTGTGCATTTGCAATTGTTTTGTACAGAGTTTATGCAAATGTAAGGAACTGTAGGAAAAGTTATAAAAGTTTAGGTAATTATGTAGAAATGCGAAATAGAGCCTCCAGAGAGGCTCAGTCAGTATAACAGTTCTTTGAGGTCCCACTCTGGGTCTTTTAATATGTCTATACTCCATCATAAGTAGCCCCTGGCAGGTGGCTTTGAAATAATGGTTGCAAAGATGGCAAAAGTCACTCTGGGCTTCTGAGCTTCCTGTTGCATAACACCTGCTTAGGTCCAAGTGCTGAATGTCACACTACTGCCATATGTTGTGAGATAATTTTCACTAGCTGAAAAAGTATGTGGAAGAAGGCTCAGACAAAGTCCTTATTTATAATGCTGGAAGAAAACAAGAAACTGGATATTTGATCATGTGTGGTTTGTACTTTCAGTTTTTCATCTATGCAATCCTGTGATGTAAAGCCCAAGTTGATAAATTAAGCACCAAATGAAACAGATCAATTATCCAGATGTATGTCATTGTTATATATAATGATATGTATTTTAAAATCAAATGATTACAATGTTATATATAATAATGCCTGTCACTTACTGTAAGTATTTTATGCATTTAGAGAATCTTCATCCAGGTAATAATGCGGTATCTTCCTTAGTTTGTTCTGTGATCATCAAAGTCATCCTATTATTCACATGGTAGTACTATTGCCTCACTCCTACAAGGTTGAGAACTTGAATCTCACCGTTACTCTGTGTGTTTGTGTGTGTATGTATGTGTGTGTGTGTGTGTGTGTATTTGTCAGTCTGGGTTTTCTCTAGGTATTTCAGTTTAGTTTCAGTTTCAGTTTAGCATTTATGTTAATTCAGTTCCACATAGAATGTGCCCTGTGATGAACTGGGATAGTCTCCAGGTCCCCTTACATACCAGGATAAACACTTTGGAAGATGATTCATACTGTATAGAGTAATGGATGAAACACCCCCCTCACAGAATTCTTTTTTCCCCTAAAAATACATATGATTAATTTACACACTGTTATCAGTTTATAATTACAAAAAACAGCAGCTTTTATGTAATAGGTTCCATGCCAGTATAATAGAATTTTGTAATTTAGTTCACTTTTCAGTCAAATTAGCCATAATTCTTTTGCTGATTTCCATTACAATTACAAAGAAACAAAATTACACTGCTCATGAGCACCCTAAACAGTAAGTTTAATTAATGTATTCATAGTTTTTGACAGGCTTTTAATTTGTGCATTTTATTTTACTTTTATTTCATAACCTAAGATCATAATTAAATATCTCCAGGAAAATATTGCAGATTATACAATATTTGCACAAATTTAGTGGTATTTATAATGTGGTCAAAAGTTTTATTATGACAGCTGTTTTTTCTACATAGTCTTCAAAAGATTTATTTTTCTCTTTCGCATCTGCCCATCTGTGTTCCGTCTGTGCACCTTGGATGGATATTGGCTAAAGTACATTCTATTTTAATGAAATAATCCTTTATTTGCCATTTGCACAAGTATGAGTACAGGTACATTGGAATGTCTCTCTTTGGCTACCCCATCTAGCTCTCCATGAGATCCACAGACATATATGCAGGTGACAGCAAGCTTCGGGTCATAACAGGGTCAGCCAGTGTGCAGAACCTCAGGAGCTGGGGATTAGGTGTCTTACTCAAGGGCCCGTGGACATGTCACTATTCCGCCTAGGCCCAAAGCGGTGATCTTCTGATCAGAGGCAGGGAGGGTTAGCCTGCTGAGCTATTTGTCGCCCATAGTGGATGGGATTCCAGTCCATTGCACAGCTCCTACATATGTACTATTATAACCTCTGAACACTTTGAGACAAGAAGTCACCTATTGCATGATTTTGGACAGCTGGTGGGGAAACTCAGGTGACACAGGGGAACAGGCAAATAACAGGATTTAAACTCTGGATAAGTAACGGAGCCGCAGCAACTAATTTCAGAATATCAATTTTAAATAACATTTTAGGTCAAACAAGATTAAGGATTAAACTTAATTAAAATAAAAATAAGCAAAACCTAACAAAAGTAATCATACTTTAAACAGGAATTTAAGGCAAACAAGAGGAATGCATTGGACAATAGAAATATTATTCAAATGATTAGAAATATCTATTCACTGAGGTATTTCTCTGTGTATTTGTCAAGAAGGTCACCCATTGAAAACCTTTGGCTGACAGAGTATACATATCGACCAATGGGCCCTTCAGTATGGCTCTTGACCTGAGGAACTTCTCCGGGAAAGCAGGATAAATGGCTGACGCTGTGCTCGGACCCCCAGCTTCACTCTCACCTGTGTATGTCACTGTGTATGTCTAAAAGGAGAGCAAGATGGGCTAAGATTTAGATTAAAATTTTGCTAGGTCTGCTACCTTTAAAATCACAAAAATGCATTATATTTAATTCAAAATCTGCTCGGAAATTTGTAAAAAAAATTCTGTTTGACAGTCAGTCACTTTAATCTAGAATATTTACTTTCATTATGCAGTTCGGGGGGGGGGGGGGTGTGTCCATTTCAAGCATGGCACACTTTTGGTTCACCTTTCAGTTGTAACACGGTGCAACATAAAATACATGTATTTTTATACACTAGCTCTGTCACAGGTTTCTATTTAATGATGCCTCCCCTCTGCTTTTGACCTGCGCTCTGACATCTGCTTGGATGCACGTGAATTGTTTAGAAGGCCGCCTCTTCTTTTTGGTGCTTGACATTTCTTCAACGGCTGCATACGCCGGTGACACTGAAATGAGACGATAAAGGCCTTGAACCCAAGCATCAAAACGAATCTCTGCAAGGCACAGCCCCAAGCAAATCTGGACAGTACTAAAATAAATTCTTTTACATTTTTCATGCTTTACAATTCCTTTTTTATCTTGTCATTCAAAGTGTGGCTCCAATAAATAAATAAACAAACAAACACATAAAATAAAAAATATCTATGGGCATAAACAACGGAGCCTCAAGTCAAATTTACCAAATTAGTTGAAATACATGCTCTCACATGCATTTCCATTCTGGAAATCTGTAGTAAATCCCACCTTGGATCAAATTTGTCTATTAAAATGTGAATATGCTGTATGTACCTTATGATGAACTGGCATCACATCCAGAGTGTAAGATCTTCTGCCTTATGCTCTTTGCATTCCGTGATCTTTTACTTTATCTTGACTTTCAGTGCTAAGGGACAGGCAGTCCTCGGGTTAAGAAAAACTTACGGCCAACTCTGACTTACGAACGGACTGCCGTAAAGCCTATCGTGTAAAAAATCTCCTGGTTAAATACAATGGTTCATAATTATGATTGCAGGCACCGCTTTGTGACCCTCATGAAAACATTGCGTGGCTTCAGTGGTACCTTGACTTGAGGTACAGTACAGTACTGTATGTAGAACCTTTTATTATTACTGTAAAATCACTGTAAATAATATTATTTTGTACTGTTTTATTATTTTTCCAGCTTGCTACAGATTTGACGTAGGGAGCTACTCTCCCTCGACCAGGGACTGCCTCTATTTATATGTATGTATGTTTGCAGTTTCAAAGCTGGTGATTCAAACTTGCTTCTTTAAACATGAGATTTTCTGTATCTTTAACAAGATTAATTAATGTTTTTTTAATTATTTTTATATATTAGCTGTACAAATAAAACAATTTACAAAGAATAAAGCTTGTTATGGTTAATGCAGGAAGAGTTTATAGCTTGTACTTTGAGCCATTTGAGTAAAGTAACGATAACTATTGCTTCTCTGATAATTCCCTAACACTGATTTTACACGGTTTAAAGTGGCCTATGTTTAGTTTAGTTGTCACAGAAAGACAGCATAAAAGCCCTGGAGCCTTGTTGCCTGATGTCATCTGTATTTTTGAAGACATTTCTATTCACAATCATTCACTGTGAAATGTTGACAAATATTTGTATTTTGTACCCTGAAGAGCAAGCATAGCCTGTACCTACAGGTGAATAACAATAATAGAAGTAACTGATGTGAAAAGTGATCCGATTCTTAAATCTGTGTCTATGAGAGAAAGGCAGAAAGATCTGTGGTTTTCAGCCATACATTATTGCATAAGCATGTCTCCTTGCAGTTTCCTAGATCTCAGAATGTGGCATTGCCTTTTATATTACTGCTTTGATTTATTTCTTCTTTTCTAATCCATGTTATACACCAGGAGAAAACTGCTATATCTAGTGAAACAAGAGCATGAATAATTGAAACACTGCTATTAATGAACTTTTTGGCATCCTGTTAATGACATTGATTTGTCAGCTTGAATTCCGTTCGGTCAAAATTCGGTTATTTGTTCTTGCTTTGTGTGCAGCACAAGCTTACGGTAATGGACTGGCCATATGAGCAGATGCCGAGTGAGTGAACGGTAGCCTGAATCGAGGAGCTCCGTCTGCTTGCTGAATACTAATGTCATGAAAAGTGCTTTGTCAGAGTTCTTATAGCCCAACCCAAATATTCCAATAAAGCCAGGCCCTTGCTGAGCCTTATTTTGTATTTATATTTTCAAATGTTTGTAAAGACCAATATTGTGTGGAATTGCACAAGGAAAATTTTCCATTCATAATGCCTTCATGAACTTGGCACCATGCCCACACCATAAACTTCGTAAATTACACTTTTCAAGTTTATGAATATGTAATATATAGGGCTCATTCTGAAAACTTCAAATGAAAATAAAATGCAGGCAGTCCTTGGGTTAAGAATATCTGAATTATGGACAAATTGTATTTGCAAACGCACTGCCATGAAGCCTATTACATTCAAAAATTTAGTTAAATACAATGGTTCGTAATAACGAATGCACGCACTGCTTTGTGATGCTAATGAAAACATTGCACGGCTTAAGGGATATGATGGCTTAAAATACAGTAGGATACTGTATGTAGTTGTTTTCATTGTTATTATTATTAAGTACTACATTATTATTGTTCCGACTTACCTACAAATGCAAGACAGATCTCGTTCGATAGCCTGCAAT
Organism: Mormyrus proboscirostris; assembly: GCA_026779585.1. Lineage (NCBI taxonomy): Eukaryota > Metazoa > Chordata > Actinopteri > Osteoglossiformes > Mormyridae > Mormyrus > Mormyrus proboscirostris. The sequence goes on along the minus strand of JAODKF010000038.1, from coordinate 9,243,687 downwards.
TAGAATCATCATGTGTTATTAATCACAGGTAGCTTGATGGGGAGCTGGTATGCTGCTCATAATTCTGTGGCCTGGGATTAAGTTTCTTCGATCAGAATCCCATGACACGCAACCTCTCGCACCTGTGGGTCCAAGCCTGGGCCAAGATATCCCTCCGAGTCAGTGCACCTGCTGGGCAGTATTGTATTACGCATGTTATTTCCCGTCACTCTCGTTTATCCGCAGTCCAAAAATATGCAACTAGGTTAACTGGTGCCTCTGAATTGCCCATAGTGTGAACCTGAGTCTGTGTATGAAGGTGCCCTGTGATGGAGCAGCATCCCAGACTAGCAGTTAGAAGATAGATAGACTGTGGACTCTGCAGGAAAAAGCTGTAACAGAATTAAATGAAAGCAGGCAAGAATTGGCAAGAAGTCTTCTGTTTCATTTCTTAATGAACTTATTATGGCCATTTTATTGTTTTCTCTAACCACATTCATTTCCCAAAAATCTATATTCTAAGAGTATCTTTCACAACAAACCATAAAGGACAAAGAAAGGCACCATTGTTGTCTCATACCTGCAAGGTCTTTAAATCCTGCTCACTCTCTGTATGTGCGTTAAGTGTGTTTTATCCCACAATTTAAAAACATACGGTTAGGAGAATTAGCTTCTCTAAGGTAATGTAATCCTCTTGTTTGCACTACACCCTTTTTAAAGTAGAATTACTTTTTCATTTTTTTTCATTCAATTTCATACTTTACAATACTGGGAGTTTCAAAAATTCAGTTTCTACAATGTTTTATATTTTGGATATAGATGAGATTTATACTAATGCTTTAAATATAAACTCTAGCTGAACTTAAATATTATTTCACATTACTTGAAGAGGCTGTCCTTATCAGCAGGCCATTTGCCAAGCTTTTTCAAAGTGACTGTAGTTATTTGCTTAAGAAGCCAAATAGATCCTCACCCACTGAAGCACCTCAATCCTTCCTCACTCTCAATCCTACGTTTTCTTTAAAAAATCCTTGGGAAAATTTGCATCCAAACATTGAAATACCCAAAATACACAATTTTCAAAAAGTCCAGTCTGTCTTGATGCACTGAGGAAATAAAACAAAATGTATCCCATCGTGATCTTAGCATCATGATTTTGGGAGATAGTTAAAGAATATATGACATTATTAACAATTGACACATGAAAAAGGTTGTACCCCAGACTACACTCATCCACACAGCCCGGTCTTTTGACCGTTGTTCCTTTGCTGCGACTGGGACTAGTGACTGCCAGGTATGTGGCAGGTGGCTGAATGGGACTGAGCACTGAGCTGAAATGGGTTTAGCCAAAGATGAAGTTGTTAGACTAAACAGGATTGGGTGAGAACCAAGCAGGAACAAAGGCAATGAAACAAAACAACCAGTGAACAAACTGAATACCAGTCCCAGAACAAATCAAACAAATCTAAATCATAAAGTAAGTTGAACCAGAGAAATGAGAGGTAAGAAGCAAACTATAAATGGGGAAGTCAGACCAAATGATTTTTATTCTTCTTTTAAAAAAATGTCTTTACAGGTTGTTCCTGTCTTATTAATGTGATCTGTTCTGACAGGCAAGGACGTACATGGGAATTAGCTAAGCGAGTGGGCGATATGGGTGAGGCTGGGATTTCTGTGCTGCCATAAAATACAGCGCTTTCCCATAGTAACTATCATATGCTGCGCACCGTAGGCCACTGGTTATACGACCAGATGTAATTTATTGTCGCTTACATTTACTTATTTTAAAAATAGATAAACAGACAAACAAGCCAATAAAAACTTTGCTCTCATGTGCAACTTGTCATGAGTAACATTTGTGGGCAGGGCAGCCTGAGACACTACTGAATCACTATAGTGATATGACGAGAATCCCATAGGGATTATGTTTGGATCCAGTACTGTTCTCTTACTGTATGCTATTGCTATGGAGGTTTATGCACAAATATGCATTTTAATTCATATGCTGATTATACACAAATCTACCTTTTGTTCAGGTTTAATGATACTGCAGGTATTTAAGTCACATGGCACTTGGCAGACTTATGCGATATCTCATTGCTAGGAGGACTTTAAATGGATGTGCATTACATTAGGCCTAAAACCAGCATACTCTGTCCCAATACGGCAGTATCTGCTCTGGACCTCGAGGCACCAAGGTGCTTTTCGGTGATACCCAGTGTTAGACACAACCCACAGAAACTAGATGAAGATGTTTCAACATGCGCACACACACACACACACACACACACACACACATAGCCCACAAGTTTTATATGTACTGAGATACAGAAATATAACATTTTATGCATAAATTAGTGACATTTCCCTTACTTTTATGTCACGTTCATTAATTTCTTTTTTGCACCTCTGTGCTTAGAAGAAAATCACCGGATCTTCGACCTACTTTGAAGTACATTCTCCAGGGAGACAGGCTGTGCTTTATATTTTATATTTATATTTGAGTAATGGCCAATGATCATATTATATGTCACTTGTATTGAATATGCATAAATGTATGGAACCAATGAAAAAACAACGGTATACTGCTTTCATAGACATAAAAATAGTAATTCTGAGCATAGCTTATGAAAAATACAATGGAGTCAGAGCCATGTCAGTGTAAAATAAATAAAAATGGTTTGCGATTTTCTTTTCCATTTTTTTTTCACCTTATGCTTATATAAATATTTTTCTGGAACTAAAGATTCTGTGGCCTCCAACTGTGACTTAATTTTATAAGTTCTATATTTTTTCACACGTTACTTCATCATGTTTTGTAAGTCCTATAATAAATAACTGTTGGGGCTAAAATATTTGTTTATAGACCACCTGGACTATCAAACCAGCTGCCAGCCAACATAAAAAGCCTTCCCTTTGTAATTCTTCATTTAAATCTCAACACAAGACCTACTGAAATCCTCTTTTAAAATCAGCTTACTGTAAGTCGCACTGGTGGGGCTACTGCATACAGTGTGCTACCATACTAGTGTCTTTAAGTATATTATATCTCCGGTACTTTAGTTGCAGTATTGAGTTACCATATGCTTGTTTCATCTACATTTGAAACCCTTCATTTCTCCTTCCAGGGTTTTCAATCATTTTGATTTTGAAATTTTATGCTCTACATCGTAATTATATTCTGTGTTTTAATTGGTCTCAATAAAATCAACAACTGACAATCATTTCATTATTTTGAAATGTATTTTTATTTATTATTATTATTATTATTATTAATATTAATTGTATTTAGTCAGTGTAATAGCCTTGTTCTAATTAAATGGTAACTTTTTCTTTCAATTAATGAATGCAAATCGTATAGTCTTAATTGGGTAGGTATGGAAACTGGTTGAGAACCTCCTTTGAAGTTGTTTTAGATGTATGGAGTTTGCCTTGAGGTGACTTTTACTGGAAAGATACATATCATTCAGAGAGTCAGACCTTGCACGACACGAAGAAGCTGACAATTTCTACAAATGACTATGCCATTGAAAGATAAGATATTTTACAGGGAATGCCAGTTATTTGCGTAGAAAAAGACTGAGTATTTTAACATATGGTCAAACACCATCTTCATGTGGTAGTCACCTTGAAAATATTTGGGGATATAGCAAATCCATATGTATCTGGATAGACAGAGGTGAATGGAAATAGGAATGTGCACGGCGAAAAAAACTGCTGGTTTTGTTGTTTCTGGGATGCAGTACAGTTTGCAATTGAAAAGTGAAGGCTAAAAGCACAAGGTCCTTTAAGAAACCGGTACTGATTTCCCCGCTGATTGAATGTGAGTAATCTTGGCCGCAACCACCATATTTATGTCTTAGACCAACCTGAAAACTGCTCTTTCTGAAAATGGAGCCTGTAAGACTGATTATTCATCCAGGTGGTCCCCAACCTTTATTTCGTCACGGACCGGTTTAATATCAGAAACTATTTTCACGGCCCGGCCTTTAAGGAGTG
>JAODKF010000038.1:9203287-9232705 GCA_026779585.1 Mormyrus proboscirostris | reverse complement strand
ACACACTTATTTATTTATTTATTTTTATTTTGGCTAGCAGTAAAAACTTGCAAACTACATATTTCACTATTTAAGAGCAGTTTCTTTATTTAGACATGATGCTGAGTTCCTGTTTACCTGCAGAAATGGGAATTATTGCCTTTCTGTTCAAATATATTCTTATAAGGAGAATTGTACCACTGGCCATCATTGACTAAGTACTAATCATCGCCATTACACTGCATGTCGACAGCAAGGATCTCAGACCAGCTGATAGCGGCAGTGTGATGGCACAGCACCCGGTGTTCCTGCCTATCAGCAGAGCTCCAGCATAAAGCAGCAGCTGTGCAAGGTAACAGCAATTTCCTCCCAATAGCCATTCCTCTTCATTTCCCACTGCTTTGTACTCGTGACAAATGGCCAATCTTTCCTTTTTGTTACTGCATGGAACGTACCTTGATACTGTAATCGGAATATCCACCTGCTCATTGCTTTTCCACTTAAAGAAAACTCTCCCATAGCAGGATAATGGAGGCTGGCTGTGGCACACAATAATAAGCTCGAAATATTAAAAATGTTGTTTCTTTCTACCACGTAAGGCATCAAGTTTGGAATATCACCGGTTTCAGAATAAAATTAGATTGGTAACAGATGAAACAGCTAGTTTGAAAGTTTAATTATATCGATGAAGCAAATAAATAAATACACACAAACAAACTAAGTAGAAGGTTAAAAAAAATATGAGAATAAAAAATCAGAGTACTACTGCAACAGGTGGCCATGGCACTCGCCCCTACCAATCTAATGGCAATTTTTTAAAAGGCTTGATGCAATTCTTGTCCAGTTTTTTCTGAATAAATTTCTTTTCTTAAAAAAAAATAGAATAAAATAATAACACAAATAATAATTTTCAAATCAACCATGATAACCTATTCAATTTCACGTATAATTTTGAATTGGGCACATCTGGGTTCTATTCTAAATGAGCTGGGTTTTCAAGTTAAGTTAGCTGTGACAGAGAAAACTGCCATCGCTTTTACTGTAATAGTTGAAATAATTTGTTTAATGATATTATTGAAGAGAGTATATTGTCAAATTCATTAAAAAGAAAGCCAATTTCTAGAAAAGTTAAATAAAAGTACTGGAATGCTGGAACAAGGGGCTGGTCATCTTTCCAATTCCCCAGGACAAATCTTAGCAAAACTCATCAAGAGAGAAGCAAAAACAATACATTTTAAACACAGTAGAAGACTTTCCCAACGAAGAAATGTGAAAAAGTGTTCGCCCCCTCAGTAGAGTATAATGGCAGACTATTGCATAGAAGAGGTTTTTTGATTGCCACTTCTGGGCAAGATGGAACAGTAAGTGGAACAGGACTTTGAGAACTGCAGAGTAATAGATTTGAAAAGGACGCAAATGCACATGCTGTCTCTTATCTGAAAACAATCTTTTTTTTGGTTTTCTCAGGAGGCATTGACTGTGAGCACTGTGTTGTATTGAACTCTTCATGTTTCTCTAGGACACTGATGATGAGTATCTGGAATGCTGCATGGTGGAAACCTGGTATGAAAGAGTTTTATGGCAAATATATAAAGATTCAACCATCTCCCAGCTAACTGAGTGGACCATGCTAATCAATATTCAAAAGCTTAATCTTACCCTGTTTCATATCCATCAATATTGAGGACTTTAGTCATCCCCGGTCTCTGCTGGATATCAATTCATGTGATTCTGACATGAACTTTTTCTGCATGCTTTATGACATTTGTCTTTAGTGCAGAGACTAGCAGGTTTTCTTAAAGTAAACAATGTTTTGACTACTCAGCTCTGGCCCTGCAACATAAATCTAAATGGACAGGAGTTATCATTGTCTTTATCATGAAATTTATATAAGTGCTGTATCAATAAAGCATTTCTTCCTGATTGTCTGTATTGTTATGGTACTGGGGAACTATATGGTCATTAGCTGCTTTGATTTTCTTTAAAAACCCATACGAGATTTTGCATTGTCACAAGTGTCATGTTAGTGTGTATTGTGGCATATATTGAAAATGCATTAACAAAAAGAAATTAAGTGAAAAACCATTACACTTAGTACACTTTTGTACCTCATGTTTGAAAAAAGCATGCGATCAGAAGAACTAAATTTGTGGGTTGGGTGGGGGGGGGGGTTGGGGGAGTGGAATCATCCAAGAAGAAAACATATTAGATGGAAGGACAGGGAGACAGACAGTCAGATAGACTGTTTCATACTGTAATGACCTCATAATGGCCATTAATTTATTATTATTAATACCATTGTGTGTTTGTTTTCTGAGATGTACCTTTTCATAGATACTGTTTCACCCTGTACAAGGTGCGGGTGTGCAGTTTGCATGTTCTCCCCATGTTCTGTAGCTGTGGAGTTTGCGTGTGCTCCCCATGTTGTGTTTGTGTGGAGTTTGCATGTTCTCCCCATTGTTGCTGTGGAGTTTGCGTGTTCTCCCCATTGTTGCTGTGGAGTTTGCGTGTTCTCCCCATGTTGTGCGGGTATGGAGTTTGCGTGTTCTCCCCATGTTGTGCGGGTATGGAGTTTGCGTGTTCTCCCCATTATGTGTGGGTATGGAGTTTACCTATTTTCTCCATGTTGTGAGCGTGTGGAGTTTACATGTTCTCCCCATGATGTGTGGTTGCGCGGTTTGTATGTTCTCCCCATGATCTGTCGGTGAGGAGTTTACATGTTCCCCCCAAGTTGTGTGGGTGTGGAGTTTGCCTGTTCTCCCCATGTTATCTGGGTGTGGAGTTTGCCTGTTCTCCCCATGTTGTGTGTGTGTGGAGTTTGCATGTTCTCCCCATGTTATGTGGGTGTGGAGTTTGCCTGTTCTCCCCATGTTGTGTGTGTGTGGAGTTTGCATGCTCTCCCCATGTTGTGTGGGTGTGAAGTTTGCGTGTTCTCCCCATGTTATGTGGGTGTGGAGTTTGCATGCTCTCCCCATGTTGTGTGGGTGTGAAGTTTGCGTGTTCTCCACATGTTGTGTGGGTGTGAAGTTTGCGTGTTCTCCCCATGTTGTGTGGGTGTGGAGTTTGCGTGTTCTCCCCATGTTGTGTGGGTGTGAAGTTTGCCTGTTCTCCCCATGTTGTGTTGGTGTGGAGTTTGCATGTTATCCCCATGTTATGTGGGTGTGGAGTTTGCATGTCCTCCCCATGTTGTGTGGGTGTGGAGTTTGCGTGTTCTCCTCATGTTGTGAGGGTGTCAAGTTTCTATGTTCTCCCCATGATCTGTGCGTGTGGAGTTTGCATGTGTTCCCCTTGTTGTGTGGGTGTGGAGTTTGCGTGTTCTCCCCATGCTGTGTGGAATTGGAGTTTGTATGTTCTCCCCATGTTGTGTTGGTGTGGAGTTTCTATGTTCTCCACATGTTGTGTGGGTGTGGAGTTTCTATGTTCTCCACATGTTGTGTTGGTGTGGAGTTTCTATGTTCTCCACATGTTGTGTGGGTGTGGAGTTTCTATGTCCTCCCCATGTTGTGTTGGTGTGGAGTTTCTATGTTCTCCACATGTTGTGTGGGTGTGGAGTTTCTATGTTCTCCACATGTTGTGTGGGTGTGGAGTTTGTATGTCCTCCCCATGTTGTGTGTGTGTGGAGTTTGTATGTTATCTCTGTGTTGTTTGGGCTTCTTCTCGTCACTCCACTTCTATGCTGTTATACAAAACCTTGTAATTTGGCGGGTATGTGTGTCTAAATTGCCCATTCTGTGAATGTGTGCTGCGTAATGGATCAGCATCCTTTCCAGGGTGTTTCCTTGGATAGGTTCCAGGCTCCCAGTGACCCCGTACTAGAAGATGGATGGATACATGTCAGATGGCTAACTACTTAACTGCTCTAAATATCTACAGATATTGCAACCAGCATGAAAAAGAACAGTCCACCAGTGCACAACCTGCCTGTTTGATGGCAACATAGTGAGTAAAAATTACAGCTGGAAGATGAGGCTCGTTGGTCATGAGACCCCAGCTGAGGCATGACATTGCAAGAAACATGCCAGTAGGGATGTGCCTCTGCTGTCTGCATGGCTGGAGGAGAGGCAGTGCCTGAGAGTCAGATGCAAGAACATGTGCTTAAGGAAGATTGCAGTTATCTTCCACAAAATTGTGTTGCCCCATTGAAAACAACTTTTGATTGCACTGAACACAGAGACCTCCCTTTTTATAAAATGTTGATATATTTTTCTTTTTCTCAAGAATGGCTGTTTTTGTTCTTTTTGTACATATGAGTGCCTTCAGATGTAACTTCTCTCGACAGGAAAAAATGTTTTCACAGTAGTTACATGTTCGTTTCAGTCTGAAGACCGTATTCGTCTTTATTCTTCTGGTTCCCTTTAAACTCATATTCTGACTTAGTTTCTGACATTTTCTTCTAATTCTGGTCCGGTGGAAAAGGAAGAAGGCCTATGAGAACAATAATGGAAATATTAATCATGGACTAACGCAGCCTGCTGTACTGAGTAAATTAAGTCATTTTAATTGAAATTCCAGAGTCCTGCACTGAGTGTCTGGGGACTCGGCTTGGATTCGGTGAGTGCATTAATGCTGTGGCCATGCAGCTAAGGTTTAGGCTCATGCAGGCTTTCTCTGTAGTGCAATATTATTAAGATAGGTGAGATAATTACAGCAAACACAAAGCTTCATATAAATGCATTCGAAAAGCATTTTTTAAATATTTTTCCTCAGGCAGTCTGACTACTGAACAGGCCAGCCCTTCCAAACCTAAAACTAGATCTTTCTAAAGGACTGACTTTCCCTTTCTTTGCACTGGAATTGTAAAAGTGTAACTAATATTTATTTACTTCACATTCTCTGTCTTTCAAATTCATGACCCATTTGCACAATCATATTTTTGTCTCATGTCCACAGCTCAGTATTTTGTGTTTAAATACCTTACATATTTATATTGAAATTTCATGTCAGCATATGATCCATGAATCAAATCACTGGAGATGACAAAGATATGTTCACTCGGACTTGCTTAAAGTCTACAATATTCAATATAAGATAACATGAAATTACAATAAGCATAAAAATAACAAAAGAAGTTGCACTTAACATGATTGGGCATATCTTAAAGTAGACATAGCATGTAGTTAGTTCGGGATTACTGCCCTGACTTTAATCGCACCTACAGGTATCCTTAAAGAGGCAGACCATTTATTTCATTTCAGTGCAAACGGAGACAGAGCCAAATATAAATAGACAGTGAGGCACAGCACTGAACAGATACTTATTGTCCTACAGAATTTCTGCAGTTAGTGCAAAAGAAGAGATTACCAACATGGAACATAGCTGTCAGTAAAAACAATCAACAAACCAGAAGTGTCAAAGACACTTTTCCCTTTTTAACCTTTTGTCTACAGTGTTCTCCACTGTTTTCAAGTTTTCTGCTGTGGTTCTTTGGGTATTTTTATATTTGTAGCTTATGTGTTCTCTTGGACCTCAAACACAAAATGAAATCCCATTCATAGCAGGCTAAAGCTCTATGAGCCACTCTCAGTGGAAATGTTTTCAGATCAACTGCACATTTTTGGGATGCATTTCACAGACTTCTGTACTGCCACAAGTGTTATGTTAATTATATACATGCATTAGGACAGCAGTTTTCAAGAGAACTTCTGCTTTTTTGTGGAGTTCTGCTAAACTAGTTTTACAGAATTAATATACCTTTTTTTTAAACGTCATAGGTAATAGAACACATGCTATGCTGCTGCTATGTATATATAGAACCAGAGGTTTTGTGCTTAGCATATACATTAGTTATTCCCATATAAATATTAAAACAAATGTTTTTCTTTCTTTACAAAGCTCTTTCTTGCAGAAGTGGTATCGTACCTAGGAGCATTATTAAGTTAGCAACACCGCCCCTTGTCATGGATTAAAATATTTTCATGAATATAAATCACTAGTAGGAACTTTTTCATTTTTATTGTGATACTAGTTTCTCCTGAATTTGCTCGCATTTGTCTGGAGAGCCAGTGACATCTCATGTGCAAACCAGAGGCTCCACACTTTGCCTGTGTTACTGTACTTCACTCCTTCCACATCTTGCTAATGATGCTAGTGCAAATGTTCTTTCTCGTTCAGGTACAGCTGCAGATTAGCAGCAGGACTGCATTCAAGGTAATGTTGAACAAATACTATCCATCCATTCTTCCAGCCATCCGTCTTCCATCTGCTTACCTTGGTAAAAGTTTCTGGAGTAAACACTGGCTACATACTGTGCACTGTCCGTATCACTCAGCTACACAAATAATCTTACAGGAATTCTGGTGTGGGTTTGTAAATTTAAGTCTTGTATGTATTAGTCTGGAAATGGTCATAAAATTTGTATAAAATGTTTTGTGATATATTCACTGCAAAACAAGCAGATTACAATAAAAAGCAATTTACTCTATATTCACAGTATTCTTAGTGGTTAGCTAAGAAAACAACATTGTCCGTGATGTTGGACATTACATCGATTACCTCCAAAATAACCTTAACACCGGTATTAGCGTTATTAGTGGGATTGTCCTGGTCTGAATCTACAGATGTTAGATGATTCTGACATCTGCCACTGTCATATTCATATCATATTTATCATATTCATATCATATTTATCATATTCATATCATATTTATATCAAGTAATACCAAAATATCAATCTATCCATTTTCCAAACCGCTTATCCTTCTGGGTTGCAGGGGGTCTATCCTATCCCAGAAGCTACGGGCACGAGGCAGGAAACAAGCCAGGACGGGCAGGGCGTAAAGCCGAAGTGTTCTGCAGAAAAAAAGACATCAGTCCTTCTGCTTATATACATTGGAGCCACATTCAAGACAGACATTTTATGATAAAAAAAGGTCCTAAAAGTTTCAGCTAAGCTATGAATGAATGGATTAAAAGCTTTCAGTTTCATCTAGACCTCAAATTGCTGTGGTAGGATCTAAAGAAGGCTGTCAATGCAATATTGCCAACAAATTTGGAGAAGTTCTATGGGTAAAGATAGACAGATTCCAAAAAGATGTGGAGATGTGAGATGCGATAAGCATTTGTATTTGCTCACTTAAACCATTGAACTATTTTGATTTGAGCATAATCAGTTAATTAGCCCAGTCCTTGAAACAACAGCCCTATCAGATTCTGGTCAGAAAAATTACTTTACAGAATTAAAGTGAATTTTGAGTAGGGAGATTTTTAAGCAGACAAATACACAAACAAGCAGACAGGTAGGTAGGCAGCTAGCTAGATAAATTGACAGACAGACAGACAGACAGTCAGATAGATAGATAGATAGATGTCATATATCTTCAGCAACAATGCTTATGTCAAAGGAACACTTTGTTATGATAGGTTTTCATCACATGCATTCTTCAGTCTTTCTCTGCTTTTTCTGCTTCTTTGTGATGTCTGGGGTGGGGGGGCAACAATCGTGGCAACCTCAGGTATGATTCTTAAACCAGAAATCAAGCCAAAGTTATGTGTCAATGGCGCCATCGAAAGCCTCCTTACAAAGCAGCACTAACCCATCTGCACAGGTGTGAGATTTTCTCCTCATTTTAACTAAATGGCTATTTTAGAACATTGATTCATGCTTAGAATATGCCGAGAATAATTTTTTATGTGTTCAATATATAGGATTTGTATAGCCGCTATACAGGTATGACAAGTAGGGGGTGCAGTATTAAAAGAATTTAAGAAAAATGCCTCCCAATTAAGTCTTCTCAGATGCATTACAATTTTAACTTATCAAGAGCTTTACCCATTAACCTTTATAACCAGGAAGTGGGAACACCAAGTCCCTGAAAAAACAACCGGGTCCATTGACGTTACAAGCAGCTTAATGGTAATGTAATTAATGGTTCTTAGCAATTAATGGTTTGTTTGTATTTAATCCCTTAAAGGAAATGTATACCTTCTAAATATTCAATGATATAAATGTACTGTTGGAGGGGTTGTATCACAAAAGGGCTAAAATGCTAATGCATTTGCATGATCATACTTATTAAGATAAAACAGACTATATTTGACCATAGGTGGAAAGTCCAGGACCGGAAAGTGCAAATCCAGACCACGGTTTTGTTTCAACCAACCAGTTGAGTATAATAAGCACTCGGCTGGTTAGGTGGTCTGGATTTGCCCTTTCAGGAACTTTCCACCTCTGTATTTGACTATATTTTAGTCAAATGGGGGGAAAAACACACACGTCCTGAAAAAGTTCAGAACATTATTGTAAGTCTTCATATAAAAACAAGACTTCCTATGTATTGTTTCGTCTGCACGTAGCTTAAATAGAATGTGGTCTGTCATGGCAGCACATAAGCACATATGTCTTAAGAACTAAGTAGCACAGCCGGGGCCCCCTGCTAAGTGCATGAAGAGCTGGGATCTCTCCTCCAGAGGCATGTTAAAGCATGCTGTGAAACAGCCTCTTTGCACGCTCCTTGTTACTGTATTTCCTCGATCTGCATAAACATGTTAGTAAACCAAAGTGGTCTTTGAATCTAAATCTTCAGTTATTATTCAAATTAAATCAAGTCTGGCAGATGGTAGAAGAAGGCACAAGCACGCTGTAAATCTCCTGTTCTACCTCCGTGATTGCTCTGCCCACACTGGAATAAAGATTCAAAGAAAACCAGTAATCATGACGGATGTCATTAGCATATTCCCAATAAGGGAGTGTAAGGGGAAAAAAAAAGAAAGAAATTGCCTGGATAATATGGGCAACGGACGAATCAATGGAGAATATGCATGAACACAGCTGCTTGACAAACACATTCACTCCACTACGTGGGAAAGGAAGTTTACTGAAATGACGTGTTTTATACTGAGCTCATAGACTGACTGGGAACTTTTGATAGTATCATTTTCCCATCTTAGAATCAGTTTTGCAGCTGGGTAACCCTTGGTTTTTTTTTTTTTAATCAATGTCCACAAAGCTTCAAGTGGCTGCTGTCATTTGAAGAAATTTGTAGAATTTGTATTTTCAATAAACTTAAAAGAAAAAAATGAACTATGGCTCTCTTCATGCTACACGATGTTCATGGTTCGTAGAATCCTCTCTCTCTTTTCACTATATGCGGTATATAGTGTGGTATGCTATGGTATACATTATACAAAACCAGTTCCTAGTAAAGAGTTTTAAAAAATGTGAAACTCTGTGATCCATTTGGTTTAGTTTGGCGTAATTAAAAAAATACACTTAAAGGAAACTGCTCCACAAATTAGTGGAGATAATGCTTTTTGTAAATGGTTTAAACATCATAATGCTTCAGCTGAATCACTTTAGTTGTGGTTTGAATGTGGAGTAACAGTATAATGGTAATAATGCTTGTTCTTAATTAACTATTTAATGTGGTTTTTGTTCCCTGCGTATCAATTTTATGTAAATAGCACTGCTTGCAAAGCAGTTAAAAATAAGGAAACTTAAAATAAAAAAAAACACTTTGATTTGCATACAAAGTTAATCACAAGTTAAACATTAATTTAATTAACAGGCTGTGATTCTGCTTGTGTTGATCATTGCTAAGATCTGCATTACTCATTAAACCACCCTAAATGTTTATGGCGGTATACATATATATCTGAAGTATACACAGTGGGCTTATATATATATATATATATATATATATATATAAAGTCTTTTAAAAGAATTTAAATTCTGCTAATTCGTCCGCGTTAATGTATCCTTAATGATTAAGAGAACAATAAAAACAAGCTACTAACAAGAAATGGTGTGGATTCTGCTAAAAATATGCCGTTTGGGAAGGACATGATAGAGGTCATTTATTACTGACACATCTGTTTTCAAGGGAAACGTAAGAGAGATGGTCTTGATAGATAATTGATTACCCCAATTAGGGGCAGATGGTTAAAAATAAAGTAAAGAAAATGACACAATAGTTACATTTTTGCTGCATTGTGATAACATTTTCTGTTGTATATTTGACGGACGTGGTCAGCCTGTGTTGAATAATTAAGCGAGTGCTGAAGAGAAATGTTAAATGAGACTCACCACTATTAAATTCCCTTTATTCCTACCAAGAATGCAGAAAACATTAATAATGCTTCTGTCACATCCCCATTCTCAACAGTGAAAACTGAAGAAATCATCAATTACTGTTTGTGTCACACAGTAAAGACCCCTGCAATTGTTTATGCCTGTCTGTGTTGTTTTTTTTTTTTTTCACCTAGAGACCACCTATTCTCTGCAATCTGAATAGTGTTTTGCCCACTATACCAACAATAAGCCTCTTAGCCCACATTCCATGTGTTAAGGAGCTAGGAGACCTCCACACAGCTTTTATCAAATTGTTGAAACTAGTTTGAAGTATTTGATACCCTCAGTCAAATTAATTGATTAACTGGTTGAAGAAATGGCGTGCGCACAGGAAACGATTCAAGTTACAATTATTCTATCACATAAATTATGAAGGTACCAAGTATTTCTGAAATAAAACTGTCCCCATTCACATAAAACAAAGCTAAATCAATCAAGTGATAATTAAAATGTTATTATCAGTAGTTACATTTAATTATCACGTTGAGGCTGTGCCCGTGCTACATTTAACACAAAATATAAAAGACATTTGATTTTCATACATTCATAGCTGCTTGAACCCCGTATTCCTTTCACGATTGTAGAATCCCTTTTAAAATATTACAAAGTAAACTGCAGGATGTGTACAAGTGACAGGTGATCAAGAATTTGTTTGTGCTCATTGTAACTCGCCAAACAGCAGAGAAATGGAGAATTGTTTTATCTGTTCCCAGAAATGCCTTTGATTCTAGATCCCCGTCTTTATGCACTGTCTCAGTAGATGGATATTTTAGTCAATAAATTCCTCTACTGACATTCCAATCCAGTATAAGCAATATTTGGCCTTTTCAGCAATATCACCACAATCTATGTGTCTATTTTAAACATTAGAAAATATACATTTTCAGCAGCATTCTTCTCATTATGAAATTAAATGTAGTTTACTCAAAACAAAATCTCCATGTATGAAGTTTCACAACTTTTTGTTTTATACCATAATCACACAGCTTTTATTCTTTACATGATAACATAACCTCAGTTATTCCATTCATGAGCATTTTTAATCAAATTGCATACCGAATACAATATTTTTGTTTATATACTTATATTTTACTTGTGATTTCTAGGGTGCCCTCCACCTCAATCTCCTAGAAGTCAACAGGACAACAAAAATACAAGTTAACAGATTAAATAGACGTGTGAATAAGAAGTTGCTACAGGCAGTAAGAAAGATGCATTTTTCCTTTTTCTGTAGTCTGTACTCTCCTAGAGAGAAAAAATATATAGCAACTACATTCGTTCATGATTTGTACTTCAGCAGAGGTGGAGATTTCAGGTCCAGAAAGTAAAAATCCAGACCAGGATTTTGTTTCAGCCAACCAGTTGAGTACAAAGAGTCACAGTCACAGAGTACTCAACTGGTTGGTGGAAACAAAATCCTGGTTGGGATTTTTACTTTCTGGACCTGAAATCTTCACCTCTGTACTTCAGTAGTAACTGAGTTACTGCTAAGTATTTGCGCCCCCTCTAGTATGAAGTGTTAAATTTCATGATGATGCCCCAGGAACCTTTTTGGTTATAAGGCTATGCCCTTAATGACTATTCTATTTGTTATGCAACCGTTCATCAAGCTGTTTAAGAGAGGTAGGGTCCTGCGTAATAGGGGGTCACTGTCTATGATGACTTAAAATCCATCAAGGCTCATAAAGATACTGTCCTACTTGTCTTGATCGAGATCTTTAAGGTAAGTATACTTGAAAGCAGGAACTGAGCACTGAGGCGATTACTCTGATCATGGCCACTTTGACTAATGACAAGAATAAGCACACTGTCCATGTGCTTCAGCAGGAGATCCAGTTCAATCAAGAACTGTGCTGTAACAAAGTAATACGTTGCCCCAGTCTTTCAAAAAGACATCCATGCTTGACCACTTTTCAACATAGAGAAATGGTCCCATTGACTTGTTTGGCAAATTTACTAATTTTAAACACAATAACTTCTATTTATTCATTCATTCATCTATTTATTTATTATTTGCATTTTGTTTTTTTTTTGAAAATGATGTTTATTTGATTTTGATTTAATTATGTTTCATTAATTTATTCTCATGTGCTGTAATGCCTAATTTATCTCCCTAGACTCAAAATTCTACCAAAATAGCCAGGTACAACCTAGTATTACTCATTGTAGAAATGTACAAATGTGCTATTAATAATGTTTATAAATGATTATTTTTTAAATATATCATTAAAAGTGCATTCACATAAACAAATGCAGAACAACATGCCACAATACTGAAGATAACTGCTGTATTTTAGTCTCTTTTTAAGAGGCCCATACATTTAGCATTGCATATTGTGTTGCATGGAAAAAAAATACACACACCTAGATAAAATAATATAATTCAAAATAAATATAGCTACTTCACATCAAAGATGCAGTACTCAGTGATTTATCTTTAGTCACTGGAAGCGGTGTAAAACAGGTTTTGGATAATGGCAATATGTTATATTTGCATTAAAAAAACAATAGCAATAAGATTACTTGTATCGAGGTGTTTAATAAAGACAGTTTTCAAGACTATGAACAGAAGAAGGATTATTGATTTTTCTGATCACAGAAAAGCTGAGCATTGAGTTACATAACAGCATAACTCTGGCAAAATAGAGTGAATTATTAAATGCATGTAATAATAATCATATTGTAAGTACTATAATTAGAAAAAGGCATAAGGTAGAATGCTAATGTATACAGCTGCTAAGGATATTAATATCACCATGCTATTCGTTTCTTGTTCTACTCATTGCTCAAATTCTTTTCAACAGTAAAAAATGACAAGTTACACTAGTAGCCAAAGTTGTGGAATTACTTTGCAGAACTTTACTCAGTTGTTGCTCCAGTTACTTATTCAATCGTCCAATGTATGATTTTGTAAACATTCTTTGATTGTTTATAAACATTACTACCAATACCGTGTACTTTTTGTTTTTAAGTGTAATACCAAAAATGCTAGGTGTTTCCACAATTTTGGTCACTAGTGTTCATGGCATAGGTAGGAAACACAATTCACAGACGGCAGAGAGCAAAAGAAACCTTCTTTAATAATTAAAGATTGATAATTTAAAGACATACTAGATGAAGGAATGAATATCCATTGTCTTCAGATTAGCGGCTCCATATTCTAGTAAAGTTCACCTGGTAATCATTCTTGTTTATGTATACACATGTGTTTTATTTATCCTGAATGCAGTTACACAGATTTAATTAATTAATTAATTAATTATATTACGTTTCAATATTGTGCCCTGCGATGGGCTGGCCCCCTGTCCAGGGTTGTTCCCTGCCTCGTGCCCATTACTTCCGGGATAGGCTCCGGACCCCCCCCGACCCGATAGGATGAAGCAGGTTGGAAAATGGATGTATGGATGGATGGATGTTTCAATATTCTATTGCATTTCACAAATGAACCTGAAGCATCCTTAGCTAAGAGTTCTGAAAATTAGAGCATACTTGAAACAAAGAAGTACTTTAATGGACAATCACAGCATTTTATGCTGGCTTTATTAGTTTAGTCTTGAGTACCATTTATATTGGTTTCCCTAGAGGGACCTCAGGTGTGTTGTATGTTTTGTCTGTTTTAATTAATAAATCTTTATTAAATCTTTTTTTTTGTTGGGGTGTCACATACACAACTGTCAATGTGTATGTATACACACGTTATATGCTATCATATATATGTTTTGACCTAAACTTATTTAATTCAGAATCCCAATATTCAAACAGGACTTACAACATCATGATTAATTTATGTTGATTGCATAAATATTCAGACCCTTGAAATTGAAAATGAAGGCACCTTTGGCAGTAATTACGGCTGGACTTTTTTTTTTTTTTTGTAGGTCAACTACTTTGAAAACTGATTTGATGCAATTTTTTCCCATTGTTGCCAGATTTCTTGAAGTTCTCTCAAGTTGCTCTGGGATTGCTTATAGACAGAAGTAAATCTTTCCAGATTGTCCTGATTCAAGTCAGGACTGATTTAAGGACAGATACTGTCTTTCTTATTCCTGAGCCAGTTCAGTGCAGCTCTGGTCTTGTGTCTTTGGTTTTGTTTCTGAAAGGTTGCCTATTTTGGTATCTGTCTGTATTTTTTTCTGTATATTGTGTTTCAGCCCAATCAATTTCCCACTATTTGATGAAAAGAAGTATCATCGCTGGTTGATTTTTCCTCCATCTTGTCTGACTGTGTGTGGGGTTCGCCAGGGGTGGATTAATGAACATGCTTGCCTAGGCTCTAGCTTAGGGTACCAGAGTGATCAGGGAGCCCGATTTTTTAATAGTGATCAAATGACCTTCATTGGTCATTTGTTTGTAAGTTGGTGATTGGTTAAAACCAATCTTAAATGTGTCTCTTTTTTGGCACTCTTTATATACTGTTGTGTATTTTCTGTTTTTGACAGAGCGTCACACTTTCTTTGACTTTGTAGAAATTATTTAATTAATTATTAATATTTAAAAAGTTTTAGTGTTTAATTGTTGTACTGTTGGAGCAGAAGAGGGCCCCACAGAAAGTGTAGCCTAGGGGCCCCTAAAATCATTAATCTGCCACTGGGTTTGACTAATGTTAGGGATCTTTTCAGTGGCGATATAAAGCTAAGCTATGTGCATCATGCAGTTTTGCTTCATTTTGGGGGAGCATTCTCATATTTTATTAAGCTACATGTAGGATAATTTTATAATGTCTTCCTTCTTGTGACCCTGATGTCAGTGGCATCAGCAGAAAACTTCGATAGGGGTAGCCATCGGGGGCTAGCAATATTTTTGGGGGTGACCACACCGTATCTATTCTATGGTTCTGCTTATAAAATAAATAAAATAATCCATATTTCGTTTTTATTGTTTTGATGTGGGGTGGTAACAGGGGTGGCCACATATTATATTTTTTTGGGGTGACTATGGCCAGCCCTGCCCCCCCCCAATAATAAATGTTCTTTTAAACTTGTATTATTGTTAGCCTTATTATGGTGTCCCTCACAAGTATTCTCCTTGCCCAGCTGTTAAGGTTTAAGGAAAAACCTCATCTGGAAAAGTGTATGACTGCTGTGATGCAATTCCTGCTCACAGGGTTTGTGAGGAATGTACTTAAAGAGATATTCGTAGACTTAGATATTGTTTTTCTACCCTTCTGAGCTCTGTGATTCATTACTTTATCTTTGATTTGCGTTGAGAGATCTGGTGTCTTCGAGGTTCAGTTTTTGTTTAATTTCCTACCAGACCTACCAGTAGCAGAAATGGCTATTGTTTTTCTTAAACTATATAAAATTACTTTGTGTGTCTTTATGTAACAATGAACTGTGCACCATTAAAGTGAAAATATTGAAATGTGCAATGTTAAAATATAGATATACGATACAATTAGAGTATCTAATCATGAAAAATCAGTAACACGCAACATATTTACAGGCTGACGATTTAACGCAACCGATTATTTACCCATGTTTATCAGTAGATTGTTGCAGTTTTATTTAGTCACGAACATGCCATGCCTGACAAAAAAACCATAAATAAGAGCTATTGTTAATGTCTAATCAGCTGTCTTCCAGTTGACACGAGATGTTAAATGGCATCCACCTGTTTTCTAATGTAATGTTTATAAAAAGTCCAAAATAAAGGTAATAATTCCTGTAAGCCTTCTTTGCATGATGGTGCAGAATCATTAGCGGACAATAAGAATAACAAGATAGTTTCCCAAACGCAGTTACGTCCTCTAGTTTGTAAATTCCTTATATTCTTACTAAGAAACATTTGACTGATGCATAGATATAAAGCAGAAGAAAAATACAGATCAGGTGATAGGTGTAAAAAGATTTTTATGGCTTTACATTTTCTTGGAGTACTGCAGAAACTATAATTAAAAAGTTTAATGCATATACTACTGCCACAACATGTCTAAATCAGGTTCTCCTGCCAAACTGCTCCAGAGAGTTCACGAAAGACTCATCAGACAGGACACCAGAAATCAATCTTTTTGCCAGAGAATGGTAATATTGTGCGCAGTACAAGAATGTCTGCAGCTCTGCCCAAATTTGGGTGTTACAGGAGGGTGCCAAGAAAAGTTCTACTCACACTGGAGCATGTTTAAGGCATTCAGAAACAATACTCCAGGGATTCCGGAGCCATGTGGGAAAAGGTTTTGTGGCATGATGAAACCAAGATAGCACTGGCTGACCTCAATGTAAAATGTTATGTCTGGCAAAAACCAAACACTCTACATTTTAAAGAACAACATGCATGCCCTAAAGTGTGATGGAGACAGCATCTATCTATAAAGCTGATTGTTTTTATTAAGCACTTGTGAGGTTAGATGGGAAAGGGGATGGAGTCAAAGAAGGTTTTTGAATGCAACCAGTTGCCTTTTGCCAGAAAAAATCAAACTATGGAAAATTTACTTTCAACACAGTGACACTAGGCACACTATCAAAAGCAGAATATCTAGCAGAATTGCTAATGACCCGAAAGGCAAATATTATGAAGTAACCAACCCTACAGCCTGAACTCACAACCAATCAAAAACAACCATCTAGCAACAGTCTAGCAATGGTTCCCCTGTAATATGAACAGATGAATGTAGAAATATCACTAAAGCTAGATGTGTTATGATGGTGGATGCCTACCTAAGTTGTACTTGGCAGTAATCTATGCAGAAGGTGATTATACCAAGTATCAGCTCGGGGTTGTGTACACTAATCCAACCCATATTCCAGCTTTTTGCTTTTATATTTAGAAAACTGGAGCATTTGTTTTATTTATTTTTTTCCTCTTGGAGGTTGTGTGTTCCAATATGTAAATAAAGGTAGAAAAATATCATTTCATTTATCTTGATTTTGGGTAATTGGCCCAACAGATGTCAACATATTTAAATGGTATGTAGATTTTCTATATGTATTATATATTATATTCAGGAAAAAAAAGACATATTATCAGTTTGCTACCATATTGTTATGCACTTTGTTGGGTATATTCCAAATGTACTTTGGTTTTACTATTGTAGCAAAGATGTGCATATTTAATTTTAGCTATTTAACACATGCAGCTGTATTAGTGCGTACCACAGTGTTACACTGCTATTCATTTCCATACTGTCTTGTTATCTGATGATATTTTAAGCATTCATTGTAAATAGCAGGGCACATATCTCTTTGGCATGCTAAACGCTCCAGAATGTAAACAACAAGCATGTTGTGTTAATGTGAAAGGTAACCCGAATGCACAGTGATGTTTATTTTATGTTGAATGTGTGGGATAATTGAAATCAGTTTTTATCTTTTACCTCCTTCTGTACCTAACCTTGTTATTATATAGCAATGTCACAAGGCTTTCGTATATCTGGTGTAATATCAGATTGCATTATATAGTTAGATTTTAAATAACATTTTACATCAATGTATTTTAATTGTTTTTCTACATTTCTTTGAAGCTGGTTTTCTTTTAGGCTGAAACTAACATGTATAAATTATGAAACGCTGAAGACTATGGACAGGACTAACCACAACTATGTACTCGGAGTTAATAAAATATCTGATCTAGCTTTGTGACCTATAAGAAATCACAAGTGTGTATCGGGGAATTATGTATACTGAGTAGTTGTAGTATACAGTGTAGCATAAACAGCATCGCATTTCATGCAATAAGGTCTCATGTTTCATGTTTTGGGGTCTTGAGTGTTGTTTGTAACTTTAATACATTGAATAATATCCTGTTTCTGTTCAAATTGCACTTTTGTATAATTATTTTAAAATGGCATGGTGGCCCTAGTGCTGGAGTGAGTATATGTGAAAGTGCCCTCCTCCCTCCAGGGTGCATCTCAGCGTGGTGCTAAGCATGTTTAGCACGGTTTGCATCACATTTGCTTAAGTTAATTTTTAACATTAGAAACAAAAATGACCTAATTCTATTGGATTTCATTGTAAAAGGCAGCTTTTATTCACCTGAAAACGATTTATCTTGTCTGTACATTTTCTCTGAAATATTAACAAATAAAAAATGCTTATCAAAAAACGTCTAACAAAAAATGCTTCAGAGAATTCAAGCTGAACATTACAAAGGTGTCTCAAGTGTGTTGCAAAGTGCTTCAAGCTCGGTCCTAACAGGGCATAAGAAAAACAAAATAAAAAGAAGCTTGAAAGAAGGCAATAAAATTATATTTCTGCAATCTAATATCCAGGAAAACTCAAATTGCAGATCACAATTACAGTTATAAAACACAAGTGAGTGCCTTGATCATGGCAGGTAAGGACCCCAGGTTAGTGATTACAGTCGGCTGATCACAGAGTACTGAAGTTAGGTTTATGCAGACGACTGTATTATCCTCTCTTTGGTTATTACCACAGACCAATTGCAATTTTCAGAGGGCATAATGCAATATACCTCAGTCTGCTACTACATGGGCTTACATATATTTTGTCTTACATATATTCATAGGATGAGGAATTCTGCTATATTTCAGTTGACCTCTGTTGCGGTACATTCAAATCCGTATTAATATCCATCATGCAGACGAAATGTAAAAGCAAGTTGTAAAACTGCTATCCATTGAAGAAAGATACAGTGCTCATCTGTCTCTCTTTCCAGTGCAGTTTTAATGCATATTACTGTTCATTCTGATGAAATGCTCTTTTTTTTACATTTTAGTTTACATTGCCATTGTTTCCATCCTACACTACAGGTTAAATTACTCTGAAATTTGTCCTTGACTGGGAAAAAAAAAATCTGTCCACTCCTGGGGTCCCTCAGCATGTAGTACACCATGTCCGACACTCTGTGCCATGTTAGTAACGGTTCTGGAGGGCTCTTCAACTTCAGCGCATTGTGCGGCTCTCTGCACATCTCTCTCTGCTTGTATTAACAAGGCTTCAAAACTTCAAATTGCCCAGCAGAAGTTATTTTTTCAGTAGAAATTACAATCTGCTGATCCATGTTAAAAGTAGAAACGTGACGACTGGTCTTGGGAATCTTTGGGTTATTATCTGTAAAATCTAAAATAAATTTTATTTGGTCACATACAAACCTATTTAAACCTATTTTATTTTTAATGTTAACATCTTATGACATTGTTTCAGACAATTATAGAGGGCTAATATATTCTGTAATTCTGTTATTTTATACTTCCTGCGGGCTATACACCATCTATAAAGAATATGAATCCAAAGTGATTTCATGTAAAACGCATCAATCTAGATTAAGACATGAAATAAATATTACATTTACTAAAGTCATTTGCAGGTAAATTTTAGATTCCATGAAATATAAAAATATCGATCATATTCAACATTTTATATAATCTCTTGGAGCCTATTACAGGAGGCACAGAACTAACATACAGTATACTGTACTAAGAATATCATTTCTTAATTATACTCTTTTTAAAATTGTTCATTTGTTTTTTGGGCAATGTTTTGTTTAATTTCCAGACACATCCATCCTTTTTCAGACAGAATGTTTGAAACACCGGTGTCACAAAGAAGTAATTGATGTTAAAGTATGAATGGCATTGAGGATACAGATGCATATACTGTGCTGATTGCACAACTCAGTTCCATGGAAAAAATAACAAATTTACAAAGAAAAACATATAATGCAAAGTCACCAACCAATAGCCCAAATGCAAAAGCAAAGGACATCACAATCCAAACATCTTTCAGGATCAGTAATGTATTTAAATAGGTTGACTGTATAATGATCTATCAAACAAATTCTATGGCACCCATTTATACAAAGCGAGAAAATCCAATTAAGAAAATTTTCAGCAACCGCTTCTTGACTGAGACTACTAGTAAGTCTGTACATTTTTAAACCTTCTGAAGGATGAAACTCAATAGATGTCAGTTGTTCAGATTTGTTCAACAAATCTTTCTGTTTGAAAGGAAATATTTCTGATATATAACTCATTTATAACAGTTATATGTAGATGTTATGTTTGGGGAAGTAATTGTAAAACACGGTAAAACAGAGGAACCAATATAAGAAAGCAGAAGTTTTAGTAGGAGGAATTTAAGGACCTTCAGATGGGTGTGACTGTATTAAAATATTGCCACTTTCCTAATCATAATGAAAGTCCAATGAGAGTCCAAAAGCCAGCACCATTTCGAAAACATTTGTTCTGCCCTCCTATGATATCAATAGTTTTTGAAAATAACACCCTGACTTGCAATGAGTTTGTTGTATTCTGTTTAAATAGCATAATAAACCTTCACATTGTCGTGCTAGTTCGCTCTGTGAAGCAAATGATTTTTGAAATGTCATGCTTGCTTAACAAATATGAACATAGCACCTAGTATGGCATCCAGTTCAGGTTACATATTGAAACAATGTATTAAGATAATGGACGATTTAGAATTAACTCTTGAAAATAACTTACATTAATGAAACACAGTCAAAACTTTCTGAAAAGCCCATTCAGTGGCTTCAGGATTACCCATCCAACAATTAAAATAGAGCTCTTTGGATAATTTGGATTTTTTTTAAATGGAAATAAACCATCATCATTTTAAGAGAAGGTTATTGCTTTTATATGAAAACATTCCCATAACATGTATCCCCTGGGACACCGTTACCAATTGTTAACTACTGGACTAAAATGAATAGAAGTTAGTAACAAAGGCGATAGATGTCTTTCTTCATAATAAGGAAAAACATAATGTTTAATTAATGTCACAGTAATTAACATTTTAATAAACTCTTTTCAACAGGGACTATATCATCTATTGAACACAACATTGAGCCCAGAGCATCTCACTCAAGCAATGTTTTCTGGACATTGTGTGTATCAAATATAGAGCAAAAGTGCTGTTTTCACTGTATGAGTCCAGTACTGTTAATATGACATTAGATAGTTTAGATTAGACAGGTTAGATGCGTCATCAATAGCATCAAGCATGGAAACTGCAAACTGATTCTCATTGTACTTGTGCAGATACAACTGTAATTGTGCAATGCAATAAAGATATTCTATATTATATTGTATAATTTTGATTTCTAATTTAATTTTGACAGATAACTGAAAATGACACCAAACTACTACAACTAACCAAATCAACATAAAAGATGCCATCCGTCCATGCATCCTTTATCTAAATGTTTATCCTGGACAAAATGATTAGGGCCCCATGATCCTAAATCCCAGGAACATGCAACACAAGGCAGACATACATCTGAACAGGATACCTGTCAATCTCTGGGCACTCATCTAAACCAACGGCAATTCGCAGGTGCCAATTAGCCTGTCTTTGGGCTGTGAAAGAAAATCAGAGCATCCAGAGGAAACCTGTACAACACCAGGGGGACTGTAAAAATCCACTCACAGAAAGAGCAGGGATTCAGACTCTCAGCACTCTGAGTCATCATGCCGTCTTTGAATAGACTCATATAAAAGAAAATGGTAATGCTTTATGAGCTTCATGTTGTAACAGAAGGATCCAAAAACACACAATAAAGTCAGTTGACCCTTTTATAAATCTTGTCCCATAGTATTGCAGTATCATTCCTGTGTTCTTTCACCATTGACGTGTCCCTAGCAAACGTCACCACCTGCCGAGTTAAAAGCCCACAATATTGTGAAGTGAAGAGTGAGAAAGCATTTGGAAGAACCCGCTGGAAGTCTAAGGCTCACTACCCCAGTCATTATGGATCCAGATTTATAAATTGTCAGGGCCTTGGGGTAGGAGGAAGAGGCGGTGCTTGAACTGCAAGCTCAGACACAGGATATGAGATACTTATCACTGCCCCTTCAGCTACATCAAGACCACGGAGGGACATTGTACTTGGCTGTGCTGGAAAAAAGTACCTAGTACAGCACTTTTTAAAATGTTTAAAAAAAAACTTGTTCAAGAATGTAAAAAGCGTCACTGTGGCTTAACATATACCTTAACATTGGTAGCGATACTCAATAATATAATAATCTAAAAATCTGACTGAATACAAAATAAGCTGAATGGAAATATTTATGAAATTAACAAAACGTAAGTAGATTTACCTAGTCAATAGTGTGCTATAGGATAGACCCTGCTTGTACAGTTAATCAAAATCATCTGTGGCCAAGCTATTTCTTATGAGAGTCAGTAAGTCAAGATCATAAACCTTGTGAGGACTTTGCACACTAAATCATATTGGAAGGCTTATACTAAAGGGGAAAAAAATCAGCCAACTGCATTCTGCAAGCCTCTAATTTAACCATTATAATTGAACATGTAGGACCAGTAAATGGAAATTTGAAAAATGTCAATGGGAAACTGGTTCTAGGAAAGGCGTCCATACAAACTTGGTATGCCTTGCATTGCATTGCAAGAATCCCTTGTTGATTTAATGCAAAAAAGCAAAAGTTACCTTATAAATCATTAACAGTGTCAGTACTGCAAAGGGAAAAAAATAACAGTTCTTTTTTCTTTTCAGTAACGCCATATGTCTACTGTGTTTATGTAAACTTACATTAAATCTTAGGTTATGGAGCCATCTGGGTTATAAACCAGGCAGACAAAGCAAACATTCTTTTTACTAAGTGTAATTAAACATATATAAATATTTAAATTTATTTAAATATGTCTGCTTATTTTTACACCAGAACCAATCATTTCTCCGCAAGATTATGTGAGAAATTGAGAATTCAAAAGTTTATTGATTATTTGCTATTAGACCAAAACTACATAATGGCATTTTTTTCTTTCCACAGTGGGGATGTACAAGATACACGTTTTCCATTGAGATTTACAGCAAAGGCTGTAATTGTCATGAATGACAATAGGGAGAGTTCAACTAGAAGCCGTGTAACCATCTGCTGCACAATCAACACAGAAGAGATACAGTAGCCCTTAACTTCACTACCACTACAATTGCTAAAGCTGGTATTGGAAGCAGGTTTTTGTTTGTTCTTTGTTTCTTTGTTTGTTTGCAAAATTACAACATTTCTATAGATCATTTCTTTGAACACTGATTATTATGTTCTGGATGTCCCAATGTAGAGATAGACAACATGTATATAATGCTAGCGTACTGAGTCCCCTACCATTCAAATTTTTTGCAGCTCAATATATGAACTTATATTTCTTTCGATAAATATCATGGAATATGAAAGTGCAAAGGTTCTCTTTTTGTCTTTTAAGAATGCTATATGAGATCTATGCCTGAAAGCGCATAGTACAAAGCAGAAGAACACCCAAAACTGGGATGGCAGTCCATCACAGGACACGTTGTAACATCCGTTGTTGGGTGTAAGTAGGATTCAAACACCAGAGATGTGAGACAACACTACTATTGTCCATGTGTGTGTGTGTGTGTGTGTATTATGTTTATATTAAATGGTATTATGTATTGTGTTTATATTACATTACCAAATGTAATAAAAATCTGTGATTTTAACGTTGTGTGGACCATTTTCGTTTTTGTTTGGTTGCTTATGGGTTAGGGTTAGGTCTCAGTAGGGGTTAGGGTCATCATGCTGGGATTAGATTTTTACCCCATAGAAATTAGAGTCCCCACAAAGATACAATTACAAAGCTGTGTGTGTGTGTACATATATGTTAATTATGTACCATTCATCCAAAATCCTGGCAATGAAATTGCATTATTAATTTAGCATTCTAGCATTCTCATTTTTGAAATGCATTACTACTTTCGATTGTACAGACACACATCAGCTGGAGTTATCAGGTCATTTACCTTACGTATCCTCGAATCCTGTCTGCCTGTAGACAAGGGCATAGATTTCGGTATGGACAGTATTCACATGCCTTGAACAATACTGTCGGGATCCCATGCGTGTTTAAACAGCCTGGGGGCGTAGGGTGTATATTTGGTCTCTACCAATGTTGAAACCAAACCTACATCCTTGTGGCAGACTGGCAATGCAGTGTGTGTGCTCCCCCTACAGCACACAGACTTTCTCTGAGCACACCAAAGACATGCAGTTAGGTTAACGCTGCCTGTAACCTGCACATTGTTCATGACTGTGTATGTGCTCTGTGTATATTACAGGTGTTCTGGCATCCTGTCTCAGTTACACCCTGGTCTTGTGAACTGTGCTGCCTGAGATTCCAGAGCCCCCGCAAGCCTGACCAGGATCGAGATTTACAAGATGTATAGATTAATTATAGTTATTATACCTGAGCTGAAAATTAGTGGAGACAAAAAACATACAGTTTCAAATCATTACTCGAAGACTAACCCTGAAACAGAAGGAGGAGGCTATTGTCTTACTGCTATGGTCAACGGTTGTATTTTCCAGTTAGTGTCCTTTTAAAAAAATTACTAACACCTAAAATTATGCTGACACAAGGTTTTTCTTTATTTGTGCACAGATTGCATTCAATGCATTTGTAATATGTATTGGCATTATATGATTAAAGCCATATGACTAGATATGTAGGGAGAAGGAAATGCTTACATTAACATTCTTTTATATCGTAAATTATTCATATATAGAGAGTAAATTCCACATTCTACATTCATGCCTTCATCACCGTCCTTTCTCACCACACTACGGCAACTTCTGAACTAATTTAATGGAGGGGAGTATGACTGAAGAATCCCCCCATTATTTTCTAAGTCTTATTCAAGCAAAGAAAAAAGCTAATTAAACTAATAATAATAGGATTCGCAACTGTCATAATTTTCTCCCATTAACAGTCCATCACTGTGTTCACAGTGCTTTATCAAATAAATTGGTGACATCAATGAAAACACAACATGGTAGTCTACTAAAAATTAAATATATAGTATTTGGTGGCTGTGCTTTTTTTACCTTTATGGTTGACCCACTTATTAAGTTTTTTGCATTTCCCTGCTAACTTCATCTCCCACAGAAGCTGAATCATAGATTTGTTTAGTCTGATTCCCATTAGAGAAGTAAAGTAAAAGAAAGTGCATTTTTATTTCTCCCTCTGCCTCAGGAGAGGCAGAAGTATCGATTATTAACGTTCTGAACTATTTGTAATGCGTGAGAGACAAAGCTAACAACACACATACCCTTTGTGTATTTAAGGCTTATAGGTACTTGTACAGTTTCGTTACATAAATAAATAGGGCAGCGGTGGTTTTACTTGTGCGTAACCTGATTGCACAAGGGTTGTAAAAGACACAAACAAGACACAAAAAGTTTTCCCCCCCAAATATGTGACACTGGTAACAAACACTCATTTTAACTATAATTTGAAAAATACCTTTACAGGAAGTGTTTTGGTGCTGGGAGATCTCTACATGGTCAGATTTAATGATAAGTAGTATGCTCAACAGCAAGTTAACTGATATTTTGGGATTGAGCAAAAGCTGTAATTGTCAGGAATGACAATACAGAGAGTTCAGCTGGAAGCCATGTAACCATCCGCTCCACAATCAAACCAGAAGACATACAGTAGCCCTTAACTTCACTACCACTACAATAGCTAGTTTTTCTGATCAGTTAACAAAATGTTCCCTGTTCCATAATATAGTAACTAAGTAATCTGGAATATACAGTATGACAAAAAAGCTCTTGTCATTTGAATAAAATTGTGTATGCTGTTGTTCTTTTTTCATTCGGTTTTTTTCTCTGGCCAACTGTTACATTTCACACTGTGGGTGGTCAAGGATTCTGTGAATGGTATGCAGATTATCCATTCCACACACTTTTAAATGCTGTGAAAAACATTCTTTAGAGTGAGTGAGGTAAATCTTATTTTTGGCTGTACCACTATGCTTGCATAACAACACCTGTTCCTGTACTCTTAAAATAGTACACTGTTTCTAGTTAAGCTGAAAAGTCATCATTTCTATGACCATGTCTTGGGAATGTTGTTTTGTTCCCAGCAGAAACACTTTTCATAAGAGTTTTTGCCAATGTGTTTTTGATGGTAATCATTCACTTTTTAAATAACCAAGTCCTAAGTGTGCAGCTTTTTCTAAATTGCTACTCTGTTGCCTTGAAATGCTACAGCGTCATTTACCAAAATATAAAATGTATCAAATCATTTATAGTGTGACTTGGTGCTTTGGCATTGTGTTGAGGAAGCAAGACAGTGGGCTTATTTACCAAATCATGCTGATTAAAGGAGATGGATGTGGAAATTGTCACTTCATAGATCTAAGACTTTGTATATTCCCTGTATGCTTTCAGAGTCTTTTCCTGGGAAATCTCCTGTCTTCACATTTAGCATCATGCTAATGCTTAATCATACAGTAGAAGCACTCAAAAGTAAAGAAGTCTCAGTTTTCTGTCAAATAATCTGCGCCTTGTTGATGCAGATTGCGCTAATTCTTGGTGCTTCTCCTTTTGTCTTGAAATTGGCCGTATCCTTCTGAAATGCGAGTAGGCCATCAGGACGAGTACGCCATCACAAGTTTCCATGAGATCTTTTCAGTTCCACAGAGAATGAGAACAGAATGCCTCCAGTTTCCTTTGTTCATTGAATCTCATAAAGTTGGAGATGTCCAGGTAATCAGTTTGGAGGATCTCAGTATTTCATCATCCCCGTAGCATCTAATGAAGTACCAATCAGACATGCTCCCGGAGCAAAGGAGTGTGGGTAAGCCCAGTTTTAAGTGCATCTTCATTTCTCCTGCGACCTTCATTTTGCAGAGCCTGAAAGAAAGCAGGGGCTGTGAATAAAGATTAAAGTGAGGATACAACCACGCTATTACAGTTTCAGTAACTTGGGTAAACATATTCACTGTAATATATGGACAAATAGTGTAATTTATAGGAGCTTCTGTTTAATGTATTTTCTGATCATGTATGCATTTTAAATTTGTTAATACTTACTTCTGTTCCAGTCATACAAGTAATATTCAGTACTTTTTTTCAGTATTATTCAGTATTTATTATTAATAAAGAAACAGCATAAATAAAATATGAAATATTATCTTTTTAAAAAGCTGAACCATTGTTTTATATACTGTGACCTTTGTGACCCTGTATAGGACAAGTGGGTATAGAATATTGATTGACAAAAAAAATGTAAATGTTAAATATAATTAAATGTTAAAATATTTTAAATTATAATCCTTTATACTGATTTATCAGTGGTGAAAATTTGTGACCAAAAATACATTGTCACTGTTATATAATTACTGTCAATCTTAGTCGACATAAACCACGTACTTGTAAACAACATATACCATTAACGTGTAATTTAAAAAAAGCTGAACCAAATATTGGCATAAAATCTTTTTTGTGATACTGTCAGCTGTGGTCTACTTTACATTCAACGGCTCCCCAGTGCAGTATTATTCTTTGTTCATCCCTCTGCATTGTAATTCAAAGTTAGACTAGTGTCCTACAACTCATATCTGAGTTGACATCATCACAAAAAATAGGGTCCTATTTGCAAAACCACAAGGAAGCAAAACCAGCTTAATCTGCTTTAATATTTTTCCACAGAATAATATCTGCTTAGTGCCAGGTTGCATTTCTTGATAGATTTTAAGCCAAAGCAGCAATGTCTTAAACCACTGGAAAGCTTATTAATAGAATTTATAGGCCACATAACCCCTTTCCCAAGCAGGTTCCCCTAATTATCGCACATGGTGTCCAGTGCTGCTCTCTGTTATTACAACCCCAATGTATTGCAGAAGACAGCGAAGAAATACTTCTGCTTTCATGTAATGATGTAAAGATATTGCTATTCTCCTAATGAAGTTCTACCGATTTTTTTCCCTTTGTGTTGCTACGCGTTTAGGTATGGGGAAATGGGCAGGTTTAAAGGGGACAGGGTCCTGCTAGTGAACTCTGCTAATGCTAATGATATGTAACTACGTTGCTTGGCTGATGGTCGCGCATGGTTCATTGTTAAAATGTAAACGCAATGAAAGGCGTTATAATATACGCACTCTGTTGCCTTTTTTATAGGGTAATCATTCATTAGAGATTTTTCTTGACTTTTTCCAAGCATGTATTTCAGTCCGCTTCAGTTTCGGCATCAGTCATTCATTTGCAGCAGTCCTTTAAGTAATTAATGAAATTATTAAATGGATTTCGTCATTTGGGTTCGTGCTACACTGATATCGGTGCATGTTTACGCATCAGCGCATCACATTGATACATGACTGTCTCCCCTTAAACAAATTTGATTCTTTAGAAAAATTTTACCAGGCCGTCACCAAGTTATTTATTTATTTATTTCATGTAAATTCTATATGCATGTTCTATCCTGAATTGAAGCAAACGAGTTATTATCAAAGCACACTAAACATGTACAAGACGTAAACTACAGTATAAAAGACGTAAAAGACAATACTTTAACTATAAATGAAGTTTTGAGTGTTGTCAAGTGTCAAAAAACTGTTTCTTGCCTCTAACATATAAGTACTAATATTTTTATCCGCTGGCATCTGGTGCAGGGTGTACCCTTTAGTTCCTGTTCTGCCTGGCATAGGTTCCAGGAAGCATGCATGTAAGCAACAAAGCTGTAAACTCTGGTGTGATTTGTCATTTGGACGTTCTTTCAAAAATATTTAAATCATTTAAGCTCATTAACAAGAGCTCCCTTCACCCTGGCTGATGTGGTAATAATTTCCAAAACATCCTGTTTTGCTAACACTCACAAAAAGCTGATCTTACACGCATCAGCAAAAAAAGTATAATATAAACAAGGGGAGTGGGGAAAAAGACTTAAAAAGATGTTGAAAATTTATCACTTATCAAAAACAGATTAGCAGAAGATGCTTTGGCTAATGGTGCAGATGGCTACAAACCAGTAAAAGGTCCAAAAGCAGACACCTCAGCGCAATGGCCTTGAGCCACAGCAGGGGGCACCAATATGTCTGCAGGTCTAGGAACACCACCCTCAGTATACTCCATAATGCACTCATTTACATTTTGTTCCAACCCGGCCCCCATTCCCTGCGCTAAAGTGCTTTTTTTTTTTTTTTTTTTTAAACTCACAGCATGTGTATATTGCCCACAAGCCCTGATATGAAACCCCCTAAGACGTGTTGTATCTTAATAATCAGGGCATACTAATAAACAAGTATGGCACTGTAAATCGTAGGCGTTTAATCAATAAATGCATTACTGAAATCTCCTACTGAGTGATACAAATAATTAAATCCTGCCTCCCATATAGAAATGCCAGCGAATGAAAAAAAAGGGAAAGAGAGGAGAGAGGAAAAATGCAGAGCTTCTTTTTTTTAAACTCCACATATAAAGAATGCATTGCAGTGACCTGCCTTTCAACTGTCCAGTTATGGGTGAGGCATCTATAGCACAGCCTGTGAAACCTCCAGCACAGGTCTTCTGTTCAGCATACTTACCTGACACAGACATGTTTGTACTGGAATTCCCAAAGATCCCTCTTTAGTTCAGCTCACTTGTCCGGGTTATCTTTCATATCTGAACTCTCTTGGTACTTTCTCCACTATTCAGTATCCTG
>JAODKF010000038.1:9184065-9203187 GCA_026779585.1 Mormyrus proboscirostris | reverse complement strand
TCTCCACTATTCAGTATCCTGCGCCATCTCCACTATTCAGCATGCCCTACCTACTGTTTTTTATCCGCACAAGTCTCTAAAAACTCGGTCATCAATAACTGAAGTAAAATAAAGTCCAACATTCTCTGGTAATTAAAATGTTGTAGCACGGTAAATCACAGCTTTTTTCTGCCAATGAGATAAGATTATTCTAACCCTAACCCAAATAACAATTCTATTTTAATGCATTTTAATATTTTACTAAATGTGTTAATATAAGAACCTGTGTGAGTTTTTACTCATAAATAAGTAGTCATTCTTATCAGCATAAAATTCCCTGGTTTTCAAAATGCAAAGCGCCTGTCTATTGGCGATTTCTATGGTAACGTAATAACAAACTCGAGCATCCTTACCAGATGTTCTATCCTTAGAGGGACAATATTTTTAAGAGCACATTGGAACATTATGCTAATTAAAAAAAGTCTTGTGACTAATTAATTCTATTATTATTTCTGTTAGTTAGATAAACCATTTTCGAGGTACAGGGTTATAGGAAAATAACCAACTCCAATTTGGTTAGTCACCTTCCACTTCGCCCATATTACACCAAGTTGTCATTGATTACTTTAATATAACTGCACACTTCATTGTGGTTTATCCCTTAGATATTGTGTTTCTACTTAGTATGGTTGGCCTAACGTGCTCCATACTTTTTTAAGTCTTACTAGTGTAGGATGACTAATCATGCAACACGAGCTGTAAGAAAACCTTTTCTGACACTACTTAAATCAACAAGGTTACTTTATACAAAATTGAATTATTATTCTTCCATCTGTTTTATAACTATTTATTCAATCTACAGGAATGCAGGTATTATTAATTTTTTTTATTATTATAATTATTATTACATTGATGGTGGTAGTGTAAGTGGTGTTCTTGTTTTATCCTTTATCAAACTGTGTTTAATGAGAAAAAATTGTTCTATAGCCTTTGTTTAGTTGTTGTGTTCCACACACAGACTGTGCGATAATGAAAAATGTGAACAGAAATATCCATGGATAGTGAAACAAAATAATAAGCTTTTTCATACAGAACTGTCACTACAACAATGCGTCATAGCAAACTAAACAAACGATTGTGCATGAAGTAACAATAGGATTAATCTGTAACTTAAAAATCGTGTATTTAAAGCATTCAGTTAGTAATGCATGGCCCATCTCTAGTGGACTTATTCAAATTATACGCAATGGAAAGTCAGCTCTTAATGTACTCGCAAAAAGCCAGTTCATAATCTATACAAATCAAGTTAAGAATCAATTTGTTTGTGCCAGACAATTGGGTGCCTACAAAAAAGATTTCATCACTGTGCAGAAGCACAGGTACACTTTAATTTCTGATTTTTTTTCCTCCTTTTTAAAATGCCATATCATAAACCATAAAGCTGATTAATACAAACCTCTGAAAGTCTGAAGATCATTCATAAGACCTGATGTCTGAAAACCATATTAATAAAGAAAAAAACTGAAATGCTATTATGAAATTAGGTGATGTGCTGACTCAGTAGATAGCATTGTGGTCTCACACCTAATTATTATTTGCCATTTGTACAAGCAAAGGTGCATAGGAATCATTTGATTTTCACATATGCCTTCTTGCTTTTCTGTGAGATGTACAAAAATACAAGTGAAATCGAAGGTTTAGCCATTTGTCTAGCCCCACAGGAGCAGCATTTGTGTTGAAGAGTTGTGTTCAAAGGCCCAGCATAAATGCAGCTACCCTTCCAGCCAGATCTGTATATGTGTACAGTCATGGGGGTTTCCTCCAAATAGCTACGATGTTTCTGAAAATGTGTATGCAGGTGTCAAGTGGTGACCAGATGCCTGGTCTAGGGTGGACCTAGTCAAGGGTGAACCTTGTGCTGGACAAATGTGGCTAGAGCAGAAATGTCTGTTAAAAGGAAAAACGGCTGAGAAGAACTTAACACATTAGTCATTAGTCACATGATTAAAAAATATTTTAATGTAACCAGATGTTTTAAACATTCGTCACTTTGTCCTCTTTATATCTCCTGTTGTTTTTTGTTCTTTCCAGGTTCTATATATGAAATCTTGAATTGTATACACACAAGACATGAAAATGAAAAATCACCTAATTTGCAATAAATATTTATAGACAAAGCATGTAACCATTCATTTTACGTAAGACATGAGAACAGAAAAAGCAAAAAATAACATTAAAATTATGTCCTTCTAAATATGCAAATTTCAGAGGCATATACCAGGCATATATAAAATCACTTTTCCTTATACATACACTGTCGCCCCTTGAATTTATGATTTTCTTTTCAGAGGAATGCTTTTAATATTATACTTGCTTTGTCTCAGGCAACAGTATGAATTATTAGGAAAGATACCATCATAAAAGCAAGGCTCTTATGACATCACATATCTACAAAAGTACAGTCTAGAAAACAAAATAAAATTTTTGAGTTTTGTCTCTCATTGTCTTCTCACATAGCGTGTGTGCACATCTATACATACACACATACATACATGCATACACACATATACACACGGACAGACATATAAATTAAAACGTTTGTTTCTTTATAGAGGTCTTTGGGTGACAGAAAAGATAAATAAAAGATAATAAAAGATGACTCAAATAAGCTGGAATTTTACAATGTCTTCCTCAAAAACCCTTCATCTCCCCAAAGGCCCTGTCATTGTTTTTCCCACTGTTTCAAGAATCCTTTCAGCTTCTGTCTAACCTGCAGGGGTGTGGCCATGTTTTGTCTAAGCTGACAGGGAGTTTATTATGTGGCTGGTGAGAAGCTAATGCAATTATGTGCATCTGTGCTTTCAAGCAGCATGCTATTCATTTAAGTCCATCCCATTCCACTCTTCCTTTCTAAAGAAGCTACCTTTGTAAAGTGACAGGTCCTGTGAAGTATTTATCCACTTGCCATGCAAAAAAAGAAAAAAAAAAAAAAACAATTTTAATTGAAATTAGTCCATCTTTGGAAACTAGAGAGAAGCCCTATAATTGGTGCTGAACTGTGTCATTTACTAATTTTTGTGTCTAAACATGCATTCTTCAGCAGCAAATTGCAGTTACCAGCTGCGCTCACCTCTGCGTTATGTATGGCCAGTGTCTGGACTTGTGTGATTCAGTAACCTGTTTTATTTGTCACGCAGAGCTCCTCGTGGTGATACGGTACGCCCTTCCACCTGAGCTGTCAGCGCGCACCAATTAAAACAACGTGAATGCAGCTCTGACCGGCCGGCACCATCAGAGAGCTGTGTATTTTTTAATCAAATTGCTTTTCAGGTATATGTCGCCTTTAGGCATTCTCTGCTCCAG
This sequence comes from Mormyrus proboscirostris, assembly GCA_026779585.1. NCBI lineage: Eukaryota > Metazoa > Chordata > Actinopteri > Osteoglossiformes > Mormyridae > Mormyrus > Mormyrus proboscirostris. The sequence goes on along the minus strand of JAODKF010000038.1, from coordinate 9,199,845 downwards.
CTGCTTATTTATCATTCTGCTCATTCAGAAATTAGCTTGGCGAGGCAGACAGCATAATTAGGTCAACAGAAGCTGTTATTTCATGTTTTTATATTTTTTTGCAGTCACAACTTGGAGAAATAGATATTTCCCCCCTATTTTTTCCCCTCTAAGTGTTTATATAACATTCCTAAGCAATGACAAATCCTAAATTCATAACTTTCTTTAACCATAAACGCAAAGTTATCATGCAAGATCGAAGCGCATATACTGTATATTTGTTATCATACCCAGCTGAAGAAAAATTTATTAGAGCCAAATTAGAGATAGAGTTTAGTGCTGTGGTTAAAGTAATAGATTTATTGGCAAAAATTTTGAAGGGCCATTATTGTGCTGTTAAAGGTAGACGGCAGATCAGTTGCAAATGGTTTTATAAACAGCTTGTCTTTGTTTTAAAAATGGAGGGTTCGGTAGATTTTTCTTTTTATATTCGAGATTGCATTTAATTCACTTGTCACTATCTGGATTTTAAGACTCTTTCCTTCAACGGTGTGGAGATGCTTTGAACATGTTAAATCCTTTATCAGGCTGCTAGTTGTGTATATCACCTTGGATAAAAGAAAATGCTTAAGCAGCTTGCTAAAATAAATGCCCTTAATTTAGTTATAATAGTCAGTTTGCTTTCTAAGTGAATGTCCTAGGGGAAATGGTTTAATATAATGAATCCGAATGTGTCGTCAGTGTTGTCGCTAGAGATTTTGAACCCCAAGAAAGCATATCATATTGGCCCCCCATCCTAAACCAATCCAATGGAGTTCCAAATTTTTTAGGGCCCCGTCAGCCAGGGCCCTGTATTCTTATATTTAAGTCCTATATATAAAATAATAGACAGTTATGTAACATTCACATATGTATTTTACATATTGTTGACTAAATACAGGTAAAATATAGGCACGGGTATGTTCACTTAAGGGAAAGATAAGTTTCGCACATGTGCAAAATGCTTTTGATAGCATTTCTAGTCACAGCTATTATACAAAATAACTAGGCTTTTAGTGTGACTAGGCCAAAAACAGATAAAAATGTCTGTGTGCCAGATATGTGTAGGCTACCAGGGAAGGTTTTTAGTGCATAAGGAACAGTGTCGCCAAAGAGACGGCAATGAGTAATGGTGGTCGCCTTGGATGGTCCTCAGCACAGTTTTGAAATAAGACGATCATGCTGACAACAAAACAGTAAGTGCCCCAATCAAATCTGTCATAAAAACCAAACAATCACAAAAAAAAACTTCAACAGGTAGGAGCCATGCAGGCTTGTCATCAAGTTAATTGCAATAATTATAATAACACCATACAACTCTCCTGGTGGGATGGCTTATGATTAGTATAATATGATTATATAATATATGATTAATGCAACTGATGATCAGTTTTGCCTACACATTGGAGTAATGAAAAAAATAAATAAATGGATTCCAAGGACTGTAAGTGTCGCTGCTTCTGGATACTTCATATACTTTGTTATATAAGTACATTGAAACCATATAATTTATTCCTGACAAAAACATGTCTACATTTAACAGTAATTATTTAATTTATTTAAATTTGTTTGTGTTAGATCTTAGATGTTGGAATGCCGAAGCATCCTTGGATTTCTGCACTGATTTTGGCACCATTTTGTTTCTACGATACTCCTAAGTTCACGCGGCATTTCAGTACTGGCCCGTGATATTTATTTTGAAGCACAGAAAAGTACAGAGGAAGCCGCAACTTATTTCCTCATGTTGAGATTTTAGAAACAAGACTGAAAGTCGGTGACAGTAAGCATCAGCATTCATCATGAACCCAGTACTGGGATGATGCAAAGAGGCAACATACTTAACTACATGCCATTTTTGAGCACTTCTTTGTTGTTCCCTGTTAATTTAGAAGAGATTGTAAATGAAACCTCATAACTTTGCTAATCAGATACCATGTCGCCGAGTAATATACTACACGACAATACTACTGTTGATTGTTTAGTCACTATATTTCAGCATGTTTAATTTATGATTTATTTTATCTGTACATTTAAAATGTATAAATCCACGTCTTCACTCTTACTCTGGTTCATGATATTTGATATGTAAAAAATATTAAAATGCAGTCAAACCAGTGAGGCAAAATGGCAGCTGTCAAATGTGCAAAAAAATGCACATTTTCTCAATGTTTTGTTTTGTTTTGATATTGTTACATCATTACATACTGTTACATGTATGGTGCATGTATTTGTTAATAATGTGACATCATGTTGATATTGAAAAAACATGAAGTTTGATTAATATCTTTCTGACAAATACAAAAATCTATTACTCATTCAGCAAAACATTTCTGAGGAGAGCTTGACTAAACATGAAATCATTGCAATCATTCTACATCTTCACAGAATGTTCTCGAAGCATTAAGAAGGAGTTCCAGCCTAGTGATGGCCATTTTTCCACCTATGTTCACTTATCTTTTTCAATGTATGACGTTTGTTTGACTCATTACTTGTATGCAAGAATGTTTGAAGCATGCTTTGATCACCACTTTATCATATAAAGTGGTTTGTTTAATCCCACTGTGATCATTACACCATTATTAGTGTTTTATTTCCATTCATATTACTTCCATCCGGAAACATTTTAGGCTCTTTCGATTGGCATGAGAGTGTATGATGTCTATCGTCACGGCCTCGTTGCACGTAAAATGAACCAACCTACCCGGAACAAATAAGGAAACAATCAGGAGGAGTATTTAAGTCTCCCAATGCCACAGCAGGGTGTATGTAATGAAAGCACGGGTCAAGTAAGTTTAATTTTCAAGCATTTTTAAATTTGCCTAATTCTGGTTTTGTACTTTACAATTGGATCTTGATTCTTTGTCAGTAAAATATTCAGTTGTCATCGTTTTCTTAAATTGCCATTTTTCGAAAAGACAAGAGTACCCTTGTCATCACTCTTCACAAAAAACCTACATGATCATTTTTGACTACTGCACTGTTTTATGGAAATACTAACATAATTATGAATATGAGATGTCAACAATGCTCTCAGAAATCTAATGACATTACCTGCATATTCTTCAAATTGCGCTAGCTGAATTTTTTGTTTTGTTTATGATGTTCCATAAATGTTTTATTTATGTCTAGCGATCGGGAAGGTAACAAATGGCTTGTGCTAGTATTTGACTTTGTTGTTTCAGGTACTCTTCTTCTAGAAAATGTTCACATTCTAATCCCAGATAAATAATGTGGAAATAAAATGGATCCAAAAAGGGACACAATTGCAAAACTCGCAGATATTGTTTTTTGACTTTCAGGGGTGTGGAGCTGTTGCTATTAGACTAACCGATATCCATTACATATGATATATTACGCTATATATCTAGCCCTCCACTATAACAGGAATCATCAAGGCGAAATACAGTTTTGATGTCCTGCTGTTTTGATTGTTTAACCAATGTGAAATTAAATGTTTATGAAGAATGTGTGACACACCTGCACTCCTGGCAATTTATAAATTTTTCTCTTAAGAACAATAAACACTAAAAGTGCAATAACAACCTGAAGTACAGAAGTCCAATCATTTATCTCTGCTTTAGCAGAAAATTCAATGGAACTACTTTCAATGCAATAACTTTATGAAGTAAAGTGCCGCTTGTTCGGTCGAGTCTCAAGGTTCTACAGTACATTTCCATAGCAACCAATAAACCCAATATGCTTTTTAACCCTTTCATTTAAACAAGTCTTTTAATATAGCTGATATTTGATTTTACAGTCGGTGTCATAGTCTGGGTTACTAATTTCTACTCTAAGTCCAATTAATGGCAGCAGACCCCAGTTCATTGGAGCCCATTGCTTGTGCCAGCTGGTACCCATTACAGTTTATGTAGAACAACCTATAATGGTATCCAGTCATATGAAAGGCCTTATAACTATTTTTGTTGGTGCAAGATAGATATATTGTGATGTCCGTTTTCCAGCAGCTCTCTTGTTCCTCTTCTGATTGGTCTCCCATGGATGATAGTAGGGATATACCTTTGCTTGAGCGCTGTGCATTTAAGCAGTTTAAAAGTAGCCTAGAGGACAACCAGCATACTTAATTCAAGGTATATTGAAAGTGAGAGATGCTGATGAGTGCAAACTCATTTCACACGGCTTCTTCGCCTCTTCATACTCACTGGTAACGAAACAACTTTTAGTAGAACATAACAAGCAGTCAGATCTTCAGATGTTAATGCTGCATTGCCAAACGTGTAATTTCGCCCAAATCATGTACTGGTGAACCCATTTGGTACCACGTCGACCAGTTTATATGTGCACGACAAAGGATGACTAATGAGGCTATGATTAAATATTTGCCAAGGACAGTACTTTTGCGCAATTTTGTTGTCCTTTTCATTGTGTGTGCCGTTGTAAAGGCACACAACACACAACAAAGTCACCATCGAGGCATAACTGAATTTAAAATTGTCTACAAAAGGAAAACAAAACATGGACTGGAAGCCCGTGTTAGAGTCCCTTCACTGTGCCGTAAAATGTAGTTCAGAGAAACGTTATGGCTCATACTTGTAAGTCCGCACCTTGTATGGTATGCAATTCCATTTCAATTAGCTAAAAATGGAAAAATGAATCACTTCCACATTTTTGGTAAATACATTTCATCCAAAGAAAGCATTAAAAACAGATATAATATACTTTAATGATATGAATAAGCCTTCAAACTTTTCTAGTAAGCATGAAGCATATTAATAAGCACTGCAAAGAATTACAATGGATTTACGACAGAACCAGTTCTACCTAGTAATAAAATACAGATTGACCTGTAGCAATAACAAAACACAACTTTAATTCATAAAAATGCAGGTATGCATCATATACACAGCGTTTTAAAAACTTGTTTTTATAAACATATGATTCTTTAATAGGTGTTATATTTTCAGTTTCAAAAGGATATTATTTCCATTTCTTTCTGCCATCATGGAAATGTCTGACTTTGTTCTTTTCATTTTATTATGCTGAGGACCATGAACTTTAATAGAATTTGCATAAAAATCAGACAGCTGAAGCTGGACTCCATAGCACAGTGAGATGTCCCCCTAATCCAATCTTCTCCAATGCGGCTGGCATGGCAGTTGTACAGCCCAAACAGTGGGGATGTCTATTGTCTGAGAGGGTAGGATCTGTATGATTTAAAGGCAAAAACCATGCTGAGGTCACTTTCCTGTACTAAAGTTGCTTCCTCTAGCTGCGTTTACATGAATAGTTAGGTAGGTGGTATTAAACAAACTTAAAATGAGGTGAAAACTTAGTCATCGATGTTTAGTTACAGAAGGATAATTCTAAGTGTAAATAAAATAAGATTGCTAAATAAGCCCAGGTATGCACTGGATGATTCTCAGCACCAACAAAATAAGTAATTTAAAATTAAATCATTCATTCATACATATATATATATACATATATAACCATCTGTTCTTCTATTCCATTTTCTATTTCAATTTTCTATTTTTCCATTTTTATAATTTTTAATTAATTCTAACCCCTGTCAGGAGTGCCACTGTGCCACTACAATTAGTCCAGAACATATATATCTTGTCATTTTTTCATTGCTATTCATGACTGAAACCAACCAAAACAATTAAAGTTCAGAAAGTTATATTCACTATCATGAATACTGTAAATCTGTCCCCCACAGACAGTATAAAAACCAGAAACTCATGGCAGGTTGTAGTACTAAGTTCCTTCTGCAATTCGCACATTTCTTGGCAAAGACTGAGGGGGGAATATTGCCTATTGTTCCTCACATGACAGCTGTGACTTCAAAAAGGCCATTTACAGCACGTTCCCCACTTGGGTCTCAGCTACCCACCGTTGTCTTCTCATTGACTACATAACCGCAGTATATTTTGGAGATTTGTTGTAATGCACACAGGAATTTGGCCGTACCAGGCACTTTTTCACCTCAAAGAAATAGCAGAAAATTCTGCAACTCCACCAGTTTTATCTCAGTGTGCATAGTTACAATTATATTACAAATAGGCTCAAAGTGGAGACACTGATATTCCCCCAGTAACTTAAAGAATGAATGTAGAATAGTGGATCATTTACAAAATAATTAAGACTTTGATAGCAAGACTTGCTGTTCTTTTTCCATTGTGTGTGGAAAATTTTCTGGAACAAGGTCTGCTCAGAAAAATGGATATAATGTGCAATTAATTAATATGAGGAAAACTGTCTCTATGAACAGGGTCTTGAGAGTGGATATAAAAAGTATTATATCCTATTCTCTTCTCATCAGAGCTTAGTTATACATTCTTTGCACTGTGGATCAGTCTAAGTGGATCTACAAGGGAAGGAATATCTGATTACAATGTGAATCGCAGCCGAAGAAGCAAAATGTTGCCATAGCAATTGAGATTAAATGCTCAAGAACTTATTTAATTAATTCTAACCTCTTTAGTAGTTTTGACAGTCAGTAGAGTTGACAACAGAGACCATCCAAGATATTAAAAGTGCAAAACTAAAGGTCCCTTGTTGAGAAATCTTTGTTCAAGGAAATTAAAAACAAGAGGGGTAAGATAATGTAAAACGAATATATTTTGATATGATTTCAATTACTCTGACATTGGAATCTATCTATCTATCTATCTATCTATCTATCTATCTATCTAACATCATTATGGCAGAATCACACTTTATGCTATAGATTTGTCACCCTTTAAAAGGGTGTAATTCCTTTAAAACACAGATAGCTAGAGGTTGAGTGACTGATTTGTATAACCTGCCTTTTATTTTAATAGAATATCATTATATGATTTGATATCGATATCGAAGTAGCGAAATGTACATTTTCTTTTTTTAGTTGTCATAAACTTTGTATTTGTATTTTTGTTCTATTTTGGGATAAATACACAAATACAAACAATGTAAATGTTTATCTGTAACGTCAACTTGCTTGTGTGTAAACAAAATAAATCCAATCATTATTAGAATGCCGTCAATAGCACACAAATGATTCACCATTCAGATAACTAAGAATAAACAATAAGTTTATTCTTAACAATAAGTCTTCTTATTTCTATTTAATACTTGATGCAATTATACATTTTATGAATCTACAACACTTACTTATGCTTTTGGGTGTAAACTCAAGCAGTTAAGCAATTAATATTTTAATGAATATCATGCACCATAATAGGGAGGAGTAAAAAGTATTGTTTTCCTCGTTTTTTTGTACTGTAAATTAGTTTGTGTAAGAGCATCATTTATTGTTGTTATTGTTGACCCATAACAATAACCTCTTGGAAAGACAGCTGATGATTACAGTAATAACAGCTATTACCAGGATAGCATGTGCTTTGGTAAGTCAAGCACTTTTACAGTTCCACAATCACAAGGAAATAAGTTACGAATCTGCATTAATATATTTTCATACCGAACAGCAATCATGCCCCTTTTGATTGTATCATAGACGTATACCTGCAAGGATTGAGTTTTGTAGGGAAAACAAACGGATCCATGGGTACATTGATTGATAGATTGACAGAGGGTTTTTCCAACACTCATAATATTCTAGTTATGATATTGTACTAGGTCGGCTAGTCTATTATTCTATGTATCAAGTTGCTGTAACCATCCATCCATTTTCTATATCTACTTGTCTGGAGCTTATAGCCAAAGCAATGGGCGCAAAGTATGAAATAACCCAAGATGGAGCCACAGCCCATCGCAGAACTAAAAAACATCCTTTATTCATGAAAATAAAAGGTGTAGCATGGCGACGCTGTGGCTAGCACAGTCAGCTCTTACCTTTCCTTGTGTGGTCATGAGGTTTCCTCTGGGTTCTCCAGTTTCACCCCACAGTCCAAAAACATGATAAGGTGAATAGTACTTGCCAAATTGCCCATAGGGATGGGTTGTTCCTTGCCTTGTACCACCATGACCCTGTATAGGAGCTATAGGCATGAGTGGATGGATGGATGGATGATAATAATAATAATCATCATTTACAGTTTTTTTTTTTAGATTTAAACCAAATTTGCATTATTTTTTGTTTTATTTTTTCAGTATACCTTGTATATAATGACTATAAATGAGCTAACTGTACAGTTCAGTCCATAAATCTGACTAAGATGTTCGAAGACAAAATGATGGTGTGGTGGCTCTGAGTCTAGGAAACTATGCTACTAGTTGGAAGGTTGCTGGTTCATATCCCATGAATGCCAGGACTGGTTCTGCTCTATTGGGCCCTTGAGCAAGACCCTTAACCTGCAATTGCTCTGTTCCAAGTGTGCTGTTAATCTACATACAGGCCTGCATTCTGCCACTTTCAGGGAAAATTTGAGGGTTGGTGGTAGGATTGGCACTCCAACCACTGGAAAAAAAACCTGCCACCGTTCCATTTGGACTAGGGTGGTATAGAGGTATCAGCTGCCACAGAACTGCACTCAGGTTCTCATCCCTGAAATGCTTTGTCATGTGGTGGGTGTGGAAATGTGCTGTATCAGTGCATGTTCCTTACTTCCCAGAATAAGCTTCACATATTCAATTACAATCTTCATATTATATCCATAAAGGTAGAAAATGGTTCCCAAAGAGGATGAAGGTGCCGCTCTTCCTTGCTTTTAGACTCATACAAGGTGACGAGAATCTTCCATGAAGTGAGACATATGGAAAAGGTTCCAGAGGTTTAACTAGAAGGATGTCAGGCTATTTACATGTAAGATATACATAAATTACACTCCATAATGATAAGAGTTCTAAGAAAAACAACAAAAGTCAAGTCAAGAAGCATGCATGTCTACAGAACATGTTGACATATTCATGGACAAGAATTGATACTCTGCCAATGAAACTTACCACCACTGGCGTTCAACATGCTACTACCTTTAAGGCTCCTTTCACACCTTTTTAATTAATGAGCACAGTTAACATTTAATTTAAAGTTCAATTTGTGTGTGTGTATATATATATATATATATATATAAAAACACACACAAACACACATATACACACACACATAGTTATTTAGTGTTACGTCTCCCTTTATACCTAGCTCATGTGTGTAGGTATGCAACAGAAAAATTTCCCTTTGAGGATAAATGAAGCACTCTAAATCTGAATTTAAAAACCTCTGGGGTTGTGGGTATAATCTTAGTTCTGTCTGAGTTCCCCTGTATTGTAGGTGACTCTTCCAGGTACTCTACTTTCATGTGAAGTAAAAAAAAAAAAAAAAAAAGGAAAAAAATGCAGTCAGACTTATTTGCAGCTCTGAGTCGCGTGTTGTGTGTTAGTCCCCTTTGATGGGCCATCAATTCATCCAGGGTGTACCCCTGTCTTCTGTATTACCAACAACCCCCCCTCAAGGTCCTGTCCAAGATTAGTGGTAGGAAGGAGGATGGAAGTGAAGTCCTCAGTTTGATATTGTGCGCTTATGGACTGGTATTTATTTCTCTGCAAGGACAACAAAACAGCTTCAGTCTCAAACCATATTTCACCTGCCTAAAAGTCAGAATAAAGGTTTGAAAAAATTAATAATGCGGAGGAACACCTGGAGAAAGTCATCTGGGAGTTGCAGGGATTTGAAACCTACATTTAATCAGCTACTAAAATTTCATAGAAAACTGTGTTCAGTCTTAGGAGCAAGTTCAGGTTTTCAAGGAATTCCTGTGGGGTCCTGTTAATGTGCCACAGTTAAAATTAGTCTTCAATGAGTAATAGTATTCATTTAATTTGCTAGGTTTTTATGCATTGCTGAACAGAAATATATTTAGAACAATAATGTTTTATGGAAATAAGCTATATGTATTTAAAAGTTTTATAATTGAAGTCTTTTATGCAATCACATAAAATTTACTTTTGAATTAATAGTATTAATAGAAATGCACAATTAGGTAAGGCTGTGAAATGTGTTTTTCCCCTCTCAATTAAAACTTCAGGCAATTACTCTAGCAGATTATTGATCTCTTAGGGGACTTGTGATGTCACATAAGTTTTTTGTTCATTACTTGGCATTAGTACTCCACTTAATTAGCAAAAACAATTGATTAACTTTTCTTCTCATATAAGAAGGAGGTGATGTGGACTCATTATCCAGACTATATTTTTCCTGATAAATGGGCTTCTTATCATTGTCTTTTCAGCTGTAGATTTCCTCAGATGAGTCATTCTTCATGAGACGCACGCTGAGCTGAGCTGAGCTGAGCTGAGCTGAGACGTGGTGCAAAGTTGTAAAGTACAAAATATGTACCGGTAGTTCTGTGCAAGTAATAAAAAATTGAAAATGACCCGTTTTTGTGATATTTCATAAATGAATATTACATAAATGTTACATTCTATAATACTGCATTGCGATATGTCTATGTATATGATATATATGTGTGTATATGACATTCAGTATAGTTATTTGTGCCAGAAACTGTAACAATGTTGACTTTGATTAAGTATTGAAACTATGAGGGTCTTTGTATACAGCAGAGTATTAATGTAAATGTAAGACCTACAGGCAAACATATTTTTGTTTCATTTCCTTACGGGAAGCATATTTGTCTTTATAGAGGATTGGCGCGCCTTACCATTTGTTTAAGGAAATGTCTGAATTTACATAAAACAGAGCACATCTTTGTAAAGTGAAGCAAATTAGAACTGCTGGCCTCTGTTGAACCATATTACTGGGCACCATATATCAACTTTTAGATGGGACAGCATTGTGGCACATCTGTTTTCACTTGGAAACAACTCGCCCTCTGAACAAAGCATCTGAATGCAACATGTACTCAAAGCTTGCAAGAACAAAATATCCATACACAGGCTGCGGCAGCTATAATTAGCTACATTCTATAAAAGCAAGAAAAATGAGCCAAACAGTCAACTAACATGTGCTACAATACTATACTGTCCACTATGATGTACTATAGTGGAGCTTAAATACTCATGTCCCATCTTTTTTTTTCCATGTTTTATAAAATTGTCCTATAAAGATACAAACAAGAAAGAAGCTGAGGTTCCTCATTCATCCATCTTGCAGCTGATTATCCTGGTCACGTAAAACACAATCTACGAAATTTAAACTCTCCTCTGCACTCAGGTAAGGCATTTAACAGAATGATTTGTTTACATTGTCAAGTCATTTGAAAGCAGCGTTAGCCAGTGACCATGCTGGCATTTCAATGATTGGATATTAGATGTAAATATGTGTAACATTTTTGAGCACTACTTTTCACTTTCATTTTTGTAATAAAGAACTGCAACATACTCGCACATGCATATATATTCCCATTAATGAAATGTTTAATCAGTAACAAAAAAAAAAACATTAAATCATGAATATCTTAATTTATTACTTATAAATGACTATGTTACATTACAAGTACATTTGACAATTACTTGTTAAATATGCTCCTGCATTATACTGTACAACAATAACATAAAACACCATATAGCCTCTACAAATACATAACAAAATACATGCCTAGCCTGAGTGTAGATATTTACATGTGATACTTTCAAAACACCTCTAAAACTACTGCTAATTTAGTTCAAGGTACCTGGATATATCACATATATGTAATCTCAATATAGATTTGAACATCTATGAATATCTGTATATATGCCAAAGGCTTTTTAGCGTAAGGTATTTCAAGATAACTTGATATACTTAAATTTCAAAACTATGCATCATTTAAAAGATATTCTAAAACAGACCAAAAGTGATTTTAGGATACTGCTAACTGATGAACCAGAAGCCATATATTTCAATGTCGTCATCCATTGAAAATTTTGAAGTTAAATCATTTCCAGAGAGCTGTTCATGATCAATGTATGGCATAAGATTATTAGAATGTTGTTTATGATTTTGAAGGTATAAGTGCTGTTATTCATCAAATTATAGCATATAGCCATTATGAAACCATAGAGATATTGAATTTTGCTTTAACAGTTACAATATCTTTGTTAAATCAACTAAACAATACGTTTTTTTTCTTTGAGTAATTATTCAAATTAAGCTAAATTCATTTTAATTGGAAACCCAGATTGAAATCAAGTGTGGTATATGCCTTTGAAGACCACCGGACTTCACCATGCACAGAGGTAATGGATTCCTTCCGGCCATTTAAAGTGGAAGTGCATTTTCACAGAAGAAAGAAGATTTATAGTTACATATATGGAAGCCAGATTTTTAAAGAAGAAACACATTTAAACCACTGAGGATTTCGATGGAGTTTGATGTAAATGTCAGGTCTGTTCTTCATGTTTCAGCTTGAGTCTGTAGGAGTTCTAATGAATGCTTCTGGTTTACTGAGGGAGTAGCACAGGGCGCAAAACCGATAGCAAAAGCTAGCTAGTTTAACGTTTCTGTTAATCCTGGCATCAAAAGAAACAAAAGGGGGGGAGGGGGGAAATCTCAGCCTTTCTGTTGTAATGCTGTTGCAGTTCAATCTTAATGAACTTCGACGTGGGTCAAACCATTGTTCTGTGTACTATATAGCAAAATTCATTGTTCTTTTTTATTGTGTATTATATCAGTGCTTCGGTCAGTACACAAAATTACCCCATGGACACCTTTTACTAAAACAAATATAAAATTCCTTCAAATCTTAAAAATTTGGATTACATCATATTAAATTAGATCTTGTCAGCAATCATATGCTAACGTATGTCATAAAGTCAAAGGCATTTTTATCCGCCAAGTGTTTTGACAGTGATATACAAGGAATATCCCTTGGTGGTCTTACACAGTTTAAAGCTTTTCATTGAGCAGGTGTGTCACTAGTGATAGACTATCCATAGGAAGCATTTTATGAAGCCCATGCCAGCCTTTGTTTATTGGTTGTATTCTGAACAGTACTTGGGTTTGCTTCAAGGTGGCGTGCTTTGCTTTATTCAATATATATGTATGATCTTGGAGTTTGTATAATTCCTACTCACAAGATCATAACATCCCCTTGAAGACAAATATCTTAGTAGTATAGCATAGATTAATATAATTATAAGGATTAATATAATTAACTATGATGTAATATCATGTTAAAGTGAAAAGTTTGATTAACTATAACTGGAGAAACGGTAATTTCACTTTCAATATTCTAATAGTTTCTGTTTTTAAATACATAAACATGCCTTTATAACTACATATGTTTCATATTTTTCGCACTTGCTTTGTGTGCTACGAGCACTATGGTTATAATTTGCCCAAAGAAATGTGACAGTTTTTTTAAGCCTCATCTCAGAAAGATATTGTAAATATGCTTTTCATTTGCATATGCCAAAAATCAACCTCATTTGATAAATTATCTTGCCCATTAATTGAGTTTTAATGGCCCTCTTGGCATATCCTGAATGTAGGTTGCACACCACAGTGTGGGCTGGAAACTAAGCGGAAAGAGACGTGCAAATGGCAATGGCTTTGACTGAATGTTAAATTACTGGCAGTTAACTTTCGCATAAAAGTTACAATGTCTATAAGTACAGCACTGGTTTCTGCTAAGCAGTACAGTGTGACTATGTTGAAAGCACCATCCCCCAGTCATATTTATTGATGTAATACAGCACTCTTTTCAAACACAAACACATGCGCATGCATGCGCCTGGCCAAAGTGCAACCATGGGGCCCAAAACGAATTCTCTTGTGAAATAAATGAAAAAGGCATGTACAGCTTTACTTGTCAAATATAGTCAATTTTTGACCATTTCAAATCTGGAATACATTGATACAACTAAACAAGATCACATTTTGGCAAGCTTGTTAATTGCTTGGATGCATTAGAATTTGGATAACATTAAAGGCTGCTCCTAATATTAAACTTCTTAATAGGTATTAGATTTCCTAACACATTTCATTTTATTGGCAGGAAGGGATTAATTTCCTAACATTACTACAAATCACAGAATTATAGTCTACATCAGGTTTATATTTCACATATTATTTAGCAGAAATGTACCTTTATGGAAATCATATACAAGCTTCCTCACTGGCTTACATAAACTGGACTGATGCAGCTGAATGCCGTCAGTCCCAAAAATGCATATTCAGAGAATCACAAATGAGAAAAGCATGATTTTTTTCACTGTGATGTTGCGGGTAACAACACTCTTTAAGATAACTTCTAATTTGCTTTTTTTTTTATTCTCTCTCTTTCTCTCTCTCTCTCTCTCTCTCACTTGTGAAAACAGTCCACGGGGAAATGAAATGCAGATGAATGAAATATTACTCAAACTTACTGCGATGAAGAGCTTCACATTATTAAAAATGTATTGAAAATAATTTTTAAAAGTCGCTCTTGATTTCTCATGCTTTCTGAGGCCATCCAGTGGGACTGAGCACCACAAAGCATCCCTGCAATTCTAATGCTGCGTTATAGAGCTGAGTGATAGTAAGGCGATTACACGTAAAGATGGTGCTAGCTGAATCACCCTCCCCCAACAAACACAAAAACCTTACATTTTTATAGCTGGAAGCAAAACACAACTTTTATCATATATTAGCTAGTTAGTCTTTGAATAAATTACATTTGGTTAATTTAAGAGATAGGGAAAAAAGATATTTTACTGTAACAGTACAGCTTTATTTATGCTGCTCTTCCTAAACACCAATCAATGCAAATTCTTGTTGGAAATATTGCTGCAATAATCAAATAAACGGTGATTGAAGAGTAAACATTTAATAATTATTGACTCTGTAAAGTAAATTATTCTCAGTGATTACACAGTTGGTCAACTTGCAGCACATCCTGCAAAATATGCATTTTTAAGGTTTATATGGCTCGGGGCTGTTCAATCAATTAAAATTTATTAAGTGAGAATCATTGATACCCTACATTGCACGCATCGCAAAATCATAGTTTCACATGTCCTTTCTTATTTGCCTTGTCAAAAAATGGAGAAATTAAAATTAAATAGATTCTGTGTGGCTATTTACATATACCATGTAGCTGCTGTTAATTATATTTTTATATTATTGAATAATTGAATAATACATTTTCAATTTGCGATAAGGAATTGTTTCCAAATATAAAATATGGATTATGTGAAACTTTTAATTTGTGTTTCAAATAACATTATATCTCACAAGGCAACATATAGTGTCTCTCTTTAAAATAAGCTGTATGTCATTAAAAAATACAGGTCATTAAGGATCACCATAAGTTCAGAATTTGCTAACAAACAAATATTCACAGTTAATAAAGATACGTATATTTTCAGCATTTTGATACATATGAAAAACGTATGAATAAAACATGCAACATATTTAGACGTTAAAGGTGGGGAAACCACATGTGTTTTAAATTGTGGTGGTACTTATACATAAACATTATTTCTCCAGATACGAATATTTGTCATTGGATGACCTTTATTACTGCTTTTTCTTGTGTGGAAGAAAACGTCTATTATTATGTAAAATTATGCTTATGAAAACAAGTTCTCCCCGTCCAAGCCACCTTCACTTGAGCCTGACTCCAATTCATGTTTCCCCTCAGCAGTTTGGCGGTCTTTATTGAAGCCAGGTGTAACACAAGGTTTCTGACCCGGTCGCTTTATCGAGTATACAACATTCGCGCGTTCCATCACAGTTTTTAAATAACCTGCACATTCACATTCCGCGATCAGTCGTTCACGCATATATGCTTCCGTCTTACACAAACCAAAGACCGTGTAGAAGTACACCTTATGAATCTTTATTAGAAAAAAAAAATCACACTAAAATGCATGTAGCAGCAAATATTTACAAGGTAAAAAGCAAAAATCAGTGCTCACCTGAAAACTTTTTAACTGTGATTCATA
>JAODKF010000038.1:9167136-9183957 GCA_026779585.1 Mormyrus proboscirostris | reverse complement strand
ATGTGTGTGTGTGTGTGTGTGTGTGTGTTTACACACACATATATATATACACACACACACACACACTATACACATGGTAATTGGTAATTGTCTTGGTGGAGAAAGGCTAGCTGGAGAAAGAAGAAGTGTACTCTTTCCCCAACTCTTCTTTCTTGCGATGCTCTCCCTTGACTTTTTGTAAAATTGCGTCCTCAGCCATTGGTGGAGTTGGCTCGCCCGTATGCGAAGGGGACCGAAGCGCCTAAACCCGAAAGGAGGGCAGGCGGCATTCACCGACGCAACTGGAAAATTGTCAATAGTGGCATATATTTATGCGCAGTCTGCGTCGCGTTTCAGCCCGCTTGTCTGTAATCTTCTTTTGCGACGGCTAAGGATGAAGAAGAAAAGCTGTAGTCTTGCTGCACATGATAACATATTTATATGATTAGTTGCTTCGGATCTGGGGGTGGTGGGGGTAGGGGGAGGTTAGAGGAAGCTCCGAGCCGCTCCGTGTACCGGGCCACTCCGTGTCAGGTTTTGACAGCGACCCATTCAAAGGCGGCTCAGGCACAAGGCAGCCTGCATAGGACTTGGTGTGCTGGCTCTGTTTACTGGGACCGTGTTCCTCCGTGTTTCCGGCATCCTCAGCACCGCTTATGAGCAGGATCCTCGCTAAATGCAAGCGGGCTGACTAACTTAGTACTCATACGGAAGGGCACGCTGTTATTCAAGGCGACACGGAGTGGATTGACACTGGTGGAAAGGTGCTTCAGTTTGCCTTGTTCTTCCATTTCAGAGCTGATATCTCAAGCTTTTTTCATAGTACTGTATTTTTGTCGCCCTGCGCTGCTGTCTTGTATTTCTTTTTCCTTTTTTTTTTTTTTTTTTTTTGGGCATCTTTAGAATAGCAGAGAAAGCCGTACTGCTGATCGATTCAGCACCTTTGCAATGGGACCAGTTGCCGGGTCTGTGAGAATGTGTGGACTCAGAGAAAGACCGGCTGCCCGATAAAGCGTCGCCTGTCCCAGATAAGTGGAGCATGCATCAGGACTGCATTAGCTTCCCTTTATGCTGCGTGCTCTTCATTAGGCTGCAGAGGAGTTACTACCAGGCTGTCTGCTTTGCGTTTATTTTATTCCATTGTCTGAACGATTTTGTCTTTGCCACCAAAACATCCAACCTGTCTGATTCCCTTTTAAGGTAAGAATTAAAAAAAAAAACATTCTTTCTCATTCACGTAGGTTTGTTTTCTCAGTTCAGTACTGCGAGGTTTTTTTATTTCTAAACTTTTCCTTAAAGTACAGAAAGTTTTACGTTATACTCGTTTGTTTTTTAAATACATTATCAACTTGATTCCCTGTCGACACATTTGTGATTATAATCCAGTTAACCTCAGTGTATATTTTAGTAATGCAGCACAAACTGTGCGAGGCCATTTAAACTTAACATATCTGAACTGATAAAGAAGGGGAAAGCAGGTTTAAACATTATGTGCAGTTTATCAGAACAGATGCAATCTGTTTAGAGTAATTAAATATGGTTTAAGAAACAGCGTGGATAATTGAAAAAGGTTAATCAAAACATATCCAAACGTGAATTGATTTACAAGACTGCCGTTTTATTGAGTTGAAATGAATGCAAAGTATAGGCTTTTTTCCCTTTTTTGAGACGGTGGTTGGTTTATTTGAACCAGACCAAGCAAAGCAGTTTAATTGGAAATCATGAGTTTCAAGTACGAGCTGGACGGATTAGTACAAATATTAGTAGCTCGTTGGCCTATAAGAGTTTGTGTGAACGTGTGTATACGGGTTTGTTCGCCTGAACCCGTGAGTGAGTTTCCATGAGGTTATATATGTTTTTAAGAGCCACGGAGTATTGACTGTAGTCACAGTTATACACACTTTACTTTTTCCTCTCTTAATGGACTCATAAAATGTACAAAATACATGATGAGAAAAATTGAATCTTAGTTTAGATGTAAAACATCAATGTTATCTGTGCGATTTTTGATAGACTGATAAACGATATTGGTCTGAATGTCTGCTGAGACACTACTGCACACAGTGGCAGTAAAATTAGATCATTTTACGACACATGCATTATTTACCGATATCTCAGCCATTATGTCAACCATGTGTTAATCAGCAAGCAAGAGGCAGGGAAGCGGAGCGGGTCTGCCGCTGGCGGAGTGGGTTTAGCGGGCTGAATCCTGATTTAAAGCCCGATCTCCTGGTAGCTGAGCCGGACAGAGAGCCCGCATGGATCGATAGCTCGATGTACGTCGACAGCAGTGTGTCCGGCACAAGAGAAACATTGTAATACTTTGGTCTGAAATGTGTAGTTACACTAGTAGCTATTAAAATGGATACACGCTGCAAATTCTTGTATTAAAATCTCAGTCATCGGGCAATTGTGCTCGATTCACTTTTAAAGCATATTGGAGGTATTTACTGTATTATAAGTGAGGTATGCTGGGGTCTTTAGTCTAAGGGACCATATGAGGTTTTGCCTCTGTGTGATAAACGACAGGGAAGACTATAGGCAGCCGTCAAGGGCATTATCTATAATAAAGTGCCAGTAAACTGGAAAGGTTGCGCTTAGCTGAAGTGGTAGTATACACGTAAAGGACAAAAGTAAACTTTCTATTAAGAATTGGGGGGTGGGGCGCTAAACCTGAAATACCTTTTTAATTTTAAACTACAAGAAAATCAGATATTCTCTGACATTTAGGATTTTTATTCCACCAAACCATCCAGAATCCAGGAAATTGGAATTAATTATATGTTGGTATTGCACCAAAGCAAAATTTATTTTAATGTTCCAGACAGGACTTTATTATTTTTTTAATATGTCTGGTTTTGAGTGAAAGGAAGAATTCAGCAGAACAATTGTGCTGTTGTTTGATTTCATTGACCACACTGTGATACACTCCTTTTGTTCTGCCTGTCTTAAAAAGAAATGCCATTTCACATTATTCTGCACAAATTGTTTGAATTAATGCGAGAGTGAATGCTTACTGTTGAAAGCTTCAATTAGCATATCAAAGTAGTCACTGCTTTAGCTCAGTGGATGGAACTTCAGTCCTGTCCCACATTTGTTTTAACGAAGGTGGAGAGGGCAGAGGGGTATATCAAGGAATGAAGTAGGGAGTTGAACTTGTAATCTGTTTTAAGACATTTTACTCTCACCATGTAAACAAGTACAGCATGCTAATCTTCACTTGCCAAAAAAGATATCATTTGTAACAAAATATTCATTATTGTAATTTACTTTCAAGTAAAGTGACTGTCTTCGTTCATGAAGTTACCTTCACATTTATTCTCAACCAATTAATACTAGTGTGCAATGAAAATCATAGTTTGTAAATTATATAAGCTAGACATGAATCTCATCTCAGTGTTTTTATTTATCCTATAGATAACAATAGACAGCAAGTTTTTTTTTTTTTTGAATTTCTGCAAATGTTAGTTATTGCAATACTTTTTTGATTGATTTAAGTTTTATGATCATTGATTTATTATGATGTTAGTTCTCAGTCAGCTATATTTGTTGGAACAGGCACTGACCTTTATATTAAAATGATACAGAATGGGCCGGTTGTGTTTGACAAGTAAGTGCAGAAAGTGTGGTCTTTTTAAAGAGCGAGATAAACAACAGCTGCTGTTTGCAGAAAATAAATAGGTTATTTGCCAGTACAAGGTATTGCAGTGCCTTTCTTTTCATTTTCACTCACAAATCAATAGCCCACTGTGCCTCAGTATAGATTAAAAAATAGACTAGTATTTATTGTTGGTTCCTGTTTTGGTTTATTCTGGGTCAAAGATGGTTATTACGTGTAACTTTGTTCTCATAGATGGTAGTATGTATAATAAATGTAATGCATTCTTTCTGTTCAATTTGTTTGGCAAATCTAGTATTGCAGTGAGCTTATTCATTACATTTGTTATTCTTATAGTACTGGAACAGTGTGTCATACCACCTTCAATAAGCGGTTGTGTTACTGCATGTGATCAATCTAGCATCATCGTATAACAGAGTGCCAATCTAGAGCACTGGATATTTTTAAGATTCGATCATTCCAGCTCTTATTTAAGTCTTTGAAATGAACCGTCATCCAGGTATGGAAGACACTTGATTTTTTTTTATCTCCAAAAGAACCGATGCAATGTTCATCATTTATTATCATAGATTTTGGTTTAGATGATTGCAACAAATTAATGGAATTAGTGAGTAACATGTCGACAGCTGCCGTTCCTTGAAGTGTAATGTATAGATTATCATGTAAGTCATAATTATTATTATACTAAAAGGTCGGCAGAATGCAAAAATCTTCATGGTCATGTAAGCAAAATATGCACTGAATTAGAATAGAGCACATTTACAGCAAAATGAAAAGAGGCAGGGAGCTTCACCTGACAGTGTCAATTATGGCTTCTTGATTTGTCAGCTGTCTCTCTGTCAAAAAGAGGGAAACCCAGAGGCAGGAAACGGTCTGACAGTTTAAGAGGTCATGGGATCAAATCAGCAATAAATTTTCCTGCTGTGAGTTTGGATTTCTTGATTCGCGCCTAAAGATTTCATATTCATCTTATATTTCTGATTTCTCACAGTTACAGCTGCCCAAAATGAAGAATAAACACGACTATTAAAAGTATGACTGTAACTTGAACAATATGCATCTACCTCAGTGTTTGGTGGCACAAAAAGCTGTGTTTATTACTGCAGTTTTACAGCAGGCAATCACTATAACGCCAGAAGGCAGCCTGTTTCCTTTAAGCCATTTTGTAAAACATTTGTTTCCACTTGCCAAAAGCTTCTGAGGCAGTAAGGGCAATTTTTGGTTCTCAAACGGCTAATGAAATTTTTTTACTCACTTTGTAATTTTTTTACTTAGACTTTTAAAATGCAGTGCTATTTTGGGCTGTATATCTTTTAAAGACTACATCCCTATATTTGTCTTTCCCCCTCTTCTCTTCTTCCTCATGCATTTAGATCAGTGAGAACAAGGAAAAATGGCAGGAAGCACAGAATTTGGTGTGATTCACCGGGTTGCATGGTATAAAATCACTGTCACTGCAAATTACTCGGTCTGAGGTACCAAAAAAAAGTCCTAAGACACCATGACCTTAGACTTATTTTAATGTTCTGGAACATTATTAAAAATGAGGGGATGCAAAAGGATGGCGGTTAAGTGACACATTGAGTTCTGCACATGAATAAATTAATACAATGTGATAGACATTTTAACATTACATAAAAATCAGTGTCAGTGATACTCTGTATCAGGCTGCTTTGAAATGGTCACGAAGACCTTTTACTCACCATTTAATCGGAAGTTGGCGTGGGTACTTACCATAGTGAAAAATAAAGGCATCACTTTTTTTTATACTGATTTTTTTTGCCATGATGAATTTTTCTAGTGGTATTCCATTTGGAATTTGATAAACATAGTAAATAATCGATCTGATCTGTGGCCGAATCCTTTAAATTGATATAGTGTAGTTTTAATATATATTGTGCAATCTCACAAATAGAGGTTTCTGATTTTCCTTTGCTTTGTTCTGTTGCAGTGGTATTTTATTGGTATGTCATTGGTTAGTTTTAATCCTTTCATGCCTTCTGATGGAGAATCGGAACAAAGTGCACTCTTACTAAAGTGTCATACTTAAAACTTTATCTGAAAGTAACTAGTAGGCCAATTTAATAGTAAGGAAAATATAAATTAATGTACTGAAATGATGGTAATTTTGAAATCATTTGTTAATGTGCTCTCCTTGACAATAGTGGTACTGGTAATGTTAAGACACAGCTTCACCAAATAAGTCTTCAAACCACACTGAAAAGGCGCCTACTCCCATACAGAAACACATCACTTAACAATGTTTGTATATGAATAGAATGTATATTCCTCATACACAGCTGTGGCAGTGTGAAGGATTAAGATCAATTTTGTGATCACAGAAGTGAACCTCCGAGGCAGGTCTTAAAAACAAACAGAAGCTGTTGCCAAGGACAGTGCCGGGCTAAGTGTGATCTGCAGCTGTCTGCCAGGGGCCACATCAGATCTTCTTATGGGTTATGAAACAGAGGTTCACATTCTTGCCAAAAAACATTTATTTTAAAGGAGCCCATCCTGCAAATTAAGCTATAGTGAAATATCCTGCTCCTCGTTGATCACCTGATTCTAACTTCTAATGCAAATAAAATAAATGCTGTAACTGAAGTCATAGTTCATGACTGTTTCATGATGTTATTGATGTCAATGCCTGGCAACAGAAGGACACATCTAATCTTAGTGAACTTGTGTGCGTCTCAGTCACTTCACATAAAAAAAGTCGGACACATGGTTTATTACTCAGTATTTATTTATCATATAATAATTTATCATATAGTAAATACAATTTTATTTTTTTGCGTAAAAGCCTGTCAGAAAACAATAAATGAATATCATTAAATGTTAATAATACACAATGGAATATATATTGTTGCTCAATTGTAAAATTTGCATTTGTTTACAGTTGAGACAATGATTCTGGCAGTTTTAGAAGTAATGCATTTTTTAGCAAAAGGGAGATGGTGTAAATATAGTCATTGTTTATAAAAGTTGTTCTCTGAATACAAACAGTGGATTTCTCTCTTATTAAAACTACACTATATAACTGCGACTTGTATTGGGATTTTATGTTATTATTACAGCTTTAGGGGAAGTGATTTATTTTTTTCTAGTACTTTATTGCAAATATCCCTCAAAATGACAATGTGCATTATTTCAAATTAAAGTATGTGACAGTGCTGAATACCTTTAACCATTCACACTATGACATCCAAATTTCAGTAAGTTACATCATTTAGGGACCAACCATTCATTTGATTTGCTGATTGTAGTCGTTTGTTTGTGTTGCGGCCTGTAGTTGTATGCTAATTTTGTCTTTCTCTATATTGATAAATGGAGTGACAATTTATCATTTAGTGCATAATGACTAATGATTATTTAATGTAACCATGTTGACCTGGTGAAATGGTACCCCAATGATTTTAGCTGCAGACATTTCCATTGAATCCAAATTTAATGCATAGGATCCGGTAATTTTTAAAACCTAACGAATTTGTACAGTGAAGCCATTCTTGCAATTTGTAAGGTTATTTGACTCAATATTCAGGTTGATTCTATTTTATTTAACTCGTTGTACTTGGACCACGTATGATCAGGCTGACGTTCTGTGAGCAGCATCGCGGCACAGGTTCTCACACTGAGCTGCCCAATGAACTATCTGCTCCGGACAAAGACACGTTGTTGAGGACAGCCTATAAACGGTTGAATTGAATGGCTGCATCTGTGATTTTCATCTTCACTACTGTGAGAGCTAGTATCAACACAGCAACTGGCAGTGTTGCACCTGCTGCTGTCTCAGCGAGAGGCTTCCTAGCCGAGTACGCTGCTGGATCACTCTCCTAGTCCTGACAAGTCAGAACTTAAAGAGCTGAGCTTGGGTCATGTTGCCCAACTTGAAGAAATTTCTGGGGAACATACTTGAAAACAGAGGACAAATGTCACTGCAAATATATACGTTTAAATCAGATTTCTGCCCTTGGGGTGATATTTGTTCCATTTGAGCCTGGATATAATGTCTCCCTCTACAGAGTGCAGCATAAATCACAGACTGACAAGGGGATGGAAGCCTTGGTAAAACATTCCCTCGTTTAGTCTTGTCATTGGTTTTCACAGTCTGTTAGGAGTGTATCATCATCATGAACATGATCTCCTTGGGATTAAGTCGTAAGACATGTCTTGTATTTTTTTTTTTTTTTACTGGGAAGAGTTGCGTTGGTTTAGTATGAGGGGTCTTGAGGGACACTGGTGATTGGTCACTTTACAGGCTTACACAGGTACCTGTATACCTTAGCCCATGTCCCGCCATTCATCGGCTGCCATTTTCTGCCTCCCCTCTTTTGCTTTTTGATCAGTAACTAATGTTTGTCATTACCTGTGTCAGTATTGTGCACAAAAAGTAACTGAGCATGTCCATTGCGTAAAATCTTAAAAGCATTATTAAAGCCCAATTGACCTATTACCTGAAGTTTAAGTTTAGTCCACGTGTTTTTGTTAAAACTAGAAACATCTTAAAATTGAGAAATTGACTTCAGCCGAGCATAATGTGTGACCCTTAGGATAATCCATTTGGGCACTCCTCGTGAAAATAGCTATATGTAAAAACATATGCTTTTAAAAATGCTTAATTTTGCTAACAAAGAAAAAATATTTTGCGATCTCTATGCAACTGACCTAGTGCGTTTATCTTTTTTTCTTACGATATATTATTTGATTGACACAAATCTACTGTGGTATTTCATGGAAGTCAAATATTACAGGTGACTTTGAAAGAAATGGAAATACCATGTGTTTACGAAGGTATTTACCTTAAAAGAGATATATGGACATCTTTTAATCAATTAGTGAGATTTGAGATTTGAAAAACAACCCAAAGTCTGTTGAAACAGTAGGTCAGTGGGCAAAGTTATAGGTGCGATGTTTAAGGAAACTTAAAAAGAAATAAATATATATATATACAGTTTTATTGAATGTATACCTGTGCATATTTCTGGCCTTCTAGGATGTACAACATTATTTACATTAGCATTACATCTATAACCAAATTTCCAAATGCCTGAATTTACGAATGAAAAAAGAAACTAAATGCTATATCTGATGGGATTAAATCAGTGGAATAGCAAATACAAAAAATACTACACTACATGAATGGAGGATGTTATTTTTCATCTAGAATTATCGATCCTGTAGAAATTATATAAAAAATAAAAGAAATCGCAAGACATGCTGCACTATTGCCCTTGTACATGCAATGCTCTTCATTCATTTAACACCTTTACCACTGATCATGGACCAAACTGACAGGATACTGTTGGGCCCAGAGGCAGTTAAAGAACTGTTTCTTTTCTTTTTTTTTTTTTTTTTAAAGAAATCTATTTAACACTTCTATTAACTGCTTTATTGTGCCTGATAGCATCAGTCTGGATCGAGGCATTTTAGCAAAGCTAAAAAGATCTTCCTGTTTGCCTAATCTTTCAGTGACTGTTAACTCTATTAGTCTGCAAGTGGGCATGAAAGCTTGGTTTCTGTGTAAAATCGACGCAGCGATTCCTGTCCATTAACTGTGTCACCGCGGCCTCGGTTTGCCTGGCAATTTCCCCGACAGCAGACATGAGCGATGGAGCCCTGGTACAGATGTCTTTCTGTGGTTCATGGTTAAAGTCTCTCCAGTCTTGCCAACCGGCCTTCAATATTTACCATATAATAATATACCTTTGATTGTGTTTCCTGTGCGCTCTTTTTTTGTTAAGGCGTGCTGCAGTCCCTTTGCTACGGTCTAATCTTTTCACGTGTTAAGCACAATATCACGCAAAACACTGTTTGGACTGTGTCGAGCTTCCAGTGGGCATAGAGAGTGTTTTGAGGAGTGCGGAAATTGGTGTATTGAGATAAAAAGAGATTGTAGAGTAGTCCGGTTTCATATTAAGAAGTCCATTAAGTTCCATATTTGGCCTTCATCTATCCTTAGTTTTTACCTGTAGGGGGAGACTGTGAAATGAGCTCAAAACAATTGGGATTAACAAGGATACTGCACATCTGAACTGTATCAAATTTCTGTGTTTTATTTTTGAAGCAACTCTGCAATGTACCAAATGGAAAAAAACACATCACTAGTTTAAGTACAATAATTGCAGAAATTAAAATTTTACTCATTTTGAAAGCCACAGAAATTGTCCTGTAATAAAAATATGAAGATAATACTCCTTACCATCATCTCTTGTAGTCACTTTTTATTTTTATAATTTTTTCAAGCAAGCAATAACTGGATTTTATTATTCCAAATAATCTTAATCTTAGTTTTATGATACACAAGCTATGTTTTAGTCCAAATGTTTGCATCCTGACTATTCCATTTGCAGTTAGTAATAATACGTTAGTCTTCTTCTAATATGAAAACTTTATTTATCTGGAGTTTGAGCTTGGTGATCCAGTGATTTAAATGCTTTATCCTGTCAAGAGACAGCAGATATCTCACAGAGAGGTTGTCTTACAAGGAGATTTCTAGCATCCACAAGTGCTATTGTCAAAGTATTACCCCCTTTCTCAGCGTGATTCTGCGTTATCTGACTCGCAGTATATTCATATTGAGTCTTGCGCTATCATTATTTTTCATTGCACTTAAAGTGGATATTAACCGTCACAATTACACTTCACTGGATTATCTAGGTGTCGAGACAGACAGGCATCTTTCTCTTATTCAACATCTTTTCTCCAGTTGAAAGGAATGACCCAAACAAACATTTTATCGCCGGGATGAAAAGAACACTTCGACCACCTTTTTTAAGATTTAAATTTATTTGAAGATGGAGAAGAAAGACATAACACTAGAAGATAAAACATCCAGGGACGTATCTCATTCAATTCCCTGATAGTTGCTCAATCATCATGTATGGCTTTGAATACTCAGACTTTGTCTTGACTTAGAATTATTTCTGAAGCTATCATAAAGGAGCACGCTGTCTCGAAAAGACACGGTGTAGAGAGGTAGTGATTGCTGCATCTGCTGTCCTTCTGTGATGGTGGATGATGATAACACTATAATTCATGTACATTAGGTTTGTATTGCTTCAAGACTAATTCGTCTTTGCATTTATGCTGATTTATTTACCCCATTAGCATCAAGTGCTATAAGATGCTACTAAATGGATATTTTCCACTCAGATCAATGGCATTGTATCTTTTTTTCACTTTGGGCTGTATTATGCAAGCATATATATTCTGTAGAAGAGTGTTTCATAAGACAATGAGACAAATCTGCATTAAAATGTTTTGTAGGAAGCAGGAAGTAGTTCAACATTACGGCTACTGCTTTTGTCTTGTAAGGATTGCTTTCAGCACTACCTAGCAAAGGCACACCATGCAAGCACAGTTTGGCTCTGGCTCCTGCTATAATGCAGACGGGCACGCTCAATGAGCCAGTCCAAGGACAATTCGCATCACAATGCTTCAGATAACACTGGTGGTTAACACATGTTAATGAACATGTAACGATCCCAGGCTTTAGCACAATGTGAGGCCGTTGTCTGTGTTCTGAGCTCTCAAACCCTTGGGAGATTGGTACTAGATGCTATAAAACTGCATCTAATTGAACCTGCCTGATAAAAGTCTGAGCCTCCTTGTGTCAATCACTGGCTCCATGGTTCTTTGTAAGGCAATGGGACACTTTTATTGTTATACTATACTGGTCTGCTTTTTTAAGGTGTGTTTAATGTTTATGGGCCTGGATTAAAACGCCGACCTTGCTATCTCCGTCTTGCAAGTCGTTCGGGAGTGTCGCTCCGTACTCGCTACCAGTAGCGCGTCCAGAAGCATGAGATGTTTAAGCCACATCTTCACGGAGATTAAAAATGTCTGGGGTGGTGGTGGGCAAAAAAAAAAAAAAAAAAAAAAAATGTCTGTATAAGTTATACATTTAGGTTGCTATTGTTACAGGTACAATATAAAATTTAAAAGGTTCTAGAATGTGCCGGAAACCAGCCTGGTGTGAACATGGGGATATTTATCTTTGGCCCGGGGCGTGCCATAATCTGCACCTGGCCATTTGGACGATGCTATACATTCCCCCTCAAAAGGCTGGAAACATGGGATGTAACTAACAGCTGCAACAACAATATATGTTGTGTTTTTTAAATCTATCTATTATCTATCTAGGTTAGGTCAGTTCAACTCGCTTTGGTTAACTAGATTAGGTTTTGTCGGAACACCACATTGTCTTGGTATACACACACACACACACACACACACACACAGACACACACATGCACACGCACAGATATGCAATTCCATGCAAGTAAAAAAATAAATTGAAAATGACCCTTTTGTGAAATATTATTTCAGAAATTATTTTATTTCATAATACTGCATTGCAACGTATCTATGTACATGTATGTATATGTGTGCGTGCGTGTGTGGATACATGTATACCTCACTGTTTCGCAGCATACAGGCTGCTTGTTATCGCGCCCCACATCAGGACTTGTGTTCTCAGAATACTGTGCAAACCTGATAAGACATACAGGGTTTCCACCAGCACACTGTCGACATCGTAGACTAGACACCAGCTTGAACAAATGGCCTTCAGCATTGTCTTGTTGATTGGGCAGAAAAAAACATGTACATGACAGGGCAAGCTTGACAACTTCAATATGAAACAGAATACATCTCCATTGTTCACCTGTCCCAATAATTGGTTTGATTAACTAACTGATTTATTAATCTGACTATACTTGATTCTGATATTTTATTTAAAATTTGGCGCCACAAAACAATGGCGATTGTAACAATATTGAAACATTCAACACGTTTGTATTATATGATCTTCTAAGTAAAGGAGCAAGGTAAAAACAGTCACCTAAAAAAATTATATTTTGTCACATATTCAAATTGCTTCATTAAGAATGTTCGCAAAAAAAAATTAAATGTGTGGGGGTGCATTTTATGCAGTATACTGTCTTATTTTTGTCTGGGGGAAAAAAATTTCACCTCACATGGAAATTAACAGATGAAATTTCTTTGTATCTGAAGAAGTTCTTGCTAGGGCTGTTGCTATGAAAGGGACAAAAGCCATCTCCCAGGCTTGTGGTTTTGTAGCATTTGAATGCCTTTTGTAAAGAAAAAAAAAAATCACACAAGAAGTTTGAAAAGCTATGCTACTATCATATTGTTATAAAACATTTTAGGTGCCAACTACTTTCAGAAAAAAGAACTTGCATTTGGTTATTTTGACACTATATGCATTGGTAGAAATTTGCAGTTTTTTAAAGCATGTGATGTTTTTATTTGTATACTGTTGAATTTGACTGATTTGTAATTACTGTTAGATAAAGGTTGTGCCTATCATCCTAACTTTTGTGCTGCATTGGTAAAATGCTGATTACAGACATTCCATGTGCGGTAGCACATGTGTCAGCTGAAGATTAGTGAAATTCTTCAGCTCAGGATTTTTCCTTGCATATTAACAAAATCAGAATGTAGATACACAATTTAGTCTTTTATTTTGTGGTGAATACTTTACTATTATCATTATTATTGTTGTTGTTGTTATTATTATTATTATTATCATTATTATCATTATTATCATCATCATCATCATTGTCATTAATAATAATAATGCTAATAATAATACTTGTATTATTGTTGCTGCTGTTGTTCTAAAACATTTAATCAAATATCAGAACAAATTTTGTCTCTAAGGAGAAATTTGTTTTAAAATTACAGAGGGTGATACATTTATTTACTTTACTGTTTAATATTCTGTCTGTACAGGTTTTGTTCTCCATGGTACCTTTAAAGTTTATTGTTGCCATCAGTTATCTTAAAAATTAATTATACTGTTAAATATTACTTTACCACCTTGATGAATTATTTATGGCTTGTTCTCTTAAGAGAGACAAGCTCTGTACAGCAAAGATTTCTTTTTTCTAAATCCTTCCATGTATTAGTCAGAAACACTAAGTTTTTAATGTGAATATACTTCATGAAAGCCACTGGACGCAGCTGATTATTTGGAAAGTATAGGTTTTTATGCTATTTTTAATGTTTATACTCTAGACATTGTAAATATTATAAAGGTTATTATTCATTAAAGAAATTCGAAACACATTGGAATTCCACCGGGTATGGGTCTTGCAAATAGGGTATTTATGAGCTAATTCATAAGGGGAACTAGAAAAATACTTAACACTGTATAACCTTTGTCAGGATTTAGCTTGAGTTCTGTACATATCTACTGTGGGAATCCTGCTTCCAACATAAACATCTATTCACTGTATCTGGAATGCTTCCTGTTCTTTGTCAAAGCTGGTTAGTGATAAAATAAGCCAATTAAATTTGGCAAGACAGACTATAATGCTGTGCACTAAGAGGTAAATATGTGGTGCCTGAAATTTAATTGTTATGCTGTTTAATGTTCTCATGTTATGAACGGCATCATTAACATGCGCACTGAGTCTGTGCCGCTTAAAATGCTGGTGCTGCTCTCTACCAATTTATACCTCCAACCAATAGTTCAAATACAGCTTCATATTGCTGATATGAGTACTTTAACACTAGCTTGGAATACAGTGCGAAAAAAAAAAAATCACTGAACTCTGCAAGATTGCCTTAATGATTAACAGTAACCAAATCATTAGTAAGAACGATATGTTACGACAGGCATTATATATAATGACATGATTGAAATGCTACTCATATAAACAATCATATACGCCCCTCAGGTATAGCGTTCTGACACTTAACTCCATGCCTCTTTTGGTCATAGAAGGGTTAATTTTCGTTAATTGTTGTGTTATACACTTTTTAAACATTAGAATGTTATAATAGAACATGCACAAAAATATAAATATAGATAAATTGATAAACAAAAAAACATAAAATAATCACAAACACAAAATAACTGTCATAGTAAAGAAATGCTGACATTGTCATGACTGTTTGAGATCCAAAATATAAATATTATTAAATATTGTTGTTATTATAATTATTATTTTGTTTTCAGTTAACTTGTTGTCAAAGGGAATTAATCAAACTGAGAGCTTTTGCTAACAGTCTGCCCTATTGTAGTAAGAACTATAGCAGCAACACTCATGCAATGGCAGTTCATGCGTTTTTTTTTTTTTCTAACTTTGTACCTTTTTTATTATTAATGTCAGCCTATTAATTCCACATCTCAAAGGCATTTGGCCTATGCACCATTTTCAGCTGTGGGAGCAACTTTCGAAACCTGTGACCTGAAACTCGGATTTACAAAGCAGCCTGGTTGTAATCCTTGTTGAAGACCCCTGAGGCTGAATGAAGGGTGAATGTCCAATAGTCACCTTGGAATTGCTATATAAACGAATACATTTTAATAAGAAAAAAAAAACATGCTGATATTTTTTTTCAAAAATAATAATGATTATTCTTACAAAAAAAATTAAAATAGATAGCAGTATTTGCCTCCAGCTTCCGACCGTTTACTCCGGGGGCCTGGAGCCGACTGCGGACAGTGCAGGTATGCTTGCTTCTGGGTGACAGTTCATTGCATGACTGCATGTCTTTTGGGGTATGGGAGGAAACGGAGCACCGTAAGAAAGCTGCATGGTGCCGCAAGAAGATGCAAACTGCATGCGCGCAGTGGAGGCGGGATTTGACCCAGAACCTTGGAGGTGTTAGCCACTGCGTCACCACCCACTGCGACATTTTATTTTATTTTATCTGATTTTATTGTTCTGCATTTTAATGCATTTTGTAGAACATACCTAATAGCCCAGTTATTGCAGTAAGCTTTCAACCTGTCAGTTTTATACATTTTAATACCAGTTCTATTTAGTTAGTAGTACAACATTATTTCACATTTACATGAGTAACTGCATTGTTCATATTTACCTTGTACCTCAACTGGATGGGTCGTTTAACGGTGGGTGTGTATTGTGGCCTCTACACTCCTTTAAATATTTATGAAATGTCTTTTGCATAAGTAAAAACAAAATGGTTATATGTTGCAGATGACCCCCACCCCCCAAAAAAAAGAGAAAACGTTGAGCTATTGTACGTAGATGATCTTAGCTTCAGAACCAATAGGAAATATAGTATCAAAAAAAGAAGAAAAAAAATGCGTATTTATCTTGATTTATCTTTTCACTGGTACTTTACTGGTTTGAGAGGAAAAGACAAAAACTCTTCAGTATTGGACAGGTGGGATGAGTGGCAGGTGGGGACGCCTCTGTTTATTGGTTGCTATAGCTCTTTATCCAGTAAGGGAAAAGTTAATCGATAGGGTAAAAATTAGAATAAAAGTGCTCAATTGATTGATGATTGGTACTACCTTTAAATGTCTCCCTCTTTTAATTTTTTATCCAGAAAGGCCGTACGGAATGGAGCTGCGTTGTGCTTAATTGCATTCAGATTTATCAAATAGCTACGCGCCAGCATTGGGTCAGAATTTCAGCTTAAGTTTATCTAATCACGCAAATACTCTTTAGTGTATGATTTGAAAGCATTGCAAATGTAGGAAAACAAAACATAGAAAGTAAAGGTGATCAAACTTAGAAATGAGTCCACAGGCACTCCCATGAAATGACACAGTAATGTTTAAAGTACTTTTTTAAATTTTTCTTTTTTTTTGTTGCTTGAAGCCTTTTATTACGGTACTGTAATATCCTCATTAACAGCCGGTATTATGACCTTCACCTTGTTAATAATACTGCCTGTCAGTAATAAGACCGTGTGTCCTCACACCCTCAGATCTGTACCTGTAAAATGCCACCATGCTTGTCCTATTGTTCCACCTTTCAAAGACAAATGTTCTTTTTTTGTGCTGTGGCTAAATTGTAGCTCTCCCCTCCCTCTACCACTTTGCAGAAAAAAATGGGGTAAGTGATATACAGGCTTTTAGGGGACATGCGTCTTCCAAATACCTTGCCAGGACAATGAGTGAATGTGACGTACTTAGGTGACTGCAAAAATCAGCTTCCGGAGCCTTTCTCCGAAAGTGTTGACGTGCTGTCCCTCTCTGCGTGTAGATGTCAAAGATTTTGCTCTAAAATGTTACTAGTGATCTAACTGCCAATTGAAGAAGATTTGTGAGGACATATGGCTTTTTCTTTTTTATTTGTTTGTTTCCCTTACGCATTTTTGCAGAAGAACATTCCTGTACATTCTTTAAGGCGGCTGAAATCTCTGGGCTAATTCAGAGGTCAAGCAAGACTTGCAGGTTGTTAATCTCTTATTGTAAACCCACAGGCCCGCCCCCC
>JAODKF010000038.1:9143206-9154639 GCA_026779585.1 Mormyrus proboscirostris | reverse complement strand
ATTGCACAGGCTCAATTTCAATTTATAGTCGATTTGGCACTTCTTAAATAGATATTACTGATATGTAAGAAAAAAAAGATCCAGTCATTTAAAGATGTACTGATATCAAAGATGTTCCTGATAGCTCACCCACTGTTGCTATGGAAGAAAAAAGATGTAAATGAACTGAAGTAAAGGGTATAGCTGTGAATACAAATAAGGATCAGTCTGGTGCTTACAGTCTCTCACATCTGAGAATGATACAGATTCCCTGTCGCATCTTGCACACACTACTATATACAAAATACAATCCTAGACAATTAAAAACACAAAAAAACAAGAGTTAAAGCCTTGTGGTGAATACCACTGAGTCTAGAAAACGAATAATCTACTAATGGTCTTTTGCTTGATTCTTATATATTTGACATGTATATATCAGTTTTCAACTGTTTTACTTGGCTTGGGATTTCTTGACATATGACAGCTGGGCACCAGCTTATGTATTATGTATCTTTGATTGATAGCAAGTCCAATAATATCTTTCGTGTAATATAATAATTATATTAATATCGGTCTTGTAATATCTTTTATTGGTGTATGATGTACATATGTAGGAAGGGCTTTTGTTTTAGAGAAGCGGTATTAGCAGTCCATTTGGCCTCATTGTGGCAGTCACCATTAAAGGCACCATGTGTCTCTCAGTGTAAATCGTTTTTTTGTTGCAGACATACTGCCTTTGTACATATCACAATGGTGACAGAGAGAAGAAAACGTGTAATGCTCAGTTACTGCAGTCTAATACCTATACATTTTCTCTCTGAATTCTGCTGAGTGAGTCGATCAGCTACAGGTACAGTAAAATGTTTAAGGCTTTGCGTCTAGCCTGATTAGGCTGAATTGAATTGAACATCTATGTAACTGCACAAAAATTCTTTTGTAACACTGGGTCTTGTTTTGAAGAACTTAAGCCTTGACAAATCTCACATCTCTCGGTAACTTTTTCTTTGACGTATTTTTGTAGCATTCATTTAGGTTAAAAGTGTTATGGTTAGAGTGACAACAAAACAATACCTAATTCTCACAAGCATGTTATGCATTGAAATGTGCTTTCCGATTCCTGCCTTTTTTTTCCTTCCCCCGTGAAAACCTGACTTTTAAAGACACCACATTTTTGTAAAGAAAATCGTTGGATTATCGCCTCAACGCTGTGGGATGAGGCTTTACTTCAAGGATCCTCTTCTTTCCTTAAACTTCCCTTGTCGATGCTATTGGGAAATTTTTTAAAAATAACGATAGTAAAAAGGAAAATGAAGGACTCAAGCTGTGTTGTTTCTGGTTCTAGTCTAAATCTATAGGCCAAACTCCCTTTCCTCCCAAAATCCCCTCAGCAAGTGACCTTGTACGCTGAAAGTGTAGAATAATGGCAGCCAGGCCAGGAATGGTAGCTCATTTACAAGCAGCTGTTTTCTGTTGTCAGAACAAAGGCAAATCAAAGCTGTTTTAATAGTGGCTGACAGGCATCATGAGCTTCCATGATCTCCTTTAAATCTCCCACGGTAAAATTATCTGGTTTTAGATCAGAATAATCTTAAAGACGGTGCCGCATTGGAGTCTCAATGGACACGGGTTTTTGTGGTTTGGGGAGAAAAAAAAAAGTCTTAGAATTGCTTTGAAACTATTGATCTGATTGTCCTTGTCATGGTATCTTGTCATTTTGAAGACTATCCAATATCCAATTTGCCTTAATACATTTTATAATTCCCAGCAATAGCTGAGCATTCATTTTGAAAAATAATATGTAGTCCAATACAAAGTAACAGGAAGAAAAGGGGAAAAGTTTAAAAAAATGTTCTTTATCACCTACAGTTATGCTGTACCCATACTTCACAAATGTCTTATTATACAAAAACACATATTCAGTATAAGTTGTTTCATTTATAATATTTCAGTTAAAATTTCAGTCGAATGGGAGTGAATGGGAATGCATAAATAGATTAATTGTATGAATCCATGAATTAATTAGATGTTTCACCTTTAAGTTTGTTGTATGGGTACAACCAACACGATTCAAAAAATTGTTTTAGTATAACATAAATGATTTGTTATAGTAGGTACTATGCAAAATTCGTGTAAATACTTTGATATCAACACAATGCAGTTTTTTTTTTTTACTAGAGTATTGTGATCTCAGGATTAACACGGCAAACGTCCAGCCATTTTTGGCTCCAAAATCACAGGACCGATTAAACATGGTGCCTAAATACTCTTTGCAATATTTAACAAAGCTGAACAGTTAGAGTTCGGTCAGAGATGTGCATGCTGGGACGTCAGAAGCATTTTGAATGTGGAGGGGACACACTGGCATAAAACTAATATTTTATGTTAAATGTGGGGGGGTCCAAACTCAAACTTATGACACGTCCCCCTCAGATTTAATGGTGGCGACTCCCATGGTGCCATGTATCATTAAGGAGTACAATTGTGTTCCCTTTAGCCACGTAGTTTCCTGACAGCAATGAAGAAATCTTCTTCCTCAGTTGCTGACCAGAATGACCGATAAGTTGCAGTGTCAACAGATCCAGGATAAGAATCACAGCAATTACCGTGCCAAGGAGACACAATCGAGCATTCCTTTCACTGTAACAGTTACCACTTAGGATCATTTTATTCTTGAATGGAAAGTATTTGAGTGTACTGTTGATATTTAGGAGGGACGTTGCATTTTTCACTTATGTTATAGCTTTTGTTTTGCAGAACATTGCTAAAGGCTTATTAACAGAATTGTTTTCAGGATAAGCTAATAGAAGACGTTTCAGATGACACTTTTGTTCATGAGGCTTTGTGTAAGCTCTTTAAGGCTTGCTGCAGGCTGGTGTGTCTTTAAGTACAGTATTGTTCCCTGGTTGGCCACCGAAAATCCCAGTGTTTACATGACCAAACCACCAAAGGTCTTTACTCCCGGTTTTAAGGGAATTTTTAGCTTCTTTTGCCATCAGATTTATATCCCTACCAGAGTTATATTTGTACATGACTGCTTTACACAGCTCCTAAAAAGTAACAAATCTAAACTGATAATATAGCATTGGAAAAAGACATTATATTAAAAAAGGTAAATTTTGATTAAAATTCAGGTTTCAATACTTTTTATAATATTAATAAACAGACCTTAATTTTTGAATTGAGTCTTTGGCATTGATTTAAATAAGCCCCATCATGATGTCATCAGGCATGATAGGGTCAGAGGTCATGTGAGGGATTAACTGAAATGCTTGCCATCATGTTTTGGAAAAAGCAGGTATGGTTTGAGTTTTAAAAGATTCTGATGTTGTTTATGGTTTGCAAGCGCAATGTAGATGTAGTGCTATGACTGAGAATTAGTCTGCTTTACCTTGGACTTGACAGTAATGTGGTAATAGACTGAACCTTCATTGCACATGAAATGTCAGCTATTGGCACATACTCTAATAATAATAATAATTATTATTATTATTATTATTTTTGATAGATAGATAGATAGATAGATAGATAGATAGATGTTAAGTTGTTATGGGAAACAATTTCTCTGAAATCAATAACCCCCTAATGCACTGATTTTGCTGTTCACTTAGCTTCTAGTGACATTTCAGAAAGAAAAAATGAACGTAAATAGTTAATTTGTTTTTCTGCCACCATCGCTTCATTGCAAACTGATTATCATAAAAAATTGGTTTCGCACTCATCATTTATCAGATTTCGGAAACTCAGGGGTTATGAAGAGCTCCCAGCGGGAACTCAGTGGAGGAACAAAGGAGAAATATGATTTCAGATTTATTGCACAGTGGGGGGCACTTTCACCTGAATGTGGCTTTCAGGCATTAGAGTTGTATTAGATTTAAAAGAAATAGCAAATATGCAAAATGTGTGACTATGATTATACTGTTTTGGTGAGAGGGAGGTCATTAGTGGTCATTTTCATGGCTTTAGTGGCCTGGTGAAGCACTACAAAATATAAATCAACAAAAATAAATCATCTTACTTACTACTAAGCCATACCACAAACCAAAGTTTTTATTTGTTTTTATATAGATGAGCGACACGCGCATAATCTTGAAAATCAAAAGTTTGTGCAAATAAATCCAGTATTTGCCTGTTTCCATTACAGCTTTTTTTTAGTAAATGACAATGAAAATGCAAAGTGCTGAAGGTTAATGCTAAAATTTGGATAAAAGCAGAATTAAATGAGAGCTGCCAAAACACATACAGATTTAATATCGTGTTTATTTACCTGAAAAACAGCGCTGTGAATTGAGATCCAGTTGTCTTTAACTGCGGTTTTGTTCAAAAAGTTAGCAATATCAAACACATACCATGTATATCGCTTGAATTACTCAACAATAACTAGGAACGAACAGAAGAGTGATTGTTTTTTAAAATGGTCTTTAGGTTTTGATGCAGATAGACTAATCATGGACTGGGATAGAGGGCTGTGTCAGCTTATATCTAGAGGGGCCAGTTTTGGGGTGTTGAGTATAGAATTGCCCACGGAGAGTTCAGCAGAAAATATGAGGTGAGAAATACATTTTTTTCTTCTTTACTTTTGAAATAATTTTTGCTGGAGGGAAACTGAATAAACTTTAATGCAGGTGTTGTGACATATGAAGGAGATCCATTTTCCGATGCCTGTTTTAGCTTGGCGAGTTGACACCACGCTGAAGATTTAACACTTTCGATATGTCATAGATTGATATTGAACAGATTAATTGCAAAGTACGGGTGGGTGATTTTCCCCAAAAATTAATATCAGGATCTTTTTAAAGGGACAGTTCACCCCAAAACTGAAAAAGATGGTTTGGATGGGTTTTGGCGCTCTCTCTTCATCTAGGTTGTTCTACCTAGTTTTGAAGATATCAGCTGTCGAAATGTCGAACTACTCATGAATATGATGGGATTGAATGGCATTCTTCCTGTGGTGATTAACGCACCAGAAATACATTTGAAAAATTCAACAGCAAAGTCTCTTATCAGAAATCATGACCCGATTATTGAAAATTATCCACAGACTTTGTAGTAAGCAGTTTAATCAAGGAAGTATTTCTTTTACCGAAATCCACACACCAGAGGTGGAGATTTCAGGTCCAGAAAGTACAAATCCAGACCAGGATTTTGTTTCAACCAACCAGTTGAGTACTCTGTGACTGTGACTTTTTGTACTCAAGTGGTTGGTTGAAACAAAAGCTCCCTGGCGATATCTTCTGTGATATATGTGTGTGACATATTGTGACACAATCCTGATCCACAATCTGAATTGCGATTCTTCCTCCAATTTTGAAATGTTAGGTAGTATTGTTAAGAATATCCAGACTCAAACAAGCCTAAGGACTTATCGATTACCGTCATTTAAAACACAAGAGTGAATTAAAAACACAGTTTTAAAAATGGTCATTATTAAACAAAGTTGTAGTTAGCAGTCAATGGATAGCAACCATTAAATAACACAAATTCTTCAAGTACAGAGGACTGACGCTGAGTCCTTTTTCAGCACCATCATACTGATAGCTCGCATTGAATTGTTTTTGAAAAACATCTGAAACCGTGTCATTTACATATAAGATATGTCATCTAATAAAGCCAAAAATTGACAATAAGCATGAAATGCCCTGTGATGGACTGACATCCAACCTACAGTGCTCCCCTGCCTTGTACTGTCTGTGAGAGACTGCAGCCCCTGCGACCTTGACCAATGGCTAGCAGGGGGACTGACGTGATGACCGCAGATGATATAGTCATAATCATCTAGTGACGTACATGCTCGTAATATCTCTCTGGTGTGTAAATACATGACCACTAAATATTTAACCACTTGCTGATGTCTGCTCCCCACTCATTAATAGCACACGTATCTTGAAATCAGTCACTATTTGTCAAAGTCATTTTGTTTCGGAAGCATTCGCAATCTTTGGTGGATAATACCCTTGCATAGCTTGACAAGCTGTTGCACTTTGCCGTGCTTCCATTGCCAGACTATGCTCTTAACTGTAAATGGGTCTGTAAGTGTTCAGATCTTGCCTTTGCTGTGCCTTTCGATTGTGCATGTGCTTCCCATGTTGTAGGATGAGACAAAAAAAACTCGATTCCGTTTACAATCTTATAACCTTTCTACAAAGGGACTTGATGTCCCTTCTACAGAAGTATATCCACTTTATATAGCTGATGGAAAGTCATTTGAGATGAATAGTATTGATGTGACAGCATGAAGACTCAAATAATTTTTCCCTGGGTATGTCTGTGGGTCCGTCCACAGACAGCCATTCCTGTATTGACGTTCGTGTCACTCAATCCCTTGTCCTGTAAGGTCATCCAACAGTGGCTCTAAACTAGTCCAGCCTCCAGCATAATCAATTGAAAGGTTTTTGGCAGCTTGAAAGTTCAGTGACACATAAATTGACCCGGTCAGCACTGTGGGATTTTTTTTATTCCAGAAATTTCAGCAATAAAAGTTAAACTAGTAACCAAAAATTATTCATTATCGTATCATTGTTATTCATTCTTAAATGTATTATTTTGTTACAGTTTTGTTATTATTATAGATTTCATAAATGAATCTGAAGAGAGATAATAATGAAAAATGGAAAACAATTTGAAAACATCAGTTGTTGCCTGAAGCAACTGGGGTGGTGTGTCATAGTTTTGGGCATTTTTTAACTTTTAAGCAGGGCAGTGGAAATTAATGTAACCTAGTCAAATATGTAACCCAGTGATCAATGCAAAATACACAGGAACAAGGACATTGGAAAAAGCATGACTGTAAAAGATAGGTCACACAATGGGTGAAAAAATCTGCCATATAAATGTTTCTTACAGTAAAGGTGACTATTAGACTGTTTTACTGTAAGGAAAATGATAACTTTTGGCAGTGGGCAATGTCTCCAGCAAAATATTTCACTGTAAAGAATCAATGTAAATCACTACTTTTTATTGTTACTCTTTTCTTATTGAATATATACATGACAATTGACATGGCAGTTTGGAAATGCACTGATATTAAAATGAAATTGACTGTCAAATTTTGTTGCATTTCTGTGCCATATTTTCATTTCCTTACATCAGGATTCTTGGACAGCCCAAGCCTTGTTATGAATTTTGTAACAGTCAAAGAATTCTGTGAAATACTGGAAATATAAATTAAATTATACTGAAATGAGGTCTATGAAGTATATGAACCTGTCAGATAGTAGCATATTTAATTTTTCATATCAAATATAAAAATTTTAAAAAGCTAGACAATAGCACTTATTAAATATGAAAAACAAAATGATTGTATCCCTGAGCTGAAATAAATATTAAACATCAAAATATTAGATCCTACAGTGTTTACTTAAACAAACAATCAATTATATATATATATGTATTATATATAGCTCTGACATAATTGGCCAATAAATCAAAATAACTGGCAAGCACATTTGATTTTCTTAATAAATGTTATAACTGCTGTTATTTGTCAGTGTAAATATACTTGCTACAACAAAAATAATAAAAAATCTTAACACATAAGCTAGTGCACCAGAGCCTGGAGTTTTTGGTGCTGTAGTCTGATATTTTAAACTTTAAATAGTTCAAACTGTATCGTTCATAACCACAGAAATTGTAAAGTAATTAGCAAGGAGAGAACGTGGATCAGGCAGTGTTTTTAAGTGCCAAACTAACAAAACAAGTCAGAGTATGAAATGGAGCAATGGGATTTTTTTCCAAGTCACCAGACTGTGAACAGAGACTCATTAAGGATGCATAGTACTGTGTAAACACAAATGGCCTATGCCTCAACCAAGAAAAAAGTCGTTACTAACAATGGTGATTACTGATAGTTCATGTGGTAGCAGTGCTGTTTTTCAAAAGTAGTTGTCTGCAATGTGTACAATTTACAGATTGTTATGCTTTCTCTCAAGGTATCTCGTCTATATGTGCTTGAACAGCCCACATTAAAGTCAGTATTAATATAGCAATACGACTGATATACCTGTTACTGACGAGGCCTATTTTTGCTTTTTGTTTCTCTATCTCTGCCTCCTATCTTGAAGCTTGACATTTTATCGTTGGAAAGAAAGCCTGTCTTTTGAAAATCATTTGAGGAGAGAGGAAAAAAATGGAGCGAAATAGTTCATTTTACCCTA
This sequence comes from Mormyrus proboscirostris, assembly GCA_026779585.1. Taxonomy (NCBI): domain Eukaryota; kingdom Metazoa; phylum Chordata; class Actinopteri; order Osteoglossiformes; family Mormyridae; genus Mormyrus; species Mormyrus proboscirostris. Next base: position 9,146,510 of record JAODKF010000038.1, on the reverse strand, counting down.
AGCACAGCTATTTGGCAGTGTTCACATTTGCAGAGCACAAAGCTAGAGTATTGATTTTTTTTCTTTTTTTCCTTTTCTTCCTTTTTTTTTTAAGTCAGCCTTCCTCCAGTTCTCTGTTCGATTGCCAGGGCTAAGATAGATTAAATTACATTTCATGTTGTTGAGGTGCTTGTTTTGTTACTTTTGTTCCTGGTAGAAAAAAAGATTGCAAATAAACTAAGAGATACCAATGACTGGCTTACTTTTTGACACTTTTTCATTCTTCGAATTGTATAAAACTTAATTATGCAGCTATTAAGCATGAACATGTAAAAGTTTGAAGCGGAACATGGGTAGGTCACTTCTTTTCTTCTTCATTTTTTTTCTTCTATTTTTTAAACCAGATTTTATTTTTTTGCCTCGAGTCACCTAAACAGCTTTACTGCAGTACAAAATACCAGTTAATACTAATTTACACTATCGGAAAACTGTGGCACTTGATAAATGTGATTCTTTAGCCGCTGTAGGCTAAACATGATTAAAAACGTGATTTTAAAAATTGAAAATGTGTTTTGACCTCTTTTTAATGTTTAGATTTAAGGAGAAACTTAAAACTCTATTGATCTAGTAACTGGAAAACATTAGAAATTTCAGTCATTCAGACCAGATGTGTACGGTTCTTCATTGTTCCTGTTCTCTACAGACTGTATTTTAATACAAAATACTATCTTAGTTTTTCCCCATGCATTATTCTGCTCCCTGTCAGAAAAGTTTCTTTTTTTTGGCTGTAATTTTTGTCTTACTGATCCACAGTCATGCCTCTCCCTTTAGGGTTTAGCCGTGCGGCGCTGCCATTTGGCTTGGTGAGGAGAGAGCTCTCTTGTGACGGTTATCCAATTGACCTGCGCTGTCCAGGAAGTGATGTCATCATGGTTGAAAGCGCCAACTATGGCCGAACAGATGACAAGATCTGTGACGCTGATCCCTTTCAAATGGAAAACATTAACTGCTACCTCCCAGATGCCTACAAAATTATGTCTCAAAGGTAAGAAAACTAAAATTTGCTGTGTAGTCCTTCCAAGCATTTTAAGATTTAAATTTAGGATATCACATGTTTAATATTTTTACACAAAGTAGCCTTTATGATTTTACTTTCCTTTAAGAATTATTTACATTCATTTTTTTGAGGCTTGGAGAGGTCACTTGTCTTACTTATGGCTTCTTCATTTATCACATATTAAAAAAAAAATAACAAAAAAAAAACCTGTTTGAATTTAAGATCAGAACTGAAATGCAGGGTGTGGTGTTTGCTGGGCATGTTAATCGCTCCATTTGGCAGGCAGTTCCATCATGAAATACAGTAGCATTCATTGTTAATTTAGAGATGGTTTTCACACTGCATATCAACTGAGAAAGAAGCTTTGTTGCAGTGGGTCGGTCCAGAAAACTAACTCATGCTGAGTGTTGCAGAAATCACACAGGAATGTTTTTAACCTAGTAATGGATTTTCAAAAAATGGTGAGTCTCATACATAAGAAAAAGTGAAACTTTTAAAGGTCCACTTATCTATAATGATGCTGTTGTAAAAGGTCCTGAAAAATAAACTGAAAAGGCTCCATTTTTTTGGATACTTCCAAGTCTAGAATTTCAGCACGAATGAGTTGGCAGCTCTGTATAGACATACTCAGGTGTTTATATTTTGATGGCATGTACATAGAGGTATTCTGACTAGAAGGGTTAGTTCAGATTATTTTTATTTGTTTTCCCTAATGTAGAGGATTTGTAAATGACCAAATGTTCATATCCATTCATCTTTAAACACATGTTTTTGACAGGTCAGAGAAGATGATTGTTAAAATGATTAGAGGTTCTATTCATTTCAAAAGTTACCTGCTTTTAAAATCTCTTTGTCTCAAGAGTTAATTAGACTGGCATAAAAGTGTGCATGGGTTAAGCTTTATATAGTGATTTGTCCATTTGTTTTCTGTCATCTGTGTAAACTATAGAACTGCACTTATTATGTTTTTCACACTTGTTCACACTTGTTTCACATTGCCTAGGTTTATTTAGCTATATAGTCAGACTCTTCTTCTTATAAAGATTTGTGTTTTATGCCTTTATGCTTTTGGTGAAAAACAAAGAAGAAGCATGTGATATTCAGTGAGTTTTTGTCAACACTGATTTCATAAGGTCAAGTAGGTGACTGGCTTATTCTGTGCTGCGAAGTCTTAGCTTTTGTCAACATTCCTTGTTACCTTTGTTCAGTTTAGAAATGTTTTATGTAATATATAGATGGGTGCGTCAAGGAACATGGATATCGTAATTAGTTTGACATTTTTCCCAGAATGCACATGGGCATGAGGCAGGGGATGCCCATCGGTTTCCATTATAAGTTTGTTGATTGTTTTAATGTAGTTTTGCTAAGTATCATATTTCACAAACAGGCAAGCAAACTAATGGTAAACAGAGATGCATGCATACAATGTTTTAATTACATGCAATATACATTTTTTGAATTATATTTTCAGACTCTACTTTTTTGACGAATGAATGGATTGGTAGTGGTCTATCCTGAGCTGACTTCAGTAATGCATAATCATTGATCATTTGAACTCACTACAATAAGCCAAAGATGGCTGCGTTTATAATGAGGTCAATGATTTCCTGATCTGCGTACTAAGTGCTGATGATGGCACATTACACATCTTACTCCTTTTGCTCTTTTTGATTTATGAATGCATGGTAAGAATTACTTGATACACCTCAATGAGGCTACCTTTCTGTTATCTGTGGAAACATGAGGTGGAAACATGAGGCAGAAACAGTATGTGCATTAATTTAGGTCAAGGTTTTCGCTGGCAAATTTACATATAGCAGCTGACATCAGGTGCTAATGTGGAAGATTTATTTATTTGTTTGCTTGCTTGTTTGTTTTTGAACCTGTCTACTGTGTATAGTATTTATTAGCACAAGCTCTTGAAGATAGCACCCAATTCCAGTCGCCTTTGGGTTAATTTGCAGAATGATTGATAGGATTACGTGAATTTTTAAATACAGTACAAGCACGTCTATTTTCACAGAAATTAATTACTTTGCAGGTAGAAATCCCTGGTTCTTACATTTTAAGTTGCAGATATGACAGGAAAACTGAATATATTCATTCATATGCAAATCAATTGCAAAATATACAAGACCTTGCATCCTAGTTGGCTGTACTTTATGAAGTGTCTCGCAGAGGACACTTAATATATTTTTCTGTCCTTATAAAATTTTGTCCAATTTTTTTCTTATTGAATTAAGTGAGATTTTAGTTACTTATTTGGAG
>JAODKF010000038.1:9120996-9143140 GCA_026779585.1 Mormyrus proboscirostris | reverse complement strand
AGGATTATACTCCACTTCTACGTTAAATGTTTTAGGAATGTGTTATTGCGGTCCAGTTGCATGATATATGTATATAATGCGTATGATGCTCGTGGTGATGTTACACATCACATGATGAGAAATATGTTGTGTGCTTTTTGTAAACCTCTTCCCAGTTAATGCATGTATCTCTGACATTTTTTATATTTATCCGTGCGCATTTTTGAGAGCACTGGGAAACCATTGGTGACTAAGCTGGGATGATGTACAGGTGTTGTTTTTCAATACATCTTGGATGTTCAGCCGGTGTTTGGTTGTAGATCTTTTTTAAAAGCCTACTAATCTAATTGTGCTTCTGAAACAATGTGGCAGAAAAAACAGGAACAAAAAGTAATGAAACTATTGTATTTCCCAAAAATGTTTAAGATCACTGTAGATGGTTACTGTACATATACTGTATGGCAGTTTTAAAATTAAGTAAGGTCTTCCAATATATGTGCAGAGAACACAGGCTTGCATTTATTTTCTTTTTTATGACAATGTTACTCATTTGTTTAGCGAAATCTATGGATGTTATTACTGAAAGTTGTAAGGATCTTTTGAAAAGGTGATAATTCTCTCATGAAGGGTTCATCCAGAACATTACTGCTCACGGCTATAAGCTGAAAGGGAAAACCAGAACTGTCCTTTTTATTTGTTGTTATCAGTAGCCCGAATCACTGTAGTTCTTCAGAAGCATTGGGGTGGGTTCATTTGATGTATCGACTCCATTTGCCATCATAAGCTTTACAGACAAATGAGCACAGGAAAGCATCTTCTTATGCTTTATGGGAATAACCTACATATGTTGCATTGGGCTTTTTTTCATGGATTAATCAAAAAGACACAAAAAATGTTGGTCTCAAAGCAGCCCCGCCGTAATACCACCCTTCTTGCAGGTAGATTCATATTCACATCCCAGTGGCGCACACTGATGACAGCGCTGTTTATTTTACTTTTTTTCCATAGATGATTTAGTTAAAAAAATGCACTGCAAAGGTAAAACGTCCTTTATGTTTTCAACATTGAATAATGCTTCTTGCTTACACTATTTATATCATTGACAGAACTGCTTGCACTGCTCTATATAGACCTTCATTGCTGCTGCCTGACAGCAGATACCTATATACTCGCACTGCACATGAATATATGTATTTGTATATATTTAAAGTACCTCTGATTAAAATTTAATAAGTCATGATTACTTTTGCCCCCAGACATAGAGTGGACTTCAATTCAGTAACCCCAACTGTTAACAAATGAAGCTCATAAACTCTCGTTGTACATTTGCAATGGCAATGACAATATTCTGTTCTGTATAGTGTACTCCAGTAAAAAAAAATAAATAAATAAAAACAGAAAAGAAAAGGAAATCAATGAGCACCAACCATAAGATAAAGATATCGTCTGGGTTATGAATTGAAATGGGGAATCAGTAATCACTATTGAATAGAATTGCTAGCATATAAGAAGAATGTTTTACCTGCCAACATTATTTTGCCTTAGAGAGGTCCAGCTGAGTATAATACTACGCATAATTTTCTCAAAGTTGGATTGTTATTAATAATGACAAAGATGAAAGGTATCTTAGTGCCAAGATTTTTTTTTCTCCTCAGCCCCTAAAAGCACAAGCTCTTAACAGTTTTTAAATGGCCGTTCAGTCGTTTGAACTGCATTAACCTGGCTTCTTTAGCATTTGACAGTGATTAGGAGGGAAAGGATGCTTGCCTAAGGTTAGCTCATGCAAAAGTTGAATGTGATTTTTTTTTTCAGGCAGATCATTAGCTTCCACGTCTGGTTTCGCTGGTATAAGGACACAGCATAAGTGGACTAACCGGAAGGAAACAATGAGTATTTCTAGCAGTCGTACACGTTGGTTGAACTTGGCCTCGCTTTTAATTTTTCAGCGTAACGTGATCTATGTGGCTTGAGCACAGAGTGTTTGCTTTAATTTTTGGCCATGGATCATCCATAAGCTATCCTGGATGTGCATTCTTTTCTGTGATGGATTTAACCCTGTCGTCTTGTCATTTCACATCAGCGGTCTAAAGAATATTGTCATAGACAAGGCATTTTTGGAATTTAAGTACGTGAAAATATCTGAGGAAAATGTTTGAAGATATTTTTGTCTAATCCTCTATTCTTGTAATTATAAGGCACGGTTTAAATTATATTACTTTGCATTTGCTTTCAATTGTAAAATATAAATATGTTCAACTGAATAATTTGGAAGCATGTAGTTTTCTTTGGTTATGTACATTACATACATTGTTACTATTTTGGTAATTCTCAGTAACCTTTTGTGCATTTCATGGCTAGGAATTTTACACCATTATAAACAGTATTTATTTGCAAAGGTGTTAAATATGTGGTTTTAACACGTTATCAAAACTATCATCACTTAATATCTTTCTGTACTATTTATATATATGTTTTTTTCAACACCTGTCAAATCAGAAATGTTCACGGTGAGGAGACTTACTGGAAAATCAGATTAGACTGTTAGATCTGTATATCAGCCCAGATCAATATCTGGTCTTTTATTTCTCTGATATGATCTGATACAATGAAAACATGTTCTTAGTGTAGAATCTGAAAGTAACATTTCTTTTAGCTAAATTTTTAGTTAAAGTGTTTGTAGAAAGCATGACTTTGGGAAATAGATTTTTATGCATTTGTTTTTTGTTACAAAACGGGGATGCATTTATATGGAACTGCATGAAATGTTTCAGTTTTCTCACAGAATGTTATAATGAATACTTTGCTTTAAATGTGCCTTAAACACTGATTTAAATGAGTCTTAAATACCAGCCAAAACATCATATAGTGTGAATCATGCATTGTTATTCCATTTTATTAGTTATGTCAATTTTGCAGTCCTTCAATGTATGATGCCAATATGTAACAAAAGTCCACCATTAAGGTCAAACTTGAGGTGTATTTTGTCTGGAAGAGGAAACCTCATGGTTAGCAAAAAAAAAAAAAACAGCCTTATGATGCATCGTTTTTAGCACTGCTTAGTCCAATTGTTTAGACACAAATTATTAACCTGAAGTGGTGTGAACACTCTGTTACTGTAAGACCAATGGGCAGAGTAAGGTGTAATGGGGATTGTTCTCCGTCAAATTTCACAGCTGCTTCCTTCTTGCAACCATCCATCGATGTGTGTTACTATCCGATCTAATCTTACATAAGTTGCAGTTATTTTGGAAAAATGTAATGTTATAACGGCAGCACCGTATACTCTAGGGTACCCTTGGTGTTATTGTGATGAACCAGCTCTAGCACTTAACCTGACTATAAGGCTAGAAATGATAGAAGCAATAATGTCTTATTTATTTAGTCTTCCATATAAATCACCTTTGGACATTGACAGACTTTGTGAGCCTGAGAACCAGACACACTCAAACCTGGACCAAATCTAGCACAAACCCCACATTTCAACCTCTGCACCCACCGTCAAAAAATTGATGGAAATCTCTTCTAAACCCTCACATTCAATATCAGCTTGTAGGTAACCTGAGAAAATTGCACCGAAACCATATATGATATATGAATGACAATATAGGTTTTACTCAAGCAAAACCATTAAACTTTTATGCGTGTGTCACCAACTTGATGCCAAGGGCATATGCATGACAACGCACACTGTATACTCAAGCTGTGCAACAGCATTCACGGGGCTTATCATGACAAGCAATTTATGGGCCGCTGAAGACATGGTGTCTCTGTGGAACTCAATAAGACTTGTCAAATCTTACATAAGCTCAGTCATGCAGGAAAGTGGCTGACACATACCATACAAATGCTGTGCAAACTGGATCATTTGACAGAGTGAGGACTTCGATATGGGCGAGATTTTGAGGTGAATTGGGGGGTTGCTAAACTGGGAGCTAAAATACCATGATGATCCAATCGATGGTCAGCCCTACAGGGAATTCTAAGGACTGATACTGTAGGATCCCATATTAAGTAATGGCTGAAGAGAAAGGCTGTTTGGTTACTCTTTTGCTTGGTGAGACACAGAAGCAGACGTGCTTAGTGGCTGTAATCTTTTATTTAGCATTAGCCCCGGAGAAGTTTTTCTTTCTTGTTTTTTCTGCAGCCAGAGCTCAAGAGGTGTTAAGGAGCAACAGCACAGCAGTACTGGAGGCAGAACCAGAAAGGAAACAAACAATGTTAACAAAGCAAAACCGGCAATAGGGCAAGAGACTGCTTGTGAAGGTCGAAGCTCATGCAGAAGATTACCATGTAAACACGTGGATTCACAAAGTCATCATGTGCTATGGAGGGAAGACAGAGTTCAACTGATTACTTAATAAATGCATGTAATATTCTTATATTAATAATAAGCAATATTCTAGATTAAATGGTGAGAGAATCTTAAGAATAAAGAAAAACATCATTAGATGTATCTGACATATATTTCATTTTCTTTGATATAGCTTTAGAAGTACTAGGACTAAAGTGATATTGTACATTTTATTCACAATTAAAATAAATATGTGGTCTCTCACATGCCATTCTGAGAATTCAGATCCTGCACATTTGTGTGTGGAGCTTGTCGGTTCTCCCGGGGTCTCTGTGGGTTTCCTCAGGGTTCTGCAGTTTTCCTGCTGCATTTACGCGAACTGGTGACTCTATATTACCCATGGTATGTGAGTGTGTGCCTGCGATGGGCCGACAGCCCATGCGTTGCGATCCCCCATCTCCTGGTCTGTGCTTCCTTAGACTCCCAGTTTGCCGTGACCCCCATACATGATAAGCAGTGGATGGATGATGCTTCATCAGTCATTTTTATCAGCGTAGTCATCTATGTATTTTTTTGACCTGCTTTTGCACACTTATCAAAACATCAGAATCCGTTATATAATACCTATAATTGTCTTGCTCCACCTCTGCACCATTGCAGATTGGCACCATCGTAAGACCCTGTGGCATTGAGCATGAGCTGAAGCAAACTGCAGCAATATCTAAAGGGCTTAAACATTTTTAATTTATGCCAACTAATAAAACAGTATGTTAAAAAAAAAAAAAAAGTTATATTATCTATATCGTACATCATTTGTGTGTGTGTGTGTGTGTGTGTGTGTGTGTGTGTGTGTGTGTGTGTGAGTGTGTGAGTATGCGTGTGCATGTTTTTGGGTTATGTAAATATTGCATAGGGAGAACCAAATGTCCCCACAATGTGGAAAAGAAATGTTATTTTGATGTTGTGGGGACCATTTTTTCAGTCCCCCAAGGAGAAATGGTGGTACGGTGGTAATACGATGCATATATTTCTTTTTTTCATAAAGTTTTAAACAGGAATATAGGGATAAGTGAACAATGACATGGAAGAAAAATGCTCCAGATTCTGTAGCTGGCATTTTAACTTGTGAAACAGATGGAATTTGATAAATGTACGTCATGGCTATTTTTAGTAAATATACATTTTCTGTGTTACATTCCTGAAATTGTTGTGATTCTATTTTTCATTAATTTTTGGCTTGCTCATTTGATAGATTGAAGAAACCGTTCACTGTCATATACAGTAGTGCAGGTTTTAAATAAGAGGACTGGAAATGTCTGTTGGCTATTGGTCAAGACCCACATTCATCTAGGCTAAATTTCTTCATTTTAATGTAAAGGCTTTCTAGGTCACTTAATTTAGTACTGTGATCTTTTAATGCTGATAAAAAAACAGTTTTTTTAATTAATGTAAAAATGGTGATTTAGAAACATCATTCTCTTAAAAAAGCCATTTCCATACATTTCACTGGACCCAAGTGTTCAACATTATTCTTCTTGGAATGAATGGATGGTATAGAGGAGGATAAGGAGGAAACAAATGTGATAAACCTCCATGATTACATTTTCAATGATCTGTTGAAGAAACACTTTGGTGCATGACAAAAAGAAATATATTTCCTAGCCTCTGCTTAATCAGCAGAACAGTGCTATTGATTAGAAGCACAGTGCACTGCTGATTATGGAGACAGGAAAGAACTGTTAAAAGGGAGAGCTGCCTGCTTCTTTCGGATAGATCAGGATACGTTCTGAGTGTAGTTGAAGCATATTTGACCCAGCAGTGAATGAAAGTGAACAATATTACATGCTGGCTTATTGATTAGTCGAGCAAGGCTATGACACCACTCTGTGGGTATTCATGATGGGACGCTACCTCCTAATTCTAGAAGTTCATGCAGCATCAACAGAAGGAGACGAAAAAGCTGCACAAATGCCATTCCTCTATCTGTGACATTTTCTTTGCAAATAATTACATGAGTCTGTTAAATGTATCACTATTGTAATGTTTCACATCCTTTCTGTCTTCTTCATCTTAATCTCCATGCCTAGAAACGAGCCTAAACTAATAGGGATTTTTGTTTGGTTTTATTTAGAAATAGTTCCAGAGCTACATTCTTGTAATTTTGTCTGCTGGGGGAACAAAATACTGTCTCCTGTAATGAACATCAACTCAAACACGTCAGTGTGACTGCATGCCATACCTTTTCATTTAAAAAACCGAAACCTTAATTAAGCATAATCAGATTTTTTTTCTTCAAAAAAACATTGTTAAAACAGCCAGAATTCATGGCTGCCATAGTTTGATATCATTTCTCTGACTTATAATAAAATACTACCAATAAATTGTCACTCTATCCTTTCAATATCAGTAAAACAAGCGTTTGCTGTTGCATTTAGATTAATGCAGATTAATATTGTTATTCTCCCTAACATTACGGCTACCGGATTTTATGTTTTCTGTTTTCTTGCTTTTTTCTGGTATCCGTACTATTAATATTCTGTGCCACCTCACCTTGATTTTGGGAAGATGAATGAGCGATGAAGAAACCCATAAATATTCCAAAGATTTGCTAACTCTTCAACTTAAAGAGTCAAGGGTGGAGACCAGGGGCGACAGAAGCATTTCGAATGTGGGGGGGACACACTGGCATAAAAGTAATATTTTATGTTAAATGTAGGGGGGTCCAAACGAATAATTATAATATGTGAGGGGGATACGTCCCCCTCAGATGTAATGGCGGTGACGCCCATGGTAGAGGCTTAGCATTCTCTTATTCCCCTTTTTTCCAGGTGTAACAATCGGACCCAGTGTGTTGTGATTACTGGGTCAGATGTCTTCCCCGACCCCTGTCCAGGAACCTACAAATACCTAGAGGTCCAGTATGAATGTGTACCCTATAGTAAGTACAGACCTTCATTCAATATTTGCTATTTATTTATTTGTGGATGACAAGACTAGTGATTCTCAGTATCCTGGGGTAACTGTTTTACATATAGACATGTTGATTGTGCTGTTGTATTTTCAAATAAAAATGACTTAGTTGAATAATGGAATAAAATGTAGTAGTAATAAAAATACAACTCAGCTATAGTAAACTGGAACAGTGAGAGTCAAAATAATCTGCAGTTCATTTACCATTTCCTTAAACAAGCACAAAAAAATCCCTAATCCTAAATGTTAATATTGGCAAAAACTAGCTAATCTCCTTACCACTTCAAAGAAAGTGATACCTGGAAAATGCCGAGAAAAGGGCTATTGTAAAAAATCTATGAAATTACGGAATAATGCATTACTCCATCAGTTGGAGTGAGTAATCATAATCAGGTGACCCAACACCTTGAGGCAGGGGCCTGAGATGCAGATGATAGTACACTGGATCTTGCTAACATGTGGATACTTTGTCTAGATGCTGTCGCAAGCCACTTGGCTGGGAGCGGTTGATTTGTTAGCTGAGGGCCAGATGGCTTTAAGCAGGAGGCAGAAGGGGGAATTTATATAACGGAAGAACAAAAGATCAGACTTCAAATTTTGTTCATAAATAGATGATATTGGAGGAGAATTAGCCAGGTGCAATGCAAGTTTGTCACAAAGTGAGGCTGTCTGGGGTCACAAGCAAACCATAGCTGTTAGAAATTTGTTAATTCCTTGCAAAAATAATGAATTACAAAATGAAATGAACTTTTTACCCCAAATTAGATATTATATATTATTTTGATCTTAATTACATGCCAATTACTTAATGGAGAAGAAAGTTCTACTTAAGGCCAACAAAAATGTTAAAATACTTTAATATAGTGTTTGACATTTAGCTAACTTTTACATCAAAGTATTACAAATAATTGGTGCACTATTATAAATATCAAAACAAGTTTTCACATGCTCATGGTGACATTCTAAATTATTTAAATATTAAATAACATAAAGTGTTCAATAAAGTCATTTTGGGATTAGATACACCTGTTCCTATACTGTTTTTCTCTGTCACCTAAAAAATCTCTAGGATGCTGATGTTTATATAGGAATTATATAGGATATATATGTATATATATATATATATATATACACGTACATTTTTTCCATTACAGTATATATGGATAACAGTGTAACTTCTTTTTAATCTGTAATGCATTTATATGCCCATATGGAGGTTTACTGCTTCTAACATCAATCAATCATGTGTTAAAATGAAGTCTGTTAGGTTCGCGTTGCCAGGACAACAATATTTATTTGATATAGGCTCATCTAAAACCTGGTTTGATATCGCACAGGCATAATGCGTTTCATATTATTAACCATTATAAACATTTCTTCCGTCTGTCTATGACATTAATATTTGGCATCGTCTTTCCTCCACTGTAAGGTACTGTCAGTGATTTAACAGAAATCAGTACTAAACTCAGCACGTCAGACAGAAATGGGAGAATGAGCTTATGATAGTCAAGTTAAGTTTAGAAGTACATTCCATCACCTATGAGAGTTTTAGAGCCACTTATATATACCGTTTCTCTTGTAAAGCTTCACTAAACTCTTAAAAAAATATTAGAAAGATACCACAGATACAACTGCATCTGTATTGGCAACATAGGTCTGTGGCAAGAGAATCATGTGCCAGGTGGCAAAAGAGAAGTTTAACAAACATAAAACTACATAAATCTTTGTTCAACAATGACCATCATTCTTCGAGTGAGATTAAGAAGCAGATTGCTTTATTGCTACATGATAAATGGCACTTGGCCTTGTGTATTTTGAAGCTCGGCTTTTACAGTCTGACAGCTATTGCACTTCTGCAGCTCAACAACCTACTATTATGAGAAAAATGGAAAAAGTTGTCATTACGATACTTGGATCACTTGGAGTGTAGGGTATCCATCTGCTTCCAAAGGCCCTCCATGTACTCAGAAAAATTCTTGATTGGAACCTAATTAAAGCGAAAAAAAAAAACCCTAAGCCCGATGGTAGTCAATTATGTTATATACATTTAATTGGGGAGGGGCATGAACATGATGGTATGAAAGTCTCAGACGACTTAGAGGCAGCAGTTGAGGTGAGGTGAGCCAAAATTAAAAAAATAAACACTCTCAGCTGACAGATAAACTCCTTCCAACAGGATTAATGCAAATACTCTGTAGTCTCCAAATGAGGAGTATAATGAGTAGCCTTTAAAGCACATTCTTGTTTAAATTTGATGTTCACGAAGAGGAATACATAAATTACACATTTAGGTCATGCTAACTACATTGCCCCTGTTATTTTAAGTGTCTCGCCCATACTGTATTTGTCCATATTATTGCTGTTTTTTCTGCCTCTTACTCTAATCATGCTCAAATTGGGAGGCTTTCTCATTATGCGGACTGATACTTTGATGAGCCAATACCTGGGAATCAAGGGATTTTATCTTACCTGGATTCCCTTAACGGAATTACCTGTATATTGAATGTATTACTTTAATTACCTTATAATATGCTTCATAAAAGTGTTTCTCTGGATAATTCTGTGCTTCTCCAGGTAATGGTAAGACACTATTTTACAGTTGTATCATTTTTTTTTTTACAATTGTAAAAAAGTTTGCAAATCAAGTGGCATCATTTGTCTTTGCTATTATACATCGCAATACCCAGCTTCTGTAAGGCATGCCACGGGGAAATTAGAAATGGCATTTGCCATTTTTTTTAGCACATTAAACAGGCATGGTTGACTAATTGGCATTATCGACCAACTGAATTGCTGCCCAGCTGTCTATTACTGAGAAAACAACGGAGTACTTGTAAAGGGTGCCGCTGATTGAAAGCAGCCTGGTAGCACCTCAGTCTTGTCCAAGGAGCATGCTGCCTGCAGGGCCAGGGACCGCTGCCATCACCAAGCGAAATATTTGCATAATAAATGCTGAGCAAAACTAGAGCAGTACTGCACATTTATAAGCAGGTGTTTCCATAGATTACACTCAGCGTACATTTCAAATAATGACTAATAATGCCATATTTAATCGGCAACAGGATATATTGATTTTACTGTGTCCATACTTATTGCACGTTAAAATGTTGAAGCAAAACATGTTTAGCTACAAGGGTCATGTATTAATAGAATAGTATATGATATATCCGAGCTAAATGACATGTAGCAGATTTATGGTTCGACACTGATTTGGGATTGCAAAAATCAAGGGTCTCATCTGTTCTGAATGCCTTTTTGACTCTTTTCTTTCCTTGTACAATCTACAGGAATTTCTATCTTGCCCTGATTTCTGTGCTCTTTTCTTTCTGAAAACTTGAACTAACATCATCTCAGGTTAAACGTCTCCCCTGCCCTCCTTTCCAGATTTCTATCATTCCTTTTTCTTGGCGTTTTTTTTTTTTTTTTTTGTAAAATCTGTTGTGTATTAATGTATTAATATACTTCTATATTTGATTTCTTAGGCTACGAGAATGCAGCTAACCCATAAATATGTCTCCCACTGGAGGTGATTATTGCCATTGAACATGGCACAGTTGCAAACAAGGGCATTCTTTTGGTGTGAATAATAAAATAATAATAATAATAATAATCATAATAATAACCTAAGGAAAAGAAAATGCATTCACTTTGATTTACCAGCTAAACATGGGAGCTAAACGGGCTGATTGCTAAAAATAGATAACATGACAAACTGTACTGTGTTATACGACCTTATTTGTTTTACTAAACAAATAATACTGTAGCAGTATATAAACTGTTACATTTCTTTGTCTGGGGTGGCACCGTGATTCAGAGGCTAGCACCCTCGTCTCCCCCCTTCGAGGGTCAGGAGTTTGAATGCCAGCTCTGTGTCTGTTCTCCCCATCTTATGTGGGTAGCATGACTCCTTCCCATAGTCCAAAGGCATGCAGCTAGGCTAAGCAGCTCTCTGAATCGGCCACAGTGTATTCGCCCTGCAATGGACAGACATTCTCTGTAGGGTATACCCCAGCCTTATGTCCTGTGCAGTTGAAAGATGGATATTATTATTATTATTATTATTATTATTATTATTATTATTATTATTATTATTATCAGAGGTGGGAAGTTCAGGTTCAGAAAGTACAAATCCTAACCAAGATTTTGTTTCAACCACCCAGTTGAGCATAAACAGTCACATTTACTTGAGTACTTAACTGGTTGTTTGAAATCCTGGTCTGAATTTGTACTTTCTGGACCTGAGCTGTCCACCTCTATTATTATTACTTCACAAGGCAGGAGTTTATACATAAATGATATGTAAGATCTTCGACTGATTGTGATTTTGTGAATCTTACATTATTTTCATTCAAACTTTGAAGCTGAATGAATCTAAGTCAAGTCAACTACAACACTTTCATAGTGTTATTGTGCAGGAACTGCTCCTGACAGATTCCCCATGTTGAATGCAAGACTAATTCATCAAAAACATGAATGTTCTCTGTGGTTCGTTACTTGCTATAGTGTAACCTGGAATATTTATAAAGCCTAAGCATGAGACAAGTACGTATCATAAAACTATATATACTGGAAATCTCTGCTTTTTATGTTTTTCTGTATGTAGTGGTTTACATTAAGATAAATTTAAAACAGGACCAGAGGATTTTGAAACCACTGTTAAACAGGAGATTTTTTTGGGGGGGGGGGCAGTGCATTATGTTCGTTTTACCAGAAGAATACTGTTAGATTAGTTATTCAGAGAAATCCTTATAATAAAATATATTGATAAAAATATATTTCTTTCTTTATAATTAACCCACTGATAATCAAACTGGATGTTGATGGACAATTTTTTGTGTATTAATAAGCATTTTCATTTTAAAGAATTTGTTTATTTTTGGATAGATTTACAAAATTTACAATCGATATTAAAGCTACTGACTGTCTCACGTTTTCTGCAGCCTCACATTTGTTCAACATGCTGAACTGAGTGATGCAGTGCATGTTAACAATCAAGAAATGTAATATGTGTGAACTGCTCCACTTGTAGGTCAGAGCATTATTTTTCTGCTACTAATAACATCCCTCCTGTGACTTAGAAGTCACTTAGACTAATTACCTGCCCTCTCAAAAGGAGGAAAAGATAGATAATGTTCAGTGAAGGACGTAAGGAATTGCATTGCATTGCTACTCTTTTTTTCATTGCAAATCATGTTATACTGTTGGGCGTGCATGCTTAGCGCTAAATAATAAAGGCACAATGCGATGACTCTAAGTCAGCAGCACTGACTCAGTGCATCGCTGTTTCGTAACGGGATTCAATGCTTTATTACCAGACCAGACCTCACCGTATTATGGCTAATTTTAGTCTTTGAGTTAGGTAACTCGTGTGCATACAGTTACACTCAGTGACTAGTTTATTATGTACACCTGCTTGCTAACAGCCTGTTCCCTCTTGCAGCGAGTCACGTGGCTGTGACTGAATGCATACAGCAGGCAGGGTCAAGAGGTTCACTTGCTGTGTAGCTAAGCATTAGAACGACCAGGCTCTACCATTTTGAACGTTATATGACTTTTGGTGCCATGCACCAAAAGAAACATCCACCCACCTGGGATTTTCACACTACAGAATGGTGTGATGAACAGAGAACATCCAGCCGAGGTCAGTTCTGTGGCCGAAAACACCTTGTTAATGAGTGCGGTCAGAGGAGATTGGCTGGCTTGATGAAGCTAACAGGAAGGCCACCAGTGCAAAAATAACAGCTCAGTATTACAGGGATGTGCAGAATGGTTTATCCGGGCACACAACACTGAAGAACCACAAGATTGGGTCCTTCCTGGTACTAGCTAGGCATACCTAATAAAGTGGCCACTGGGTGTATGTTCTGCTTTATGAAAGAAATCACAAATTTGACAGTTTTCTCTGTATGACATACAACAACAGTATTGAAACAAGCACATTTCCTGTCTGCTTTTCCAGCATGAATACCAGTAATGTGTTTTTATGCTTCATAATAATAATAACAAGGGTCATAAACGGACAATGTGTTTTTCTTAGGGAAATAAAGGCCTTTTCTTAGGCAAATAACACCCGTTAAATGGCTG
The DNA here is from genome assembly GCA_026779585.1 of Mormyrus proboscirostris. NCBI lineage: Eukaryota > Metazoa > Chordata > Actinopteri > Osteoglossiformes > Mormyridae > Mormyrus > Mormyrus proboscirostris. Next base: position 9,129,816 of record JAODKF010000038.1, on the reverse strand, counting down.
AATCCATCTTGAACCAGCATAAACCAATGATTATCAAACTGAGATGGCTAAACAGATTGCCAGTAGATTGACTGTTAGCTCTGCTAGCAGTAAAATTTAGTCTAGTTAAAATGACACGGCATTGTCCATTTACACCCTTTCGTCGTTTTTTTCCTAACCTGTTCATTTCTTCAGGCTTTTCGTGGTATTTCTCATGTTTCTATCTTTCTTTCTTCCAGAATAGGTGTTCTTTATGTCCTTGTCTCATAACCTGTGCTACTGCCTATGTAACCATAGAGTTAATTCATATTGATCTCTTTTTTCCTTGCACCCTTTTCATTCTCTCTTCCAACGCTTAAAATAGAAGTGGAGCAAAAAGGTAAATAACTGACACAACCCAAACCCTAAGCTCCTTGTTTTTTGTGGCATATGGTTGTAAACCTTCCTATCCCCACTCCAGTGTTCTGATCCCAGCAGGCAATAGAAAAATCTCCTCATTACCGTTAAGGTCAGTAAACTGTAAAGACGGAAGCCGTCTTTATTAAAAAGTGATACTCGCAGCTTAAGGATGTTAGTGGGCCGTAGTGTCCAGGCTGCTTAGTGCTCTCCCTCCATGCCCCCAGGTGCCTTTTCTGAGAGCCCAGTCTCATTTGCTTGGCTTCCCAAACCCTCTCCATAGCATGCCATGGTAACATGGATTCTTAGCCGTTTAAACTTATGACTTCTACAGTATTCTCTCTCTCTCTCTCTGCCCTCTCCCTCCCCCCCGATTCCACCGCTCACTGTTCTTTCCACCCGTTTTTGGTTTTCTTACTCCCCAAACGAAATTAACTTAGAGTTCTTTATTCATTTCGATTTTAATAGATGTGACATTTGCACCACCAGTAACACGAAGTCTCTGAGATCCTAGATAAAAGTGGTGAAACCAAGTGTCAAACTTATTCACAGACACGCTGATTCCTGCTTCCACGTTAGTTTATTGCTTTTATTTACAGGATATATTTTCTTCCTGTCTTGCCTTTCCTATCCCTTTGTTTCAATTTACACTGTTTGTCTATGAAGCAGTGTTTCTGTCTTTTAAATGATCAAAGACTTACTCAATATCATAATTTGTTCAAGCTTTACTTTTTAAATATTGCTTTATTCATTTACTTATTTTGAGTACACCCAAAGTCAATTTCCCTTTTTGCTTGAAAATGCCCTTTTTATGTTATTTTATTGTTATTACTTTTTATTTTTTTTTTTTAGTCTTAACCACAAATGTGTGTCTGATCACCACGTTGCCTGGACAACCCATTTACCAAGACAATGTAAAATGTAGTATGTGCTCTGTAATCTGTCTGCTTTGTGAGAGGTTTTTTGTCACTTTACATTTGGTCTGTTTGTTTATTACCTGTTTGTTTTGTTTTGTTACTCTTCCCCATTGCCAGTTTTTGTTTGCCCTGGGACCCTTAAAGCAGTCGGCGATGCTTCCTTTCTCTATGAAGCGGAACAGCAGGCGGGTGCATGGTGCAAAGACCCTCTCCAAGCAGGCGACAAAATCTATTTCATGCCCTGGACACCTTACCGCACTGATACTCTCATTGAGTATTCCTCACTTGAGGACTTCCAAAACACGCGTCAGACTATCACATACAAGCTCCCTCACCGTGTGGATGGCACTGGATTTGTAGTGTACGATGGTGCAGTGTTTTTTAACAAGGAAAGGACCCGAAATATTGTCAAGTTTGATCTTAGGACTAGAATTAAAAGTGGAGAGGCCATCATCAACAATGCCAACTACCACGACACCTCACCGTACAAGTGGGGTGGAAAGACGGACATCGACCTGGCCGTGGATGAGAACGGCCTATGGGTTATTTATGCCACTGAGCAAAACAATGGGATGATTGTGATCAGTCAGTTGAACCCTTATACCCTGCGATTCGAGGCAACCTGGGAGACAGTTTATGACAAGCGGTCTGCCTCCAATGCCTTCATGATTTGTGGAGTGCTGTACGTGGTAAGATCCACATATGAAGAAAACGAGAGTGAAATCAGCAGAAGTATGATAGATTACATCTACAACACGAAACAAAACCGTGGGGAATTTGTGGATATTCAGTTTCCAAACCAGTACCAGTACATTGCAGCTGTGGAATACAATCCAAGAGACAACCAGCTTTATGTATGGAATAACTTTTACATATTAAGGTATAATCTGGAGTTTGGACCACCTGATCCTGCTCAAGGTAAGCAATATTTTGTTTTGTTGTTGTTTGTTTGTTTTTTTTTACCTACATTATTACAGGGCAATGTGCAGTACAGTTTATTGTTCATACTCCTTTGATGTTATTCAGCATATAGCAGCTGTTACGGATGACTGATCTTTAATTTATAATCTTAATAGGCATTAGATATTGAACTAAAGCTTTTTTTCTTGAGCATGTGAAGTATCCCAGAGTAAAGCAGCACATATCCTGGCAGTAAACAAAATCATTATGTGAGTTAGCATATCATAAGGGATCGGCGCCTGAGGATTTCAGCAGACTTACAGGGCTTCCGGCTCCCACGTTCCCTGCACTAATGCCAGTGAGCCCATGTTATGAACTCCACTCTGAATGAGAAAAGAGGTTTTGCCATCAGCTCAATGCTACCTGTCTGAATACAGGGGCTACAAAAGATCACTCCCACAGGTCCAGTGTATGAACTCCCCGTAGGTGCTTAAACACAACATTAATGTGTGATCGGTGCTATGAAGCAGAAGAGGCCATCGGTACCAAGAAGTTAGATCAGTCAAAAAGGTTACGTAGAGAAGGAAGCTTTTAATTTGACTGTCAAGAACTGAAATAAAATGACCTTAACATGAAACTTAGTATCTTCATGTTGGGGGTTTAATATCCACAGCTGCAGTAATCCCCACTTTAAGTTCTACATGATGCATCACATGACGTCGCTTCTGATGATCCTGGTGGTCAAGGAGCTTTGCACAAGTTATCACAGTTCAGAGCTGCTCATTTCCTACCTGCAATGTTATCAGACCTGAAGCGTCTACTTGAGTTCAAGTAGTTTAGCCTCGGAGCAAGATAGAACCATAATTCCTTTGTAGCTGAACAAAATAGAGTTTTGCAATGATCTCTGGGGCAAATTAGTATTAATATTAATAAAATTCATATGGTAAAAGTAGTTAGAATTGAGGTCAGTGGGAAGATGTGAAATCCAATTGCTTTTTCCTATTAAATGCCAGTTATTAAGATACATTTTTGTGGCAAAATTAACCAGGATTCTCAACATTTCTTTTAGTTAATAATATTTTATATTGTTCAGAGAATGAGAACAAGTAATTGTAGTGTCTTAAAATGCCTTAAAATACAGGTTAAAGAAATTTTATCTATATCTGTTTTCCAATAACAGTCTTACCTGAAAACATTTCTGACTTTAAGATGCAGTGTGTGGCACAGGATGCCCATTATTAACTATCAAGATAGCAATGTAGTTACATTTTGACCTCTAAATCATTCAATTTTAGACTGAAAACCGGATCTATTCAATGCTTCAATTATTTTAATACACATTGAATTACAGTGGATATGTACCAAAAAGCACAGGTCACAAGGAAGGGCACACACTCTCACACACTGTAGGCAAGGTGGATGAGCAGTTTTGGAACGTGGAAAGAAACTCCCTCAAACATGGGGAAGGCATGCACAATCAATCCCACTATCTTAGATGTTTGAGGCTAAACATGGGGAAGGCATGCACAATCAATCCCCCAACCTTAGATGTATGAGAGTTACCAATTGAGCCACTGTGCCACATTTGATTTTACATGCAATATAATTAATGCACCCAGCTGGGGTTGAGTGATTTTCAAAGGTACAACAAAGGCATTTTAGTGGAACTTGAACAGACAGCCTTCGTGTAACAAGCCTTTGTCATTAACTACCACACCACGTTTGCTGTTATTGATTACTTACACTGGCTTGTAGCTGTTGATTACTTTTTCAATGAGAGCTATTGTCTGCATGGCCTTAATTCCCAGCGTAGATGAGGTTTATTTCATGATGAGTTTTTTGATATAGGCATAAACATTTGTGATTCCTAACACAAAATTAATCAGTGTCTGATAAAACGTACAATTTATCAAGCAAAAAAGAATTTTTGACAATAGCATCCATTTTAAACTAAACCTGAGCTGTACATGTTCTACGGTGTAGTGTTTCAGGTGGCTTAGCAAATTAGCATCACAATGTAAACAATTTGATTTTTAAACTTTCTGCAAGAATAAAATTTGCAGTTGCACCTTAAATTTGCACCTTTTACCGTTTAACCACTGTTACCACTGAGAATGACAATTAGCAACCACCAATGTTAATAAACATCAGTTTTTTAAATGTTTTAACAATGCAGCACCAGTGCAAGTGCTAACATGAGAGACCGGTGCTGAAATGACTTTGCACGATAAAACTGTCAGTGGTCTAAGGTGGTCTAAATTGGAATTGTAAATGACTGTCGTACATGCCCCAAGTTATTTCAGATCAAAGATCAAGGTCTTGGGGAAAATGTTAAAGATAATGCTATTTGTTTTATGTGAATGCAGGGAGCATCCAAGCACACACAATGTAAAAAGAATGTACTGATGTGGAAAATCACCATTGTTTTTTTTTTTTCCTGCTATCCCTTTCTTCACTCTCTGGTGTGTACATGTATCTGGGTTTGTGTCACAGCACATGTCGATAGGAGTCGTCATTGTTCTCAGCAGTCATCGCTGACTGTCCCCATGGATGAGTGCTGGCACACTGGCGGAAATCCCTTTCTGGCTTCTTATCAAAACAGACTTCAGGATACAGGCAGCCTCCACAGGCTACTGTTTGCTCCCCCGGTTACTGTTTCACACCAGATTCCACAAACTGACCTGTGCTTCCTCTCATCTGTGCGAGTAGTGAAGGAATTAATTACTTCCCCTGGTTTTCTGATTGGAGTAATCTCCCAATGGTGATTCCTTGAAGTTTCATAGACATTGTTCCAGTGCATGTGCATGCAGTTGATGTAGCCTTATTTATGTGATTCAGTGTTATAGTCTTTTGTTGGGATACTGATTCCACATCGCTGTCTCACAAAACAAATACAATAACTGAGATAATAGGCTAATTACGATGCGTTAAGGTGTAATATAGCTATCATAAGCCTAAAATTCTGATAAAACTATTTAGCTTAATATAAAAAATATCCTTAATACCAGTTGGTTGTTGGATCACCAATACTGACATAGAAACACAAGCACAACAACTTAATCCCCTCTTTTTGGTACATTATGCCACAAATTACCTTCCTGATGTAAAGCAGGGACCATGAGTTGTAGATCTACATAATAAACTTTATACAAGTATTATTATCTTGTTATTTTGTGTGTGTGTGTGTCTGTTTGTGTGTCTGCGTGTGTGTGTACTAGCATATGTGAAGAAACACTGTGACTTATTGGCTTTTAAAACATATTGGTTACATTTCATGTTGTTCTGAAGGGTTAATGTTTTCATTTGTTTATTTATTTGTTTGTTTATTTTTAACAATGAATTGGTTCTGAAGCAGATGGCAGATTAATTTGTTTCTCTGCTTGCTTTCTTTGGCTATCCTACAATGGCTCTGCTTGGCTCCATTCTGATCCACAGAACAGGGGTTTAATTGTTTACATTGCTATCAGGTTATTTTGTTAGCTATTACTTTTCCATTAATAGGTAATTACCATCTGGGACATGTATTTCACAACTGATAAAAGGCTCATTTAAAGAATTTCTTCAGCTCAGCCAAGGAATGTTCTCTGTCATTGAATTGATTCTCAAGGTTTCTTAAAACTTGGTCACGGCAGACATAGGAATAGTATTTAACTCCCTTATACGCATTTTGTTTGTATAATATCTGTATCATTCATTTAAAGTTAATTTCAATTTGTCTAGATATAGCTGAACCAATAGTTGAAGCAAATAAAATATTACTTCCCTAAGCCCTAGTCTAAACCTGTTGTGTACAATGGGCCCTCTGTGTTAGTTCTGAATGTGGTTATGAATATGTCTGTTGTAAATGGTGAATGATGATTTTTTTTTTCATTCTGTGGCAATTGCTTGATGTTCCTTGTTTAGACGAAGGACATTAATTGGGGCAACATGTTCCTATAGGCTGCTGTGTTTCAAACAAAAAAGGAAAGTTCCTGATGGATATTGGCCAATGCGCACTTGATGGTGCTTAGAGTCAACTCATCAATTCGTGTTCATATAGACGTTCTGTCGTTTGTGAGGGTTGTTGTACATAAGTGTGCATTTCACCACCTTTAATTTTTCACAGTTTTTAATGTCAGAAAGCAATGATATTAAATGCTTGTTTCAGACTAACAGTGGAACAGAATAACAGCAGAGGAAAAAGTCACTATCTGTTGTACTAGGCACATATGCATAATGAAATACTTTTCACTCATAAGATGCATGCACAGAATTAACTCAGGATATGGGATGTGCAAAACCTCCTTATTGAAAATAGGTGTCCAAACCTATATTATTTAAATTTAAACTTGGTGGATGACTAATCGCTTCACTGCCTCAATTAACCCACGTCAAAAATCATAGAAGCAGTTTTGTCGTTTGAATTTGGTTTAAAGTACTTCTGCTGCTAAACTGTGAAGTAGGCTGCAGACATAGATGCCAAGGACTGGAATTGTCCGTTTTTCAACAAAGTAATTAAGAAGTTATTGTAGGCTAGTGTAGGTTGTCTTGTATAACTGTTTTTGTTAATGTGGCAAGGCATACTCATTCTCAGCAATATTCACTGTAATTCCCATCACAACTGTAAGAGCCGAGCAGTAATATATTGTCCAATTTCTTAATCACTTTTCTCTCAGCTGAATAATAATATCATATTAGCCTGTCAGTTTCAATAATAAGAATGGTAAATAATTGCTCTCATCTCAGTGGTCCATGTATATATGTAATATGATTTTTGTTCTCTTGATTACCTGTCACAGAAATTATGGAAAATATAGTTGGGAAAAGACTCCATTACTTGATGCATTGTAAAAATGGATTTTACCTTAAGTAGCCGGTTTAGCCACCTGCAGAGCACAGGGAGTATAAAGAGAGGTTTATATATATGCCTTGTATATATATGTATGTATGGGTGTGTTATGAAAAGGTGTCAGGACTCATTTCTGTTCCTATAGAAAATTATTTAATGTTAGAAGTGTGAGATTTACAGAACCCCACCACCACCACCACCTCCTCCACCTTGGTGTCTACAAACAATTTGTTTTCCAGTCAGAAAAGGGTCTGGGAACATTTTTTTCCTTCATAAAAAGAACACTTCAAGGTCTGACAAAACATCAAGTTTTTCTTCTCAAATACCATAATATGTGTCCTTTTTTAATGTGTGCCAATTCTGAGCCAGAATTATGATTGACACATATATGCTTAGTATAAATAAGTTGTCAAAATAATGACTGCACACTCCAGAATTTGTAATGCATCATAATCTAGAATCAAATAAACACTCTTCAGTCCAAACAGTTTTATTTCTTGGCATTGCCATAGTTGTTTTATACTTGTAATTTATATGTAAACATCAGCTGAAAGCAAGCAAGGAAAAGGCTCAGATGATGAAACAACACATACAGGGCTTGTCTTTCTCTGTTGAGATTTAATCAGGGGTACTTCAACATTTCTGAAATACGGATGGCTGCCAGGCAGGAAGTAATTATTTCCTTATAGGCTACAGCCTTGTTGCCTAGAATAAGATATGGTTTGGGGAAAATGATAAATTTGCACATTGCAGCAGTTTTCCATAGCCTGTTGGTAATTTAGAAAATAATAGCCAGTGCTATGTAGGATGCTGCTCTCTCTCTCTCTTTCTCTCTCTCTCTCTCTGCCTGTCTCTGTCTGTCTGTCTCTGTCTCTCCCTGTCTCTGGGTCTCATTCATTGGTGATGAAGAAAGACCTGTATGATCACATGAACTGTTGTTTTGTCATCATTTCCAGTGCAAAGTTTCTCGGAAACGGCCGCCACATTCGAGCCCCTGAAGACCACCACCACTACGACCACAACGGCGGCTCCCCAGAAAAGCTTGGAGAACAGCACGACAGCGTCTAGCCCGAAAGAAGGAAGCAGGGGACCTAAATCACCACCAGGAGCTCCTGAAACTGTGGCACCAATTGATTCCTTCCCCTTGCCAGAAAGGTTCTGTGAAAGCACAAAGAAAAGGGAGATATTATGGCCTCAGACACAGAGAGGAATGCTGGTAGAGAGACCTTGTCCCAAGGGAACCAGAGGTACTTCACACATTACTTAGTTCATGGCTTCTACTTCCACTTTTGATTTGCTAAAAAACTTGATTCTGCTTTTTTTTTTTTTAAAAAAAAAAAAAAAAGAAAGTATTTTTATTACGCAGTGTTGACACATTAATCCAAGATGAGATTAATATATATATATATATTTCAGCAGTTTATTTGGACATGTCTGCCTTGAATCAAAATATATTACTGGCAGAATAGCACCAGGAATTGTAAAAAAAAAGATTGTTATGAGGATGCCAATTATAACCAGCATTCAAATGAATAAAATTTGTTTGAATGAATAAAAACATGCAAATCAACCTTATTATCGTGGTATTCAGTATGTGCTTATTTATTTTTTTTTTTGTTCGTTTATGTATTTATATAGGTACGGCTTCTTATTTGTGTGTTCTTGCCACTGGGGCTTGGCACCCAAAGGGACCCGATCTTAGTAACTGCACATCCCACTGGGTGAACCAAGTGGCACAAAAGGTTTGTGTGAACTACCCCTTACTCCCAGCCAATTTTTCAGTGTATGATGTGTGTGTGT
>JAODKF010000038.1:9107542-9120896 GCA_026779585.1 Mormyrus proboscirostris | reverse complement strand
CCCCCCCCCCCCCCCCCCCCCCCCCCCCCCCCCCCCCCCCCCCCCCCCCCTGGACTTATTCATGAATTCATTAATTCAGACCCTTTATTGGCCATCTGCTGGAATGAACATTCTTCAGTCTTAAACTGACCGAGCCGAACGTGCGGTCGTATACTTACGCTTATTCATACCCGTATATCGCTCCAGATCAGAAGTGGGGAAAACGCAGCAAACCTCGCCAATGAGCTGGCCAAACACACCAAGGGGCCCATCTTCGCTGGCGACGTGAGCTCATCTGTGAGACTGATGGAGCAGCTGGTGGACATCTTGGACGCGCAGCTCCAGGAGCTGAGGCCCAGCGAGAAGGACTCCGCAGGCCGGAGTTTCAACAAGGTCTTTTTCTTCTTCATTACCCAAAGCCACTCTGTCTTTCACATTTTTTGTATAGCTAGGAGGCGTCTTGACTTTTTATTGGTTTAGTATAGCTTTCATGCTGCTCTGGGGAAAGTCTTTAAGTGAAGAGCTAACTTTTACAGTTTGTTTATAGCCAGAATAGGTTTTGCTTTTATATACTATTTTTTTTTTCCCAGGGTACATAAAGATTATATAGAGCACTTTTTTTACCAGAAAAAAATACAATAAAAGGCCTTCTAATTAAATATAACTTTAGCTCTGAATACATGGTATGACTTGTAGTATTACAGTAGCATAACCTGTATTGTGCATCGTGTTCAATGAAATTTGGATCCAGCATACTGTCCATGTAAAGACTAGCCCAAAACCTAAAACAGTGATTGAAAATTAAACATCCGTTTTTAAAATAAAGCCTTTAAAATAGATCAGTAAGCATATAATAATTTACTTTAATCTTTAAACCTGTAAATAAACAGTCTACAGCAATAATGCATCTAAAGAAATATCCTAAAAATATATTTTGCTATGCACTGCGTGAAAAGTATAACAATTGTCATATATTTAGAAAAATGGGTAATATGTGATATGTGTAACAATAATATCTTGATTATATCACAATTAAATCTGGAGTAAAATTTTATGCATGCCTTTCTATAAATGGAAGCAGGCGTAATTCATAGGGAGCAACAGACCTCAAGGTGAGGCAGGTTTCAGTATCAGGTGAAGCTTGTTGTTAATCATATGCTTCTGTGTTTGATCTCTTATTTTTTTTAAATGAAAAAGCTTCAAAAACGAGAAAGGACTTGCAGGGCATACATGAAGGTATGGTATAGTTCTGTCGCTGTATCAACCCGCTTTTCCGATTCCCCCCGCCTGACCCTGCTCAGCAGCATGTTCGCTTTGTATTGCCCCTACCCCCCCCCTTTGTGCTTCATGCATTTTTATGAATAATTCCTTTCCGACGGCAGTAATTGTGCCCATCCTGGCAGTCAGGGTGGCTTGGCAATCACTTCCAGCTGCAAACATTTTTATAACAAAATCTTCGCAAAATATTGGCACAATTTTTTTTTTTTTATCCCCAGCCGTTAAAGGACATTTGTATTTAATTTGTTTTTTTGTCCTCTTGTGTGCCCTGTTACCCTTTAAAAAGTCTATTAGTTCATACAGCATAATGTGTATTTCAGAGTGTCTTCTGAACCCTGTATTGTTTAACATTATGGTTTGCAAGCCTTTGCATCAGATACAGAAGGAATTTCTAATGGGATGATTATAGGGAAAGGGAGCGTTGATGATGCTCAGAAATTATTTAAGGGGCCTGGAGCTCAAAGGGTTTGAGCAGTTTCTGGCTGATATCCTATGATTTTTTTGCAACCTTAATCACTATTATCCATCCTTCCATTCATCCATCATCCTGCCACTTATGCCAGCAAGGCTTATGGAATTGTCACTTTTTATAGATTAGCATATATAGGGGTGGTGAAGTTTTTTTCTGCATAAGTTTTACATTTTATTAATTGGCACGTTTGTATTGCATTTTCATATATGATGCTTAGTAGGCTAAGTTAAGTTCATATGCTTGGTATGTTTTTTTTTCTTCTTTTTTTTTGTTTCATGCCCGGTTAAAATTTGCATGTTCCATTCCACATCCTGAACCCCTTACAATTTGGCACCCCCTTAAAACAAGAACAGTCATTTAACAGAATGCAGATTTTCGTTTGTTTCATGAATTAGAAACAAAGTTGTGCATTTCTCGGTGACTAATAAGGCTCACTGGACCTATGCTATTTTTGTCCCTGTTATCTCCGACTCTTTTTCTAAGCATTTGGCTATTTTTACCTGGATGAAGACACTGAAACGTCTTCAACTGCAAGGTCAAGACAGGTTAAATTCAAATAGTGAGCAGGTGTGAAAATAGATTAAGTGAATTAATCCATGGTTTATTTTTTGCTTTTTTTTGTGTTAGTTTTTGAGCAGTAATGTATTTTTGGTCCATTTGTACTTTAAATTCAGATGTTTTTCATGCTATGTAGGCTTTTCACAGTTGATAGATAAGGTAATATTTGTCTGCCTAATGACACATTATGACCAGAGTGATGGAACTTGTGTGAAAGTGCAGAATCAGCAGTAGCTGACATATTTGATGCGAGGCTACATTATCTCTGCATTAGCGGAAGAGCTATATACCCATTGATTGTCTGATTAGCTTCATTGATTTATTTTTTAAAGTGATTTCAACATTGTATCATCAAATTGCTATATTTACTGGTGCTAAGATAAGAAACCAAACAAGTCTAATGAGAAATATATGCAGATTCTCTCTTCCAACAAATATTTGTTTTAACTGTACAGGAAACATTAGAAAGTGATATACATGCAGATTTCGTTTTGTTAAAATTATTAGTTATCTAAATAGTTAGCATATTAGTTGTACTTGAATTGTTGAACTGTTTTTTAATCTAGGTGTCAACACATTAAATACAATTTAACTTTCAACTTCAACTGTATGAGTTTCATCTGAAAAATAATAATTTAAGGGAAAAGTATGAAATGGCCATTCCTGGACATCATCCCTCCCAGATTTACAAAGCTAGGCATCAGTATGTGTCTGTGCTTTTATTTTGACTTGTCCCGAGTTTCCTTTCACGCCACTGGTCCGGATGCTGCTGGTCTTCCATTGCAGATATTCTGTCACTGGTTATGTTGACTAAAGTGCTGACCAGGCTTCTGCTTTGGTGGCCACAGGCAATTGTGGATACAGTTGACAACCTGCTGAGACCCGAAGCACTGAAATCCTGGCAGGATATGAACTCTACAGAGCAGACGCATGCAGCAACCATGTTACTCGATACTTTGGAGGAGGGAGCCTTTGTCCTGGCTGACAATCTCATGGAACCGGCCATCGTGAAAGTGCCTGCAGAAAACATAAGTAAGTGACTCGCTCCCAGTACACTGAATGCATGACTGCAAGCGTCTCTAGGAATTATTGTCTGTTATTTTACTGTAGCTACTTTTTTGAACATTCATTTTATTGTTTAGTAACTGTTACAGTATAGCGAGACTGAAAAATTTATTACATTATAATTTATAGTAAAAATGACTTTATAAACCTTCCGTTGTCCAGCTACTGATTCCTTAGGGGAGGGGAGGGGGGTCACTTAGGCCATTATGTTTGGGAAGCAGCAGTATCCGTGATAGATATCATCAGAAGTGAAGGATGCCAGTTTTGAATTAGATGGTGGTGAATTTGCTGATAAATGGTCACTTTTTGACCCAGGTAATTTCACGCATCAGAAAAGAGTTGAGTTTAGCCATGAAAAGGGCATTCAGAGGAGTCATTTCTTGGAAGAACTGTTACATATGGGGCTATCAACAATCAGTCCTGTGGCGGCAAGAATGATTATATATTTCATACAATTTATTTATTATATATTATACAATAAATATACAATAAATGTTATATATTGTATGCACTGTATGTATGTATATGTGTATATATATAATTTGTGTGTGTGTTAAGCTTGCCATTATTTGAAAATACATTTGAACAGCACAAACTAACATCACCACCCTAACATGTGTTTTATCAGGTACATGTTACCTGATGATGCTTCATTTCATTTTGGTTACTCAGAATGATGTACATAACACCATACTAAGATTTCGGAATGGAAACCCTTTCACTTTTAAGATTTAAACATGAGAACATATTTATTATTTTATTCCCCCAAGTATTTAAGTCTAATATTATGTAATTTACAGCTTTTCAGAAATGCTAATGACTGAACTTTCAATAATGCCCAGTGTTGTCCTCTTGTTGTTGTTTTTCTTCTTCTTCTTCATGAATTATCGTTTCATGCAAAATCCAGTCCTGGATGTTTACGTGCTCAGTACGGATGGCCAGGTGCAGGATTTCACATTTCCACAGAGCAGTAAGGGTGGAGTTTCTGTCCAGCTCTCCTCTAACACAGTCAAGCTCAACAGCCGAAATGGTAAGTAGGAGTAGGACTGAATGTGCAGGTATGCTTGCGGGTGTTTATTTGGGGGCTTTCCACTCAGTGTTCATGTGAACTTCGGTTTATTTTTTTTTCCTTTTTAATGGGGGGAGGGGATGTGGCAGACAATGCTGTCAATGGCACTTTTTCGATCTGACAGTACACTGTGATTACTTGTCAACACTGTTAAAGAATTGCCTCTAAGCGCTTGAATGATATACTAAGACTTAAGATAGACTGTGGTTAAATTGCAGCTCAAAACTTATTTTGTCTTTTGTCCCCTACCCCATTGTTGAATATAAATGTTTTTATTTAATGCAATGGAACGTTTTCGGTCCTGTTGTCAGAATTGTCCTTGAAAATAAGTGTTATTTTCTCTGTGTTTTTCTCACCGCTTTTTGCTTATGTGTGTTGTTTTTTGTTTTTTTTTTTTCCTTGTCTTTAGGTGTTGCAAAGTTGGTGTTTGTTCTTTACAAAAACCTGGGGCAGTTTCTCAGCACAGAAAACGCCACGATTAAATTTGGCAATGAGGCTAGCAGACAAAACCATTCTGTTGCTGTGAACTCACATATTATTTCAGCCTCGATCAACAAAGAGTCCAGTCGTGTGTTTATTACGGACCCTGTGATTTTTACCCTGGAGCACATTGATGTGAGTCCTCCTGATGAATTAATGGAAAGGTCATAAAACCAGTGAGAAAGAACAGCTAGGCAGACAGAATGCCTCCATTTGAATTGTAAATGCTTGGCTGGGTCACGGAAGAGTTTATTTAAGTCATTGAACATAAAATTAAATAAGTCTGCACCAATGGTTATTAGAACTTAAGTGAATTCTTAATGAAAACTGATTGTTTAATCAACATTAGAATGTAAATGATGCCATTTTCTTTAATTGTGGGAAATTAACTCGTAGATTAGCTATACAATGCATGTGACAATTTGTGGACCAATTACCCTCTGTCTTTTTAAAGTTCTGAAAAGGGATCTCAGGCAGTCTCAGCTGATTCTCTGTGTGGGAAATTGTGCAGACCTATTGATAAACCATTATGAAGTTTTTAAGGAGGCTGGTAATTAGCAATGCCAATGGCAGTCAGCCATATAAAAAAGCAAAAACAAGCTCACTGACTGTAACAGTATGTGTTTGTATTGCATTTAATAGACATCTTTACACACATACCTTAATTTCAACTGTTTTCAGACGGAGAACTATTTTAACTCAAACTGTTCCTTCTGGAACTATTCGGAGAGAAGCATGATGGGATACTGGTCCACTCAGGGCTGCAAACTCCTTAATGCAAATAAGACACACACAACATGTTCCTGTAGCCACCTCACCAACTTTGCCATACTTATGGCACATCGTGAAATTGCGGTGAGTTGAATATTCTATCTCTGCTGCTCTGATTTATTGAGGGCGTAAGATGAATTTTGTATTACTCCTTCATTATAGCTTTTTTTGGTGAATGTATAAGTCAGTCATAATATCAGATTATGATACGAAATAACTGTTCCCATCCATGTCTTAAACATGGCACAGATACCTGTGTTTTATGAAAAAGAGGGAAATTAATTGATTAATTCGTGCTGTGCTTTGTTTTTCAGGGCAAAGATGCAGTTCATGAGCTGCTCTTGACAGTTATCACCCGGGTGGGGATAATCATATCTCTGGTTTGCTTGGCCATCAGCATCTTCACTTTCTGCTTTTTCCGGGGCTTGCAGAGTGACCGCAATACCATCCACAAAAACCTGTGTGTCAATCTCTTCGTCGCTGAGTTAATTTTTCTAATTAGCATCGATATGACGGAACCGAGGGTAAGCACTAAGATTTTAGTATTGATTTTGTCATCCATTTCCTCTTTTCCTCACCAAAAATAAAAGCTCTCTATCTCACCCTGATGAATTTAAACATGACTCTGCCTCTCAGGCTTCCGTGCTATTTCCCTGAAACAGCACGGCTCAGTCAGCACCACGGATACAGATGAAAGAACCAAGGGCAGGGCTCTGCTTTCAGATTCCCGACGCTCTTGTCACCCACGGTTATAGCTAGGTTGTGAACTTATGGAAATGCAAGGTGTAACTGAAAAATGTTCACTTCCATTTCAATTAAAAAAATACTTTATACTGTAACAATTTAAAGTCCTTTATTGCCCTGTCATTAATGAGCATTTGGTTTTTAACATTCTGTGAATTAACATTTTCTTTTTTCTTGTCCTTCTTTGAAAATGTGCTCTATTTGGTTGTGTACGTGCCAAAATAATGAAACTGGGTGCCATTTAAACCCTACAGGGTACACTAATAATATATATACACCAAAAGTTCAAATCTGTATGTTGAACAATAAGGAAGGAAGTTGGAAGTGTCATGAAAAGAAAATATTTTGTCCAGCATTGTTCAAAAGTGAAATTCAGAATATTTGCTAATTTAGGAAGCATAGGCTAATGCATAGATTATTTTTGTGTATACAAATATTAATGAATGAAAGCAATACTCATTATATTGTATTACACGCATGCATATTGTGTACGAGTCTGGGGCAATACAGTTATTTGACTGATAACATTGCAGCCTCTCATCTCCAGGGAGGTGGATCTGATTCCTGCGTCCGTGTGCATGTTCCCCGTTTTTATGTCTGCGTATGCGTCTGTGTCCTGTGATGCCTTGAAATCCCTTCCAGGGTGTCATGCCCTGTGTCTGGGATAGGCTCCAGTCTCGCCACAATCAGGCATTTGGGAAAATGGATGAATGTTACAGGATGAAAACAGTTATAGAACTTGATGTTTATGGAGATGTTCTTTTTTCCTGTTTTATTGCAGATCGGATGCTCCATTATAGCTGGGATTCTGCATTTTTTCTTCCTTGCTGCATTTTGCTGGATGTGTCTGGAGGGCGTGCAACTTTACCTCATGCTGGTGGAGGTTTTTGAAAGTGAATATTCCCGTAAGAAGTACTATTACGTTTCTGGCTACCTTGTCCCAGCCATAGTGGTGGGTGTGTCTGCAGCCATCGACTACAGGAGTTATGGAACAAAAAAAGCGTAAGTTAAGGAGTGATTCACTGGATTTTTTTTCATGCAGAAGAGTTGGAAGATGTTACATTGAACTAATATCTTTAACTGCCCTTGATATGGGTGTACCACTGTTGCATCTCTTTCAGCGTGAAAATATTACCGTTGTCCCATGTGGGTGTGTAAAATGTGCATAAAATTCTCTGTGTTTGATTGCAGGTGCTGGTTAAGGGTTGACAATCACTTTATATGGAGCTTCATAGGTCCGGTGACATTTATTATTACGGTAATATTTTATGCTTTCACCATTATTTGTTTGATGATGTCACTCACTCTGCTTTTCAATAGTTGCCTGAACTAATAAGCAAAGTTTAATTAGAACTTGCACTTCTGTACACAGTTCGTGTGACAAGTAATTCCAGAGACAAATATTAGCAATTATCGGCTTGTATAGCCCTTCTTGTAAAGTTAGGTTAATAGGATAATTTTTTCCTGAATTATTTATTTATCAGTTTTTTTAAACCATTATACATTATGCAGTACTTAGTTTTTAAAAAAAAAAATTTAGTTAGGAATAAATAATTGATTTCTTAATAAATGTTATTCTTACTGTCATGGCTTGCAATGCCACTGATACATTTAATTACTGTAGATATATCCATATGTGCTTATTTATTTCTAAGACAACGGACTTGAATATGTTTTTGTGTTCCTTTAATTGTAGATTAAACATATAGCATCTACATGATAATTTTTCCACTAACAATATACTGCACAATGTTGTTTTGCAGTTGTTTATCAAAGTACTATTGATTATAATCAATAGTCATAATATTGACATACTGTGTGTGCCATGCTATGTTATTTACTGGTCATGACATCATTACCATATAATCGGTGAGACACATTGCCAAGAGATCTGGGGGAGAAGCGCTCCGTGCTTCAAAAAAATGAAAGAGCTGGTGGCATTTTTGTACGGACCCTTAGAGCTGTCTGCTTACCATCTATTGCCTTGCCCTTTAAACTTTCACACTAGCAGGTGATTAATGGTTCAGAAAATACTGTGTGTATTATCTTATTTGTGTCTTTCTCCATGAATGCAGTCAATATTGCATAAATACCGTCTCTCCATGTAAACTCGCTGGAGCGGCAGTTTTTTATGATATGGACCTTCCGTTTTCCTCTTATGGCAAACAGTTATTGAAAACTCTGATATTTTACACACCTTACATTGCGGGTTACGTTTCTCATTTTCTTTTAAAGTAAGTATTAAAACTACATTAGGCCCCGAAGATAATAAGAATCTCTTTTCTAGTTAACGGTGACATAAAACACCCGGGCCATATTGAGTGATAATGATCGCAGAGTTAGGGATTCTGGGATTGATTTTTAGGTTGACTGATGACAAAAGATAAGTATGATTTTTTGCGAGGTGTGGACTTCTTGAACTTGACTGTTGTTATGAGCAACTCTGGCTGCCTTCGGAAAACAGTGCAGCCGGCTGTGTTTTCTGATAGACCTTGCAGTGCTTGTCGTTCATCTTAGAATAGCATAAGCATTCCAAAACCAAACTTCTTTAAGCTTGTTTGAAAGCATTAGTTGCCGTGCCTCTGGCACAGGGGCTGTTAGCTCAATGAAAAAGGAACATGGGCGTAATGACTAGCAAAGCAGGCCTGAAATGCTTTAACACAACCTCAGATCGTGAAACGTCATGAGCTGTTCTCCTCATCCGGACAGTTCCATCTGCACCTTTAATATTTCATCCGGTTCATTTGAAGTTCAGCATGCTCGTGCGCTCACTCGAAAAGCTTTCTCCTCAGTCCCCGGGTAAAGGGGACTTCTGCATGGCTAACAGCGAGGTTTCTGAAAGGCGAGGTGAACTCTGAGGCATTTCTGCCGGGGTAATGGAAACCCCAGGGAGGGCAAGAACACGGAGTAGAGGAAAACGTGGCGTGCTGCCGGCTCACTTTAGAGTACTGTCTTTTCATTCTTCTGTCCCATCAGATCCGTGTCACTGTTGCAAGCTGTTTGAAATGCATTTTGGCTGGCTTGACTTGAGCAAGGCTGTGGATGATTTTAAGACAAAATGGGACGACTTTGTATACTATGATCCAAAGAGCCCTATGCTATTTTTTTCCCTTCCATACCTACATCATTGTGTGGCTCCACTGGTTGGTGACTGGAAAGCGAATATTGATTAATATGCTGTCTGGACGTCAGAGTGAAGACCACAGATATGATAGGATGATAAGGCCAGGAGTCTAGTCATGAGAAAAGACACGAGCTCTGGGTATTTAGTTTCTTCTTGTGAGTTTGTTGATCTTAGCTGGATGCCTAGAAAGACAAGATAATAATACTTACTGAACGTTTAGCTCTTGATTGGGAAGGAAATTGCAGCATTATTACAGTCATGTGTTTTTTGTTAAGAATATGCTTGCTTGTTTGTGCTGGAGAGAAGACCATATTAGCTGTCAATGTCTAAGTTCGTAATGACTTACAATTTCTAAGAAGTCTGGATTTGTAACAAAAAAAGCTTATGTACAAATTTTAAAGGAAAAACAGAAAAAGTATCAAATGTTTCATAGGTACAATAACATTATAGACATGTTTAATGAACTAGTATGTATTTTTTTTTAATACGGCAAGGAATGATTATAAGCTCACAGTTTCAAAATTACAATGTTTGGTGTACAGTACCAAAATTAACTTATGTTATGTATATTAGCTGCTGTTGGTGAAAGACATTCAACTTTATTTCAAGCTTAAATTTTCCCACACAGACTATAGTTTATGTGTCACTTATTCTTTTGCAATTTTGTAACTGTCTCAGAAAATGGCAAAAACTAGAATTGTTGGGCTTGCAACTGTCATGGTTATGGTTAGGCCAATGAACCTTTAAATCATTACATCGATTTTAGGGGGTAAAAAATACTGAAATCTGATGTTTTGTTTCATAGTCTTTATCTGATATCGATGACTCAATTTATTAAATAAAATTTAATTTAATGTAATTTAAGATTTTATGTGGTATTAAAACAAGGCAACCAAAAGAATGCAAATCAATTATGTGTCTGTAAGGAAGTGATTTTTTTTTTTCTTTTCCGGTCCCTGCTCAGAAATTTCCTGAATGTATAAATGCTTTCATAGCTTTGAATATGTTATTGTTTTTTTTTTTTTTCTCGTAAGAGACTTATTTTTTTCCCACAATGTCATGATCTCAGATTATTTTCTCTATCGTTTTTCTCAGAGCTTTGCTTTAGCTGCATTTTTTTACCTGCATTCAATTTTAATGCATTTTTATGCTCTTATTAATATAGAATGGGACTACATTTGGCACTGGGCTTCTTGTCTAAGTCTTGCAGCAGTGTAGATGTAAATTACAATTCACAGTGAGAGGGTGATACTTTGAAAGATATTACTCTTTAAAAGGAAAACTGATCCTTTTTTTTTATTTTGACAGTTAAATCTCGTCTTCCTTCTAATAACCTTGTACAAAATGGTTAAGCATTCCACTTCACTGAAACCAGACTCCAGCAGGTTGGAAAATATCAAGTAAGTATGATTTTATAATGTTCATTTCATTGTTGGTGGGATGTATGTTAGAAAGGGTTACTTGGTGGGCAGCGCTGCAGCCTGGTGTCTGCAAGGTTGAGGGGTTTGCATGCTCTGCCCGTGTGACACAGGCTCTCTTTGCGTATCCAGCTTTCTTCCCACAGGCTAAAGACATGTAGTTAGGCTAATTAGTGTCTCAAAGTTTCCCATACTGTGGGTCAGGGGAGTTTCTAGCTATTGAAAGACCAGGGGCTAAGTCAAGCTTACCTGGGGCTTGACTTTTTTTTTTTTTTTTTTTTTTGAAGGAAGGAAGATTGGCATTGGGGCTTGAATACTTGGGCTAGGGTTAAAATCCTGGGGGCTACAGCCCCAAGTGATCGGTGCTAACGACAACCATGGTGTGGATGTATGTGTCATGCACTGGACTGGCATCCCATCCAGGCTGCACCCAAGCCTTTTGCCCTATGCTGCCTGGATTAGCCCCCCCCCCCCCAAAACCCTGCACTAAATATGCACTAAGGATGGATGTTAAAATGATTCCCTTATTTAAGTTATATTCCTACTGCAATTACTAACAAGACATCCCCTCGAATAAATGCACTACAGACCAATATATTAGCCCTTTTGATGACTCCTTTCATTTTTTTTAAATTTATTTTCCAAAGTCTCCAGTTTTTGTCATTTCAGGGTGAGGTGCATCAATTATAAATGTCTTGTTGATGTTCTTGTTCTGAGAATGCTTCTGAAGTCTCCGCGTATCACACTGTTGTCAAGAAATATTAACAAAGGTTTTATATGTAAAATACGGTGATGCTGACAGTACGTTTTGCCCTTTCTTTAGATTCTTTATTTTATACCTCATTTTGAGTGGCCACGCAATTCTGCTGGCATGGCAGAATCTTTCTAGGACGCAGATTCCAACAGATGTTGGAAGGTGCTCTAGGCTGGAGCTTTCAAAAAAAAAAAAAAAACTTAATGCATTCAAGCACCTAGTGTGAGAATAACTCATTTAATGTTTCCCCTGATGAGTTCACTATTCCTATTTTTATCTGTCCTAGAAGGAATTGATTAAAATAAAACTCATGACGATATTTAACTATGGGTGTAATAACACGGTTTTATTATGATTAATAAATATCCACGGGACTGTGTAAGGAATGTGTAAGGAATGTGTAAGGAATGTTCATTCCCAGTAATGTGACTTTTGGAAAGAGTACCACAAACCCAACAATTTGTTTTGGTCTGTTTTTATATCTGGAAAAACGTAGTATGCTAGTAACAGAAAATTCTAAATTAACAGTAATGAGATATGACTATCTAACAAATAATTACTATGCAAATAGTACCGGGGATGGATTTATATCTTATTTTTCAGTCTTATCAAGGTTCAGGGTCATGTAAATAATTTTAGTACCATATCTCATTACTGTTTGAATGTTTTATCATAATTTGTGGGCACCAATGTGTCAATCTTTATATATATTTTAAGAGATGAATTTACATAATGTTTCACCAAGGAGCAAAAATAAGAGATCATAGTTAATATTAAATGTGAAATGCATGCATATTTTATTTAGGAACTTTTTTTTGTTGTCTTCCAATTGGTCTCACTGTTTTCCACAGAATCACTAGAAATGATCTAGAAAAAAAGCACAATTAACAGCTTCATTTCAAACTGCATGTTGGAAGTAATAGCTAATCTGTAGTATATCTTTTTTTCTTCTCATTTCTTCTCTCCTCCCTAACTTCTTGTTCACGCCAGTAATTACCGTGTTTGCGATGGCTACTATAATACCGATTTGCCTGGGTAAGCTATGTTGAGTCTACATTCACAATTTGATTAATTAAACTCTCTAGCTATACATTTGTTATAGTAACAATTCAGTGTTTGCACTGGCAAAACTGTAGTTTCTTATTAAGTTAAAAAGAAAAAAAAAAACACTTTCTTTTTTTTGCTTGCACTTGTCTCCTAATTTTATCTCTTAATTTTGACCCAGTTTCTACAAGTTTATATTTTATCAATCTACTGTTACTAATTTGTACTCCTCATGGTCTAATTTGTGTTTCTCTTTCCTGCTTGTCATGCTTTCTAGCTATGAAGATAATAAGCCATTTATCAAGTAAGAACATTAGCGAGACAGTTCGTTTTTCAGCTTGTGGCTGACCTTCATTGTACCTTTCGGTGTTGATTTCTTCCAAGTCACTAGTTACCAAGGTTTCTCATTCTCTGTTGTATGTATGCACCCGTCTCATGCTCATCCTAGTTTACGTCTGATCTCCGAAAGTGTACGAAGGCTCCTGGGACCCTTCAAACACTTTGCTTGTGTCCTGTCTTTTCTAACTATCTCTGTACTTTCCCAGCTGTTGAAGAGTGATGTGCTGAGAGCATACTCTTAATCAAATAACGTAGTGAT
>JAODKF010000038.1:9096758-9107390 GCA_026779585.1 Mormyrus proboscirostris | reverse complement strand
GATAGATAGATATAATCAGTTGGTATATTGCCTTAAAATATGATGCAATAAATAATCCTCTTGCAAAACTTTGTATTTCTTATGGATTTTAAAAGGTGTTTGCGCTCATTTTTATTTATGTCTTTGTTTATTAACAATTATATTTGTTCGTTTATTTATTTATTTGAGGGGTGAGGGCCCAGCAGGAGAAGGAAAGAGAGTTAAGAGCCTAATGGTTTTGCTTTGTGTCTATTTCAGGTCCTGGGTGATTGGTGCTTTCGCTTTACTCTGCCTGCTGGGCTTGACCTGGTCGTTTGGCTTATTTTTTCTCAACGAATCCTCCGTGGTCATGGCTTATCTCTTTACGATATTCAACACCTTTCAGGGGATGTTCATCTTTATATTCCACTGCCTACTGCAGAAAAAAGTAAGCACATATCATTTAATCAATTAAATCTGTAGTATATGTCAAGCTGTAACATGACAATATCCATCTGTTACTAGGTAGTCTGATCAAACTGGAAATTATCTGCATCTGGCTCATTTTGCACATTCCACCAGCTGTAGGTCATCATTTTCATTTATTGCTATAAATTTAATTAATTGTGTCCTTTTTTTCCTTGAACAGAAAACTAAGCACTGATCAATAACAAAAAAACTTGGCACATAAAGTATGATAGTCTGTCTGAAAGGAAGTGCTGCGAATCACCCTATTATATTATTTGTAGAAACATTTTCTTTTTTATTCTGTAATTTATAATAACCTGTGCTGGGTTGTTGCTACTTTCACATATTGTCGCTGTCCACGTTGCCAAATCCATTATTTTCGGGCCATGGAAAAAAGCATTTTCTCAGAAACTATTTTACAAAATAAACCTAAAACATCATAATGCAACATTCTTAGCACCGCAAATTGGTGCTTTTTTACACAGCTCTCAGATGAGGGTTTAATATGTTAAATAGATTTACATTGGTAAACGTGGACGTACGTGGTTTTCTTATCATACGTTCCAATGGTGTACGGTTAGCCTCGTCATCCTGTTCACTAAATTCCAAGAACTCAGAAGATTATAGACAGCTAGTTTTAATGTTTGTACATAATCAGAGCTTTATCTTAACATCGACAGCCAGATAGGATAGTAAGTTGATATAAAGTGATACAGTAATATGAAGTGATCCATATGAATAACCATCATGAATACAAACGTTAACTAGTTAAATGATCTTTCCAGACAAAAAGAAAAAGTTCTAGTATGCATGGGGGGAGGTGCGTAGTGGCATTACCATCACTAGAACTTTTTGTCTCAGAACTTTTTCTTCCACACTGGTAAATTAGTTGGTGCTCTTCTAAACACATGGTGGGAGATATGCAGTTTTGACAGACACTTCAGTGGAGAGACTAGTTAAGTGTGTTAGTTCTTTGGTCAATTAGGTGTCAAATGCTCATCATGCAAATCAGTAGACAGAGGAAACAGCCATATTCCATCTCTAGCAAAAAGTCATAATCGTCAATAAGTGGACATAGGTGGTTTTCATTGGACACTGACAACAGAGAAATAACATATTTCCTAGTCAAGTGCACTTAATAATAGCAATTTAATTTCATGCTCAGTTACTTCAAATTTAATGCCAATGGAAATAAATAAAAAAAACAGAAAATTATATCTTAATTGGAAAATATTAACAGCACTGTGCAAGAAGCTATACAGGATGTTGCTGTGTACCAACTTACTGTGCATTATGAAAATAGTTACATTGTAGTGATTGTATGTATTTTTTGGACCTGCTACATGACAAAGCTACGTTTGGAGCAAAGGATCCTTTGGTAGAATTGATCTTAGGTACACATGAAAATGAGTTACAAGTTCCACTTCAGACAATAACATAGAAGACATTTCTTAGTAGAAATTAATTTGTCTTTTGCAGTCATTTTCAATGTATTGTTGGTTATGCTCAGTGTCTTCCACAATCTCTGACCCAACGCTGGGTCTCGGGAAGCCTGGAGTCAATCCCTGGAAGCACAGGGCACAAAGCAGGGGACACCCTGGATATAGGGTTACCAAGAACCAAGCTGGGCTGAATGTCTTCCTGTCTGGGGTACTTATGGGTTTACAGCTGCTGCAGTGACTGAACTTCAACTCTAAAAATAGCAAGTTACTCGCAGAACTTCCTGCATGCTTGCTAGCGCAAGATTTTTGTGAAACAACCAGCCATACTGAATCTGCATAGTAAATCCAGATGTATGAAGGCCCTTTTCACGAACTTAGCCCCAGGGAAAATTAGAATCCGCTTATAAGCCATCTTCAGAGCTGATGTGGATGGCTGATTTCTTCACTTGATATTAGACACGGATGGACGAGGACGTCCACATTGTGCATTGAGGCCCAAGACGACACGCTAGCAATGAATATGAATACTGCCCGGTATCAGAATTATGAATGTTTTAATCATGACAGTCCTTCTTTCCAAATGATTTCTTTACCCAGGTTCGCAAAGAGTACAGCAAATGCTTCCGCCACAACTACTGCTGTGGTAGATTGCCCACAGAGAGCTCCCACAGTTCAACAAAGACATCGACTGCCAGGGCTAGTGCCCGCTACTCCTCCGGCACACAGGTAAACACAACTAAAGAAAACCGTATTTATCACCTTTAATGTAAGATCATGCTGAGTATATTTTAAGTTAGTAGCACAGTGAAGGAATATTGTGTGTATTAAGGGATATATGCTTTCAAGATATGTCTTTTTTTTTAAAAAATATCCAAATAGTCCACATGGCAGAATGGAGTATATAGTGTGTATTGAACATAGAAGGATGCTGATGCAGTGCCAAAGAACTGACATTTTATATAGAAAATTACAAAATGAAGAAAACCTCCCAAAGAAAGGGAAACTGAGTTCTATAAAGCCATAGCTGTCTCTTAATAGTCCCTTAATGTTTATTGCACAGAGCCGTATCAGACGGATGTGGAATGACACCGTAAGGAAGCAATCCGAGTCTTCCTTTATCTCAGGTGACATCAACAGCACCTCTACCCTTAACCAAGGTCAGTCCTCGGCTTTTTTCTTCAGTTTGTTAAAAAAATCTCTCTTTATATAGAAGTTACCGACAAATTTCGGAAATGTTGTAAAAGAACGTTACTAAAAAAACCTAACTACTCAAAGGTTGTGGGTCCTCCATTATAAATCAGAAAGTTGCAGGAAATACTGGCTGTTGCTATTTATCAAATTGTAGATTTCATAGTATTGAGTACAGTTTCACTGAACTGGCAATCTGAAAATGATTTTTTTTTTAATTTGAAAGAGGGAAGGTAAGATGTGGTTAATGGACTTTTCTTTCATTGCTGTTAGCCTTCAAGGAATATAAATGAATATTGCAATATATTTCTTAAAAGAAACCCCTATTTCTTGGGGAAATAGCAGGATTTTTCTGATTTATTTGGTATATAGTACAACAAATGCCACAGAAAAATGTAAACCCTTTGACCCTTGAAATCACTAAAGATGAAATCTCCACTAGTTTATTATGCATTGTCACCTAGAATATCTGAGAAGTGGAAAAATAAGTAAATAAACTCTCTTTAAAATAATAATAAAAAATAAATGCACCTTTTGAGTACCAAGTCAATTTCTCATTATGAAACAATTGCTCACATTTATGCACTTATTCTTTGAAATGGCATTAAGAAGATGGAGGTCTTGAGTTTCAACTTGCAAACTTGAATAATAAAATAATTTAAATTCAATAAATAAATTTGATGTAACTATTAAAAAAAATAATAAAAACATTGTATGGCTTATTTAATTTAATATGTTAAAATAGCTTTGCCAATTCTGTTTCAGCTATTTGCCAACCAGATAGGTATTGTTTCTTTTCCTGCGTGTTTTTTTTTATCTTTGCAGTAAGAAAAGAAAACAATAAAAAACAATTGAATAAAAACTAAAAATTAGAAATATATTAGCCTTAGTGCTTGGTTTTCTTTTATATTTAACAAATTTCCGTTCCTTGCTATTTGATCTGCCATCACTAATACATTTCAAATAATTTTGTTTTTACTACTGCACATTCATTTGCCTTCAAAATTCAAATCTGTTTATTGACCAAAAAAAAAAAAAAATCCCTGACAGCCCTTCCTAAAACAGCTTGTCACATATTATCATGATAGCAGAAAGAGAGAAAAATGTTCTCTTTCAATGTGAAATAGCGTTAAGAAGCCTCTTTCAGAATTGAAATGGATATTGTGTATTTGTTCAATGTCATTTGACACTACAGTCATGGGACACTTCAGGAAGCAGTGCACTAATAGGACTTACCTGTCTTCTTCTGTCTCACTGCTCCAGGGATGACGGGCAATTATCTACTAACAAATCCTCTCCTTCGACCACAAGGCACTAACAACCCTTATAACACCCTACTTGCTGAAACTGTTGTATGTAACAGTCCCACGGCTCCAGTGTTTAACTCTCCAGGTGTGCTGACTTACCACTTCAAAAAAGCATGTGTTTGTTGTGTTTTTTTTTTTTTGTAAATCTCTCGCCATTATTTCTGTGTTAAGGTGTATACAATGTAGTACTACTTTTTATAACAATAATTTTATATATAAAGTCATACTTTTTGATTTGGCCTTTGTTATGAGACACCTGCATTGTGCAGAGCACCACGAGATGATCTCTGCCGTGGTAATTGTTAGAAAGGTGATACTGTATTGTATACATTTTAAAATGTGCACTTTATTTAAGTCTCTAAACACATTGATAAGTACATGAATTCACTGTTACCATCAAGACAGTATTCTTAAAAATACCTATATAAAATTACCTATAAAAAGTTTTGGTTTTTTTTAGTTAAAGGTGCGGCTTACAGTTTTTTTATGCTATATAACACAGAGAAGTGGAAGGTAAAATTGACCCCATAACCCTTTATTTTTCTTATTTATTCAATGTTAAAAGAAAATCTTTGACATGAAACTGGAGTATCTGATGTGCTTGGCAATAGGGAAGAATGATAATGGCATTCAGTGTATCTAACTGCTGCTGTTTTCACGTATGATTTCTTTCGTTTAACAGTGTTCTGAAACTTGCAAATAAATAAATCATATTATATTTACTTATATAAATTAAAATGCAAATCTGAGGACTTGTGATATAGCTTTAGTATGCCAATTTGGAAAATGACATGTTAATATATATATATGTATATTTGTGTATATAAATATATATATATTTGTTTGCTTGTTTGTTTATTTATTTGCTCTTTTCCTTATGCTTCCCTCTAGTGAACTACAGAGAGACAAGTATGGGAGTAAAACTTAACTTTGCCTATCAAATGTAAATTTTTTTCAGCATGGTTATTAAAAAACAACTTCCGGCATAATCAGTGGTTTACTTCAGATCATCAGCATACACTCAGTGGGCAAGTGGTTCACAAAATGTCAGCTAAAGAACGCCATATGAATACAGCTATATCAATAGCATAAACTTTTCACTATATTAATCTGTGTAAGATTTACAGGAAGTTTCTGGGAATTACCCCAGGAAGAATATACATATATATTTATGTTTGCTTAATTCATTTTATCTTCGGATTTAAACTTTTTTTTGTATGTAGATTTAGTATTTGCATCATCGCATAGAATTTTAATAATAGTAAATCTCCATTCAAAACTGGTAATATAGAATATCTATATTAAAGAAAATGAATAATGCAGAACCGTTTCTGAAACCTGTTGATTAACAGCAGAGTCCTGCCTATTTTTTGTTCATTTTTTGACAGCGGGTTTTAGTGTTAGTTGGGGGAAAACGTAAATGTGTTAAATTTGATAGATGGCCAATGTAGTGCAGCAGTCATTTCATTTCATTCGCATCACTTCCTCCTCTTCAGACATCACATTTTCCGAGCGACTGTTGTTTTTAATAGAAATTAGTTAATATGCTAAGATTGTCACTGTGATGGGTGTTCATTTTTTTTTTTAACTACATTTTTCCCTCTTTGTCGTTTCCCTGATAAACCTTTATATGTTTTATGTTTGTTTGTCTACAATGGGATTCCCTTATCAGAACAACAGCATGTCACCATAAAAGACCCATCCATTCCGTATACTCCTCCCCTCCCTAATCCTCTTTATCATATGCCTGACAGGAACTTAACTTCCCTTGTCTTGCTGTGATTGACCTGCCATGATCAATACTGTATTCCTCTTTGTTCTTCTGCTTCTCTTATTCTTCTTTCACCCATTTCACCCTCTGCTGATATTTTGTCTTAATCTCCGGCTCCCATAGTTGTAGAAATCTCCTTCATTGCTGCATTTGACCGCTCCGACAGATTTTTCTTTTCCCAGTCCACACCTGTAATAACTGCGGCTACATGTGGACCTGTTACTGTGCCTGATGCAGGTGGCAGGGACACAGGCTACCTCTGACCTTTTTAGGCCCTGGGGAGTAGCTGCCACATAGATACTGTAAAAGCATACATTCACTCAGTTAACGATGAGGGGGGGAAAAAATGACTTTTAATCAGAATCAGCTGATTGCTTGCAAATTTAATTTGCTGAACCCTTGCTCTTACTGTGCTTCTTTTATTTTGGTTTTTGTTCCTTCAGTGATTATTCATCGTGTTACAATAAATCATTTTACTTTCTTTTGTACATCAGCTACTCTTAGACCAGATAGCCTGAGCAGACAGACATGATGTGAGTTGTTTAAAGTGAGTCATCCCACCTGCTGTCTGTCGTGATGTTGGGTGATGCTTGTGAGGCGACGTAGTGAGAGAGATGGCTGTCTGTGTTGAACATAATTCTCTTTATAGGTCCATGAATGATCACGTTTTTTCTTTACTTCACCTTCTCCAAAAAAAGAGTCGTTCAAACTTCTGTTAATGGTAGTAGCTTGCCCGTTTGTGGCTACACATTTGTATATGTATTTCTGCTTTGTGTATGTGATGTTTACATATACATTTAATGTTGTTCAGGACAAAGTTTTCAAGTTATAAATTGCAAGCTGGCTTGATTCTTAATTTATATTAGATGGCAGTAATAGAGGTAATTTTAAGAACTATTCTATCTATTGTTTTATATAAATTAAATTATTTTGCAAAGAACTGTCCAGTTTTCATTGTAAAATAAACACTATCTAAATTGTGCAATGCATGTCATTACACCAGTGTCCTAAACAGCATTAAACAAGTATTTATTATTATTATTATTATTATTATTATTATTATTATTATTAGTGCTTTAGTCACATAAGGTAACTAATGTTAACCCCATCTAATGTTCTCTCATTCCAGGAAATTCCCTGAACAGTGCCAGGGATACAAATGCAATGGATACCCTACCGCTAAATGGTAATTTCAATAATAGTTACTCTCTTCGCAATGGGGACTACGGCGACAGTGTGCGAGTGGTGGACTGTGGGCTCAGCCTTGATGATGTGGCCTTTGAAAAAATGATCATCTCCGAGCTCGTGCACAATAACCTCAGGGCTTGCGGCAAGAGCCAGAACACGGACAGAACTTCAACCAAAGTGGCCGCGGGTGGCAGCAGCAGCGAAGATGACGCCATCGTAGCCGACGCTTCATCTTTGGTGCACGGCGAAAACCCCAGCCTAGAGCCGCACCACAAGGAGCTGGAGGCTCCCCTCATCCCCCAACGGACTCACTCGCTTCTGTACCACCCGCAGAAGAAAGCGAAGACGGAGGGTATAGACAGCTACATGTCTCAGCTTACGGCTGAGGTGGAGGACAACCTTCAGTCCCCAAACAGAGACTCCCTGTACACTAGTATGCCTAATTTAAGAGACTCTCCCTACCCCGAGAGTAGCCCGGATGTAGAGGAGGACCTCTCTCCTTCTAAAAGGAGCGAAATCGACGATGTTTATTACAAAAGCATGCCTAATCTCGGAGCCGGACATCAGCTTCAGGCATACTACCAGATTAGCAAAGGTAGCAGTGATGGCTATATTATTCCTATTAACAAAGAAGACTGCATCCCGGAAGGGGAGGAAGTGAGAGAAGGACAGATGCAGCTGGTGACGAGTCTCTAAATGTATTTAAGTCAAGCTACTTCCCAATTGAAACCCCCTGAAAGACATGAAATGTGTACCGGTGGGAAGTATTACCACAGAGCCTGGCATTTTGCTCTATCTATCCCCCCCTCCCTTATTTTTTCACAGACAGTCTGCAGTGCATGGAGGTTGTTCTGCGTCGGCTTTGAAAATCGCTGTGAAGCTGTGAACAGACTCTGTACATACCAAGCAGAATTAAAAATAAATAAAGACAAGCCAACTATGTATTTAAATATGCTGCTGCTGTTGGACAACTGAAAAAAAATAACAGAAGAACGGGCCATTCCAATTCAGCAGTTTCTGAACAATGATTGTACATACACTTCCATTACCCTTATCAAACCTGTTTTGTATTATATACAAAATCAAGCTCCAGGATCTGAACTGGAAAGACCTATGTGGTGTTTTTTGATGTGTTCCCGGTAAGACTATTATTAAGAATATAAAAGTCCTGGATCCTAGAACAGTCACCCCTATCGTGGTGAAGATTGGACCTTGAAACCACTAGCAATCAAGCCCCAGGCCTTATGTTTTCTGAATTGTACATTAAAGTGTTGTTAAGGATAATGGCAAAAAACAATATATAATATATATTTTGTTGTATTGCTAGTGTAAAATAAAATTCAAGGCAACCATAAATATAAAGACATTTTAATTAAAGTTTTAGTTTGAAAAGGCTATTGTGTAAAAGTTGCACATATGTTATTCAAAGTGTTACACCTCATTCCTTGGAGTATGTTTGAACAAGATAATGAAAGAAATTGTAAAGAAAAAGACCATGTCATGCTCACACTTTTCACTTGTGAACCGTGTTTTTTCTTGTATAACCCATATATCTTGAGAACAATTCCAAATTTCATATTGCCAAAATATATTATTTTATTTTAGTGTGAATCAAACTCCCGAATTCAACAAATAATGCCTTGCACAAATTCGGTATTAATCATATCAGAGTAATTTACTTTAAATCTGTTTTACAATTAAGCAAGAGACATTCGACATCAACTTTGTTTTTGTTTTAACTTCAGCGAGATTTTCATTTATCCCCAGTTCAGCCGTCTTGATTTGGCCTTTTATTTATATTAAGATTTTAAACCCTTATGCCAATTTTAAAATCGGTGTATGAGTTTTTCTGCCAGCACCTGTACGCTATCATTTGTTAATGTTTAAAGCCATCATTTTAAAAAAAAAAAGCTGTAAAGTTCAACACTTGTTAAACAATAAATAAATGTCAAGATTTTTTGTCAAATGTTTCCAAGCTGTTTTTTTTAATGACTTCTAATGGTATGATTTAAGCGGCATAAAAATGAGGAAACCTGCACCTGTCCAGTCAGGCTATGCACATTCGTCATAAACACACTCATTCTCACCCAC
Organism: Mormyrus proboscirostris; assembly: GCA_026779585.1. Lineage (NCBI taxonomy): Eukaryota > Metazoa > Chordata > Actinopteri > Osteoglossiformes > Mormyridae > Mormyrus > Mormyrus proboscirostris. Next base: position 9,097,977 of record JAODKF010000038.1, on the reverse strand, counting down.
CTCCCAGAATTGGTTAGCTAAGTGCAGTACTCTATCACTTTCACTCCATGAGATAACAGAGCTAAGCCTTTTCATGCAATAAAACATAATAATGAGAGTCTTAGGTGAGGGGAAATTATTTTGTATATCATGTTCAGTATAGGGTCTCATTCCAATTTGAAAAACAAACACTTACTCAAGTTCACTCTCCCTCGCTTTGAGGGAGGAATTCCCATTAAGAAACCGATATAAAACGGTTGTCATTGGCAAGATTGTTCGTGATTCACATACACGAGGGATCAGCCGCAGCCCATTAATTTGTCATTTTGTAACACAGAAAATAATATAGACTGGAATATCCCACATCAACCAATCATCTGTGGCTTTTAAAAAAGAAAACATATTATTTCACACAAAACTTACACCTGTATTTTTTTTCTTTGCATTTTGCTTTTTACATATGGCAGTTATTAGTGAAATTTAGACAAAGACAAATGTTTCTGTCATTTCAGGTTATGCACTTTAAAAATTAAATAAATGCAATACTGCAAGGTCGCTGGCTTAATAGGATTTCAACAGTGATTGCACCTATATTGACTGTCCTGTTTCCCATCCTAAATATTAATATTTTATATTAGTCGGCTAGTATATTAGTGAATATTATCAATGTTGTTTTGCAAATGTCCATTGTTAATGCACTGAATGTACTGCATTTCTGCCACCTCGGCCATGTACATCACTCTGGATAAGAGAATAAAATGTAATGTAAAATGTCGTGATTAACAAAGCTTAATGTATTGGAAAGAACATGTAAAACCTTTATAGTTTTTAATGTACAGAATTAAAGAAGTACAAGCCATGAACAACTGACTTGCTTCATTATTAGCAAACTAATGGTGCTACTCATAGGAGTATAAAATCGTTGGATATTGTGGTTGGTGCGTATGGTAAATATACACATGTAAATATATAAATCATAGGTCATTGGACAATCGCGTATTCTTGTCTAATGCTTTTTGGGTATTTGTATATAATTAATGATATGCATATCAAATACAACAAAGATAAGGTGATAAGGTGTTTCAGGTATGTTTAAAATTTGTCTTTTTTTTCAAATCACTAAATGCTTTCCACAAATAAAATGCATAGTACAAGTATGCATTTGTCTGGGGGGGGGGGGGGGGGGGGGGGGGGGGGGGGGGGGGGGGGGGGGGGGGGGGGGGGGGGGGGGGGGGGGGGG
>JAODKF010000038.1:9079795-9091835 GCA_026779585.1 Mormyrus proboscirostris | reverse complement strand
CCCCCCCCCACCCAAGTTTCAACAACATTTTTACTTCGCCACAGGACACAAATCTTCACAAGCAGTGCAATTTTAATGATTGTTCCTTTTCAAGATTACCTAGCACATGTTTAAAACCAGAGGTGTAAATTTCAGGTCCAGAGAGTACAAATCCAGAACAAGATTTTGTTTCAACCAACCAGTTGAGTACTCTTTATACTCAACTGGTTGGTTTAAAAAAAATCTAGGTCTGGATTTGTACTCTCTGCATGTGCTCTCCAAGCCAATAATAATCATTTTGATTCTGGCTTTTTAAATCACTCCCAGAGAGGTTTATGAGAGACTGATTTTGAATTCCTTTTTGCTTTATAAATATCCCAATATTTATTACAACAAAATCAAATTGATGTATTTGAATCTTTTTCCAATACTGTTATAACAAATGCCTTTTTATTTCTTTCTTCATTGCCCATCCAGATCTTCTTCTGATTCTGCTGAGCAGATAGCTTTAACCATGGCTTGTCTATGCATAGGCCTACATTATCATACCTTTTCTTACTTAGTTTTTCATTGCTTTCTGAATTTGTAACTTTTTTCAAGATGCCAAATACATTGTGTTTCAGAGGCAAACTATTTGCGTAACCAATCAACGGTGAACACAGTTGCAAGTCCCACCCAAAATTACTGAAGTACCAAAAAGTACTCCAGTTTAAAACTTTGGGTACTGGAGCTTTTGGCACAGTTCACATGGAAAAGGGACCAAAAGTACTCTACCAAAAGTACAGTACCTGGTGCAAAATGGTTCACCCTACACTCTGACCCCAAACCTCTTTCTCACATGTGTTTGTGTCTGTTTTATAGGTGCACGAGTTGGGATATGCGAAAATTAAAGAATTGCTGTGTCATTATTCATACTTGTGTTACAGGAAATAAAGTGTCATTATCATTATTACTATGATTTTAAATCAATGTTTAAAAACATTTACTGTGCTGTTTATCTCCACAAAGATACTGAACGAACTGCCAGAGAAAGGACCTGTTACAATTTACTCATCCATAAATTGCAATGTTATATGTTTCAGGATAACGTTGCTTTGAAGTGTTGAATACGATAACTTTATCAGAATTCTTCATCTGTCTTCACTTTTTCTTCCGGCCTTTTTGCTTTAGTACAAACGTGTATATTTGTTCTGAGACAAGAATTAAATTCTGTTCCACAGAGGTGAAACCCCAATTAGCCCGCTGCTCCAGCTGCTCTCTCGATAATCCCTCCTAATAATTAAGGAATTACTGGATCCTGGATTTCAAATGAATTAGATGAGTGTGACTGTGAGAGTAAATTATATCCAAGCAAGCCTTTGAGAAGTCAAATTAAAACTGTTGCAATGGCAGTGGTAAAGTGGCACTAGTGGTAAATGTACCTATATTGAGTATTATTATGTTAGTATTAAAAGAAACCACTGTAACAAATGTAACTCAAAGTCCAATGTACAGGTCATATCCTGTATGATTTAAGTAATACACATGAAAACCAGAAATAAGAAGTTTTCTATAAGCAGTTTGGCCTCATAGTTTAAAGGAGCTGTAAACATATTGCAACCACACTGTTTCCTGCAACGAAAGATTTAATCCAGAACTCAGCATATTACTATCTAACTTGATGCTGACAGCAGTCCATCATGAATTTTCACGTCGAAAGGAAAACAGAGAAGTAAGCTCTGCTCAAGATGGAATAACAGGTTAGAAAATCTTAACCCCGCGACCGAATGTAATGAAGTTTTAGAAATAGAAAACGATATGTGAATATTCGTTTAAAATTCATATAACACTATTCCTGTCATAGCTGCCTCTAACAGCATGAGCCATAAATCTGTAAAGGCCATTAAGTTAAAAAGTACTGGTGTTTATCTACCCATTCATCTCTCTGCTGCTTATCCAGGACTGGGTCATCGGGTGGGGGAGGGGCTGGAGCTTATTCCAGGCAGCATAGGGCACAGGGCATGTGTACACCCTGGATGGGATGCCAGTCCATTACAGGACACACACACACATACCATGGACAATTTAGAGATGCTAATTAGTCTAACTGCATGTTGTTGGACTGCCGGAGGAAACCCGCACGACACAGAAATAACATGTACCTACTGAGCCACAGGGCCACCCTTTGCCTTCCATGTTGCTCATTTATAGTTGCACTATTTATTTCCACCTCTCGTGTTTGTATGTTTCTTTAGATAAGTACAACTGGCAGGTGAATAAAATGTTTTGGAAAGATTTTTGAGAAATTCCGGGGCTCCATGGATAAAGCTGTACGGTTTAGAAAATCTGTTATTTTTATCTTGAAGGTGATAATGGATATCATCGTACATTTTCTTTACAGGTTCGAAATTGAAAATGTAAAGTTATGGCGCAGGCGTCAGAGATACATGAAACGCTTAATAAAACTTTGAGCCCAAAGCTCATTTTCTTACATCTGTGTGTAAAATGTTGTCCAATTCTGTCAAATAAAGCACTTAAAAAAGTTACGTGCTTTTAAGTTACAAGAGAAGGGAGTTACGCCTTTATTGAATTTGGCAACAAGCAAAATGTGGAACATAGACTATTTGGTTTACATTGTGATGCTAATTGAAATCTGGAGAAAGCCTATTATTTTGAAAATGAAAGCACGGCAGTAGCTTACTATGCGTATATTTGGTCATTCTCACAATCATGCGAATCCTTCAGCAAAAATGAAATGTTACAGGGTTTGAATTTCCTGCAGCACAATTGACATTACCTTTTCAGGAAGCCTATTTTAAATGGTAATTTATAGCTCTGACTTCAATGATAATCAAATAGCACAAAACTAGATAAAATGTCTTTAAGTCTGTTCATCCATCCATCCATCCATCCAGCAGAGATGCCCAGACATCTCTTTCCCCCACCACTTCTTAAATAGCTCCTCTGGAGAGATACCAAGGTATTCCTAGGCCAGCTGGGAGATATAATCTCTTCAGCGTGTCATCGGTCTGCTCCAGGTTCTCGAGAACATGCAATCCTAAGACACAGTGTGAGAACACGCTACTTCCTTTGAACCAATTCATTCATTTTATTTGAAAGAAATATTTTTTTAATCAACCAGCTATTTAGCCTAATTGATTTTACTACTAGGCATGTGGACAAGGTAGACATCATGTGAATCCTGCCTAATTGAAATATGATTTGGTATATACTTATATATTTCAAAATTTTTATATATTATTGTGTCATATAATTATTATATTGTTATATAAATTATTCACATCCATCTGGATTGTAACTTTTTAAAAAAAAAATACGCAGTAAATTTAAAAAGCTTAATTTTGTTACATGTTGTGCTTTATGAACACTGAAATATTGTGCTTGGTCACATGCCTTAATACAGCCCTCCAAAGCATGTAGTGAAAAATGCACAGTTAGTGGCAGAATGTGTGTCATTTACATGCAACATGCCCATACTTTGCTGTTTCTTCACCCGAATGGTGTATCTAGCGTACATGCACTTAAACCCCTGAATTAAGTCAATGGGAGAATCCACATAAGTGAATAAAAGAACGCAGCTACATGCTTTTTTGACTTAAGCACATAAAGAATTGACTCCCATGTAAGTATAAGTATATAACATGTTGGGTCATTTAAGAGTGCAATACAGCTAATATTCTCAAATATTTAGAATTCATTCTGCATTCTAGCTACCGATATAAAAAACAGAAATATAAAGAAAAACTGGTATAAATACCCTTAAATTATTTATTTGTTCGCAAGTTATTCTGCGATAAGTGGACAAATTTAATTTGGCATTACTAGCCAGAAAAAGTAATAAATAATAATAATAATAATAATAATAATAATAAACATTGCTGATGTCACTGACTTAACACTTTCTCTTCAACAAAGTCTCAGAACACCAAACGCATTTAAAGTTTAAACAAGTCTTTCTGAAGGCTATTCTTAAAATTTAGAACTACATTTTAGCATCTCTGAGGATCCATGTTTCAATACATATTTTAAGTAAACCTCCATAAAAGAGAATATTTCATAATTTGTTTAATTTTTAAAAACTGTCAGAAAAGCAGAAGCTATACAGGCATAAATAATTAGCGCCATATAAAATTTAGAACTAAACTTTTGTGTTCCCATGAATGTTGAATAGGGCATATGATACCCTTTAACGGCGCTATATCTCAATAGCAAATATTTTCTGACCTTATTACCTGAATTCTATTACTTAAATTGATATTTTCAGATTTCAGACAATAGCCTGTTTCATACAAATGATTGTATCAGCAGGAGAAATACCTCCATCATTAGAACCTTACATGATACTTTAAAGAAATCACCATGGGGAAAATCCTGCATTTATGAAAGACCAGGGCATACCATTTTTAAATTAATAAGTACCAAAAAGGGGTTTAACCTTGAATGCAGGTACGTATTGCAACTGAATATTGATTTTGAATTACCTTGCTGAAGGCTAAGATACAAGGTGACTTACAAGACATGTATTTAAAAATGTAGCTTTCTCTGAAGAATTGTGCGCGGACATTACGATTCATTAGTGGTAATCCCATAAGGAATGTTATATTACTTATGCTGATTAATGCAAATATTAACTGAAAAAAATTTAAATATGTGAGGTTTATAATTTTGTATTATACAATACCTTTTATGAAAGACAAGGTTCTGTTATAGTAGACGATAAGCGCCTTGCTAGAATATGTGCATGTCACAGGTGATGAAATATAGCACAGCAACACAAAAGATATTTACTTCCTGGAAACATAAACTCTGCACTGAAATTTAATTGACTAAGAATATCCTATGCAATATATGCTATAGACAATATTTTAATAATCAGTATTGCTTTTTTACACTCAAATCATATTTTGAGTAGACTGCCGGTAATCTATATAGCTTCTTTGAAGTACTGGTCTTTGCAATGAACCATACAGTATTGTGCTAAATGTTGAAATCTATTTGTTTGGGTAATAAGTGAATATTTCTAAGAAAGAAGAAAAAAACATAATTTTACTGTACAACATATGCAAATTACCAGGAGTATAATAAAAAATTCTTCTGATATCAAAAAGTTACTGATTTCTTGATAACTAATTAAACTAATTTGAAGAGGATACCAAGCATGGTATCCTAGAGGTCAAAAAATGTACATTATATAGCTACTGAAAATAATTTTATTTTTTTAGTTATGAAATTAAGTAAGCAAACACACTCGAGGATCATCTAAATATAATTTTCTTTGCAGGCTAAGACTTTTGCACAGTACTGTGTGTAAATTATTAAATGGCAGTCTTGCAGTGACCATACCTATTGTAATATGTTCTGACCATTTATGTTTTAGGTCACTTTCAGTATAGCTAGATTTAATAAAATTTCACTTTATTATATAAGAATGTCTTTTTGAAAAGCAATATTTTTACTATATACTTCATGAATAGCTTCTTTCTGTCCCTTAAAGTAAAATGGTTAACCTTCAGGTCCTAGACATTCTTTACAATACTGGTTGCAGTAAAATAGCTCAGTCTACATTTTATTTACATAGTGAAATTGTTATAGCAGTGCAATATATGACTGTATGATCCACAATATCCATTTGGACAGTATTCAGACACAATATTGAGACCTCATACAATGCTGTTTTACAATAAGTAAACATGTACTCGGATTGCTAAGTTCTGTCTTGGGGATTGTCAAGGTAGCCTGAGGGAGCTCTACTTTCTTCTGCATCAGAACATTTATCGATAAAACATACAGAGTTCTAGCATAACACCTCCAGGGGTTCGGGTTCAATTGTCCAGCCCTATATTCTCAATGGTTTCCAAAGACTTACATTTTGATGTCTTTAAGCTATACTTCTTATATATTAGTATACTCTTCAATATCCTAGCATCTATTCCATGGTTTTTCCTGCCACATGCACTGTGCCTCCTAAGATAGACTCTAGATTAATCTGAACTTTTATGTTTTTTACTTGGTTAAAGGAATTTATTAAGGAATACAACAATGGCATTCTGCTACAATGTAACTTTTATTCCTAATTTAAAATAAATAGCAATAGTGTATGTTATTGCTTATGTACTCAAAAGAGTTTATAAACAGATCAAGGAATGAATTAAATTCTAACTATCCATTTTCCATAACCACTTATCCAGTATGAGGTTGTGGTGAACATGGAGCCAATCCCAGACAGGACAAAAAGCCAGAGACACCCAGGACAGAATTCCAATGCATCAAAGGGAACAGAAACACACACACACACACACACACACACGCACGCGACACCAATTCTCCTAAACCACATGTGGGAGGGAATCAAATTACTCAGCGAAAACCCACAAAAACTCAGGACAACAACCTGCACACTTCACATACACAATCACAAATTTTGCAGCTCATCAGACTACTTAAGTATTTACATCTGAAAGACATTATTTTTACTTTTAATATAAAATGTTAGAGAGGGGGTCAGCTACTGAAAAACATACACTTTACATAGACCAGGAGGAACCAATTAAAATGATTGTTTTGCAGTAGATAAAGTAAGGAAATGTGGTTTTGATATCTGGTGAGCTTTCGCGTTCTCAGTTATATTTTATCTAATAATGGGTGCTTGATGTAAAATTGAGTTTCTACAGGTTTCAGGACAAAATTTTGTTTGTTTGATAAGCAGGGTGTTACAAAAAGAAAAGGAAGAACTTCCTACAGGCTCCTATTATTTTATGTAAACACAATGGTGTTCATATGGTGTTCACAATGGTGAAACACAATGGTGTTCATATGGCGTTCACAATGGTGAAACACAATGGTGTTCATATGGTGTTCACAACTATGAAACACAATGGTGTTCATATGGTGTTCACAATGGTGAAACACAATGGTGTTCATATGGTGTTCACAACTATGAAACACAATGGTGTTCATATGGTGTTCACAATGGTGAAACACAATGGTGTTCATATAGTAGCTAAAAGTGGAAGGGGGGAGTTCTGCTATGGAAGATGCTGCTAGTGAAACTTTTGCTGACTTGTAGACGTCTTTTCAATAAAACATCAGATATAATAATATTTCTGCAAAAGGTATGTGATTTATTTCAGATATGATTGCTACCTATCAGAATTTAAATAATCAGAAAAAATTATATTCCCAAAGCATGCAACTGTAAGTGAGTGTGGATTGGCTTCCCAGGCCTGGGCTTTATGCTAAATTGAAATATACCACATAAAAGCAGCATAATGTGTTGTCAGTCACACAATTCATGCAATTGCAATTTTAGTGTTAGAATATTACCAGCCCATCTGTTATTGTTCATGTAGGTTTGGATGAAAGAGAAAGATTGCAAAACTATAGCAGCGCAAGGAAATGTTTCCAAAGGTGATGACAATCTGGGGAACCAAAGGCAAGGAACTGCAGTTAAACCGAAACTCGATGCACACAAGTTACTCAAGACTGTAAAGAAAAACAGTACAATCTTGGATAGCTATAAAATAATAAAATGGATCACAGAGCAGAGTTCCAAAACATAGCTGGGGTACACAGACAAAAAAACCAAACTATAACCGAATAATTATAAATCATTGTCTAGTCAATTATAAATCAAAGTCTAGTCATGGAAAAGAAAAAAAATGGAAGCATGCAATGTCTGGGCAGTGGAATTTGTAAGATTACTTAGTTACTCTGAAGTGTACAAGTTATGCAAAACGAATAATCTGATATTATTTTTTCTGGATGGATCATGGTAGAGATGTTTAGGAGTCATTTTCTTTCTCATTTTAGCATATTTGAGTGGGACTGAATTTCTTGTGAGCTGATACTAAATATTTAAGTAATTCAATCAATGTAAGTTAATTTTAAGAATGTGGTCAGACTATGGGGTGTTTGCTAATGTGTGACAGTTTGAGTCTCAACCTGATACTACATTTGTGGTACTGTCTGCAGAGGTGGCAACGACAGAAGTTCCCTTCTCCATAAATCTGGTATAAATTGGAAGAATTGCTTGGGGTGCAAGAGTGCAATAATCTTGCAGGACAGTTCCAGCACCCCCTGCCACATTGTCTTCATGCTGTGCTGAAAGAACACAGGGCCTGAATTAAGGAGTGTGATAACATAGTTTAAGCACACCCGCTGTGAATCGAATAGTTTCACCCTCGACAATTCACATAGTAGTTTTTAGGCTTTCAGTTGATTTATCTTACCATAGATGATTCCTGTAATGCATGGTTTCTATTACTTTTTTCTAGTAATACAAGGAAATGTAATATTAATTTGTATTTCAATAATGAAATAATGCTTCACTGAGTAATGGATTAAGGTGGTTCTGGCTGATTGATTTGTTTCACTTTATTTCTACATGATCCTGGTCTGTTGCAGATTTCCTGAGTTAGCCAGCATGCCAGAGATGAAAGAGTATGTATTACAATTCAATATGTATTGAGGATGCAAATGGAAAAAAAAAGATATTAAAAGCTGTTAAACAAGTCATACCTATACTTCAGAAAGCCAGGCAATTTCCAGTATGTTTTAATTGTATAGTTTTAAATTGATAGAATAATAATAATACTACAAACAATTCTATTTTTAATACATATTACACAGTATCAATGATTATGTACATAAATCCTTAAACTGAGAGCTGCTGTAGTTTAGTACCAAAGCTGCCAATTCTTTGGTGAATTGTAATAAGCTTTGAAAACTGACATGATTAAATTTAGAAAGAAATGCATTCAATTTTGTTAGCGAACTTCGTTTTCATGCATGACAACACGACAGAAATGAGGAAATTGTGTTCAACGGTACATCCATTCATCTCCCAATGATCTTTCCACTAGAGGGTCATGTGTTGGACCTAAGCCTATCGAAAGAAGCACAGGGAACACAGTGGTATAAAACACTGCATGGAAGGCCAATTTTTCAGCTGTACAGTGTATAAAATACAGAAAATCCTGCTATTATGTTTCCAATAATTGTTTTGATGACAGACATACATGCATTTAGTACATACAGCACATACCACTCCACATTTCACAGATATATTGCTCATGAACATTTGCAAATAAAGTAGTAATAAAAAAGTAATTTTGGTAACACTTTACAATACTGGTCAACAAATAAGCATATATTAATAAATGAACTAATGCCAAAATAACCATGAGTTAATGCATTTATTAAAAATGTACACATCAGGAAATCCTGAAGCGTGCACCTTAATGCCCAATGAAGTCATACAAGATTAAGCATTACTAAATATCTTTCTTACCTACTAACACATTTCTGACCTAATTAATTAATTAATTAGTAATTAATAGAATATTGTCTATTGCTCTGTTGTTTTACCTAAGGATGCTGGTGGTGGCCTAGTGGCAGGATACGTGCTGCTGGAGCCAGAGGCGATGGGTTTGAAACCTACCTCCAGCACTGCCACCATTGGGTCCCTGAGCAAGACCCTTAACCCCAAGTAGTTAGGAAATAGAAGTCATTTTGGATAAAAGCATCTGTGAAATGCTGCAAATGTAAACCTAAATTAAATAAGAAGACAGTGCCCTAAATTGGTGATCAACATTTCCAGGGAGATTTTCTGCAGATATCATACCTTAAGCCTCCGTGAGGGTGCAGAGCAGCTTTGATGTGTAATTACAGGAAATAGGACAGAGGAAATGCTGAAACAACACCTTTCACCAATTGAATGGTCTCACTGGCTGGGTGATAAACACAGACATGGTACCCTTGGACACTTGATGAAAGACATTAGCAACCAGTATCCGGTCTGAAGAGGTGGCATAAGCTTGATTTTTGTTGCCATTCTACTCTTTCTTTCTATCTTCCTTTCTAATTCTAGGTGTGTGTGTGTGTGTGTGTGTGTGTGCTTATGAATAAACTTTTCACTTAACTGATATAGTTAATAGGTTATAAGTAACTTATAACATTTAATGCATTTGGGTATTCTAAATGCATTAACTCATGGTTACTTTGGCATTAGTTCATTTATTAATATATGCTTATTTGTTTACCAGTATTGTAAAGTTTTACCGTAATTTTCTGACCAATGCACAAATTTATGAATTTATTTTTCTTACCAATGCACAAATAAATTTTGTATGCCAGGCAACAATGAATGCCAAAGTGAGAGAGATCTTTCAGGTAGAATGTACAAAATGTGAGTAAAAAAGTCCACTTCATGAAGGATAAAAGAAACTGAGCATGGCAACCTGAAGTAAAGGCATATGCACAGGCTACTGTTGTTTTCACTTAGCGATCATTTTGCATAACGATCTGTGGTGCATTTCCCAAAAGCTCCAGTTAGTGACTTACACAGCTGGACTCATTCAGTTGCATGGGTGTAATTATATAAGTTGCTACTATGCTTTTGGGAAACGTACCCCTGGTTGTTGGAACGGAACTCAGCTGTTAAATGAGGAGTGAGTGTACATACATAAAACTTCTCGTTAGCTCACCTGTATCTCAAATGATCAACTAATAGGCATATAACAGATACATAACAAGGTCCTGTACCCTTGCAGCCTTACAATCAAGACACTCAGGGGGGCCTGGAATTTCCGCATTGTTAAATACCCCTTGAGTTATATTGTAGTTCTAATATGGTAGCATGAGTTTTTCCTAGCTCAGTACAGCTGGTCAGGGACTGCTGACAATCAATATTCTGAAAATCAGTGTAGTCAAAGGGTCATCATCGATACAAGTGGACATTGAAATACAGATGCTGTGCGTAAAGTGATGCATCAGTTACAGTCAGATTGGGAGATAAGTAATGACTAGATTTGGATTAGTTCCAGTCATACATCTTGCAAAATGGGATGAGACTCATGCAGCAATTTTTAGTTGGTTTATAACATATTTCCTGTCCTAGTCATGATGATATGAATGTACTGTTATCATGGCTAGATGACTCTGTCATAGTATCTCTAAGACAGCAGGTTGTGTGAGGTGTATGCAGTGGTCAATACCTACCAAAGTGCTTCAAGGAAGGCTAACCAGTGAGCTGGTGATGGGGTCATGGGTGCCCAAGGCTCATTGATGTGCATGGGGAGTGAAGGCTAGCTCATCTGGTCCAGTCCCACTGGAGAGCCATTGTAGCACAAATTGCCAAAAAGGTTAACGCTAGCTAGGATAGAAAGGTGTCAGAACAGGCACTGCATCACAGCGTGCCATGTATGGGGCTATATAACCGCAGACCGGTCAGGGTCCCCATGCTGTCTCCTGTCCACTGCTGAATGCGCCTGCAATGGGCATATGGGCATCATAACTGGACCATGGAGCAATGGAAGAAGGTGATCTGAGGCTTCATGTATAAATGGTGCGTACGCATACATCCGTTTCCATGCTCACGTCGAGATGTATAAAAACTAAACTTGGCATACTGTCACGCACATTCTCACGGCAGCTCCAGACACGACGTACGCACGTTTCTGCTCGTTTTTGTAAACTGATGGCACCTATTGGCAAATCATTGTGGTTTTGCTTTTTAAACTCACAATCATGACACTGACTTTATCCAATAAACCAACATTAATTATATGTTACTTACAAATGTATGGAACCTGATTTTAATCAATTTGTAACAATAAAATGGTGCAGAAAATGACCAAACTATCACAACTACCATGGCATTAACTAAGTAACCTTTACAAGTTATGTCCACTTGCGGGTTCCTAACCACAGGTGCTTTTCAGAGAGAACTTGCAGACCGATCGAGTATTTCTCAGTCAACACTAAGTCGCGCCGTGCCAGCTGTATGGGACGGCATAATCTGCTTGTTACCCAGATATATAAAATTTCCTTACACTGTGGTTGAACAGGCAAACATTAAAGCGCAATTTGCAGAGATGTCCGGTTTTCCCAATGTAATCAGAGCCGTCGACTGAACGCATATTGTTATAAAGGTACCTTCAGAGAATGAATTTGCTTATGTGATTGATTGATTGATTGATTGATTGATTCCCTTTATTGCTGTTGCAATTCACCATGTCACTAGTCACAAGTACCAGCGAAAAGCAGGCCATCAACCCGACCA
>JAODKF010000038.1:9060658-9077532 GCA_026779585.1 Mormyrus proboscirostris | reverse complement strand
CCCCCCCCCCCCCCCCCCCCCCCCCCCCCCCCCCCCCCCCCTCTGAAATCCATCTTTGTCATTTCTTCACATAATCTGTAAAGCGTGAGCTATTCCAATGGTCCTTTTCACTGAGTCTGAGGCTTTCAAAGCAAAACGATTGAGTTGCCATGATAGGAATTCTCAACGATTTCAGCTGAAATACACAAATGGCAAATGCATTCATCATGCTCAGGAACATTCGTTTCTGACAGCACATTGCTACGTTTCTATCATTTTTTTCCCTCTAATGTACCATGACTGTTCTTCCTTCTTACTCTAAACTTATAACTTCTTAAAGTTACGGTAAGTATTCATATACCATGCAAACCACTACAGAAACAAGAATATCTTTGCTTTAAGTAAAGAAAGAAGTTTGTGCTTGGAGCAGGTTGATTAAATGTACTGGCAATAGAACAGTTTCTCAGTGCTGAATGAAGTTATGTCTTGGTTATATTTCCAGAGTCGGCTCAACAGCTCATATACATTTTCATTGCACAATATGTAAAGAAGGAAGAAGTACAAAACACTTTTTACAAACAAATCAGAATACTATGCAACCGGGAGGCTTTTGAAAGTTTGAATCTTTGTAAAAACCAACCGAAAGAAGGGAGTACTATACTTGAATCTTTAATCCTTTCAGATTCCTCAATACTTCTATATTTGGGAAGCTAATTCTGTGGCCGAGAAAATTAATTAGTAAGGGTAAGTGTGGTTGGAGTTGGTATGAGGGGTCTTTGTAACCCGAAGTGATTTCTAAAGTGAAACAGCATCTTAAGTGGCTAAGGACTGTGGGAATTGAACTACATGCACTCATGAGTGGGTTTTAGAGGTGGGCAAACCACTAAGCTTAGGGGGGGCAGCCAAAATGAGGTCTCCACACGCACATAGACTGGGTCCGCATCATTAACTTTCTGCTGAGCCTGGGACAGAAATTTCAAGTTACTGTAATCCTCTAGAAGTATAACAGGACTATTGCAAAGCCTTTTGTTTTTAAGGAAATACTTCAATTTTGTTTCTTTTAGGCGATAAGCTTTAAGCAAGAACATCTCAAAAACTAAAACTCTTTTTGGTAGAAACACATTTTGTGAGGACATTTGAACAACTATTCTTTTCAGTTTTCGGATACCGATTAGACAATGTTGCTTTATAGCAAATAATATGAAATAATCAAATTCAATGTAAATGTTAATGCTATGTCAATCCAGAAAACAAATGTGCATTCAAATAGTTACATCCTTATAACACTGCTGATCTTGAGTGAAACGTCTTAACATCCAAATGAGTATAAGGGAAAGGTTATGATATTAGATATATTTTGTTACTTAAGGGAAGATGCAATAAGAAAATCACTACGTTAAGGAGAAGGCTTAGAAATTACTGTCATATGCTTGGGGATTTAGTGATCTGATTGGATGTGGCCGTTGAACTCTCACTAAGTTCTTCAGTACTTGTTAAACTATTATTAATAAAATTGCCATTAGTTTCATGTATAGAGGATTAAGGAAGACCCAGTTGAAAAGGCTACGTCGACATTGGGAAATTCTGTTCCCTTTTACTAAATTTAGTCATTTGGTTTAGTTCAGTTTAAAGATGCAGTTCATGATTGATTTATGAGATTCATTGGCTCATGGCTGGCCGGCATCATATCTGAATCTATGAATCACTGCATTAAAAGGGAAACCAAATGTGGCTCCAATCATGGGCTAAAGAGCTCGCTTGTAACTTTTCTTGTGAGTGAAAATGCTTCTGACTGGTTTGATATCTGATTGGCAAAAAACTCAGCACATACTCAGCACTGGAGTTTGAACAGTTGTTATACACGGACAACTAAAAGAATGCATTCGGAATGAAACAATTCATTCATAGCTGTTCATTTGAGGCACTAACTTGAGAATATCCCTACATCATCCATTCACGTTCAGTTCATTAACAGAAATACACATTTGAAAGGCACACTTCTTAATGAATAACAAATCTAATCTGTATTGTCTTGCCGTTTCGTAAAATGATACACTGAAGTAAATTGTAAAACGTTACAATGACACATTGTAAGTCTACCGTGCAGCTATCTTTGGCAATAAAGAGAGAGCAGCATTCTACCATGTCAGTTTATGCTCCTATTCTCACCTATAGTTGAGAGCTTTTAGTAGAGTCTGAATAAACAATGCCGCAGGTACACTTGAGATTTTCTTTTCAGATCTACAGTACTTCGGCTCACAATCATGCATAGGGTGAGGAGTTCAGCAAGCTGGGAGTGGCCTGGAACAGAGTTACTGGTCCTCTGTATTAAGAGCAACCAGCTGACAAGATTTGGGCACCCATTAGGAGGCTGTCATTGGAGGGCTTTCAGGCACATAGCACTCAGCGGAGACTAAGGGATTACATCTCTCAGCTGGCCTAGGAGCCTGCTGGAATCCCCTGGAGGAGCAAGAATCCATTGCCAGGAAATATGAGGTCTGCTTGCTATGCCCTGCTTGAATTTCTCCCATACTGACCTAAACTAAATAAGAGCCACAGTAGGTGGATGGATGGATGAACATATAGATGGATGCTTAAAAACTTTACTAAACGTTCTCTGTGGCTCAATGTCAGTGCAGTCTTTTAAATGTTGTCTGTTCTGCATTTAAAACTTTGGAATCACTTATATTCAGGGGGCGCCGTAAAGGGGAGGAGACATGATGATTGCAGGGGGGCCCTGAGTAACAGGGGCCCTAAAAAATTTGGAGCAATTTGGATTGATCTGCGGTTGGGGCCCAATATGATGTGCTTTCATGGAGCTCAAAATCTCTAGCGGTTCCCCTGCTTATATTTAAAGAAATTAATATTGTATTGCTAAAATTTTGGCAGTTAATGGACAATTATTGAAGGTAAAATTTCTATGTTTATTATGATATATTAATAATAACAATAATATTATTATTATTAATAATAATAATAATAATAATAATAAACACCCCTTACATTACTTATTGCCAAAAAGCAAAAAGGCAGCTTTCTATTCAGGGAAACGGAATACAATTAATAAATTAATTAATTTAAAAAAACACTTGCAAAACATCTTCTTTGTTATATGCTCAATGTTGGAATGGGAAATTATACTTAGGTACAGTTGGGTTTAAGCAGATAACTGGTCAAGATTATGCAAGGGGCATCTGAAATAAATCCAGTGATTAATTGATGGTTATTGATGTTTGGAAAGTCAGTAAAAAGCTATTGATTAAGAAGTTGCCATCTAAATGAACACATCCGGTATCCATTTGGGGAAAAAAGGTATCAGATGTGGTCAGTAAGATACTGTGAATCAAAATTAACAAAATATTTATCCCTTTCCTTATGCAGCTGAGAAATTCCTTATTTTCCTAATATTCTTATATTTTAGTCATCAATATTTCTATTATAGTATTATTATTGTGGTTATCTTTTGATTTACATTATGTTGCTATTCATATTAATGGTATTCTTATCAAGATAGTTCAAATAATCACTTTAGATTGAACAATCCTGTTATCTATTTACATTGCAAAGGCTATTTACATTGCAAAGGCAGAATAAATGAATACATCACACAAAAGAAAAATGTCAATGTAAATGCGCCCCATGCAAAATGTGCGGGTTGTGGACTGTATTTCTGCATGTATTTCCTGTTCTCAAGTTCAGAGTCTTTGTCACCGGTGTCAGTTATACAGTTTTCACCCCACTGCCATCAGACCCTTGGGTACAGACTGAAAATGTGTTCATCTTAACAATACACAGTGTCACTCAATGGATTCTATTAGAAGGCCTTCAGGGTCACCCGTGCTGACATGGAGCGGCTCTCTGGCAGGAATCCCCTTGCCTTTGCCTACAGATAGAATTCTCTGAGGATTGTCTCATCTCAAAGCCTGCATAATTTTAAACACAGAGACAGGTTATATACTGTATGGGTAACACACTTACTGACTTGCAGGCTGAAGCCTTGTGACTTTTAACTAACAGCAGGTCCCCAGATAGCACAATGTTTTAATAATCTATCTATCCATCCATCCATCCATCCATCCATCCATCCATTTTACATAACCGCTTATCCCACAGCGCTTATCGGAAGGCTGCCCACTGCTGGCCAACATCATAAAAATACATTCTTTTGTGTCCCTTATCAGTTAAAAAGGGTACAAATTGCAGATTTTTTTTAAAAAAATATATATTTTATTGATACAGGTTAGAATTAAAATAACCTTTAATCCACCCCACTATAATATTTTTTTAAGACAATGGGAGATATTTAACAGAAAGTGTGATTTTACAAGATCAGGCCCCGGGAGACAGCCTTAGCGCTTGCGTGTTGCTTTGTTTCTTTGTCAAACTCATGGACTGCATCACTGCTCTTGTTACATACGAAAGGAGTGAGATCCTGTGTGTCACAAGCTTATTACCACAGTGGGTGGAGTTTGGGGAGGGGGAGAGTGGAAATTGCTATTAATTGGCTAGGCCAACATTGCACTATGTTCCAATTAATTGGCAAGACCAGCACTGCACTGACACTTTGCACACCTTTGCATAAGCAGCTTCTTAGTACCTGTACAAAATAATACGTAATGAGTGCATCAAATATGTTAATTAACACACAAGGTAAGCAAGATGTGTCCCCCCCCCCCCTCAAGTGGAAACATCAAACTCTGCCACATCAATGGGAAAACACTAATAAACACCTGGGAACAAACACATAAAGATCATGATCCCACTCTCTGTCAGAGAAAAATATGTTTTTATATTACCAAGAGATGATGCAGTAATGTGTTTAGGAAAATCATGATCTCTTGAGCAAGGAATTTGAATTATCAATTGTAAGCCGTTCTACTCTCCCAGCGAACGTGCCTCTGTGGTGCTTGTCTGGGTGTGCAGTACATCCACCTAATGGCCAATTTACACATTACACAGCAACATCTGGCTCACCAGATTGTAGTGGTAGACAAGACAAACACCAGGACTCTCCAGTTACCAACACAGGAGACCATTCCAACCTGAGTGTTGAATAACTAAATATATACAACTGATAAGAAGCCACCAAGGACGAGAAAACCCTACATCAGTGCTACAGCGTCATCAAGGATGCATACCAGGCGATCATTTCCATCCTACTGGGAAACCGCGACGATTCCCTTATCCACCTCACCCACTCATAGAGAGAGAAGCTTAAAGCACTAAACCTGAAGAAAAATAATAAGGAGCATCATTAACTGAAGCCACAGAAACTCCGAGAGACTGCTTAGACTCCAGTGACTGGGGGGTTTTCAAACCACTACTGACAGCCCGGATGATCGTGCTGTTGCAGTCACTGCAAACATCAGTTTTTTCTGAGACCTGCATCCAAAAAGAAAGACAGAAAACAGACTGGCGCCTGTCCTCAAATGGCTGGTTCTCTATCTGGAGGGGACTCTAGAACGACAATAACTATATGCCCAAACCTGCAAGTGCCGAGGCGAACCCTTTTCTCCCAAACCAGCTTAACATTTTTTATTCAATATTTGAAAGACCAAGAACCAAAGAACTGCTGCCGTGTCCATTACCCCCCCCTCCCCCACCTAACCCTAACCACAATCATCCCTTGACACCTTGTTTACTTCCCCTCCTCCTTCTACTCAGCCACTTCAAAGGCACCCACAATTCCCTCCTCCCGCCCACTCAAATCACCATCACAGAACAACTGGTCAGATGTATGGTCAGGAAATAGCAGATTAGGAAGGAAGCTGGCCTTGATTGTGTCTCACCAGAAATACTCGGTCATACTCAGATATACTCAGGCTCTATGTTGATCATCTGTCAGCCATCTTTGCTAACCATTTCCACTGGAGCCTGAATGACTACAGTCTCCAATCAACAGAAGACCTCCTGCCTGAATAATGACAGACCAGTGGTCCTTACCTCTGTCGTTATGGTGTGCATTGAGAAAGCAATCCAAAAATTTCTCAAAACCATGACTGAGGTCTCCAAAATATTGTAAATTTTGCATACAGAGCTAAGAGACCTGCAGATTATGTCATAAATCTGGACTCTTCAATGTGTTTTCTTAAGGTGATAATACACGGGCCAACTCTTTCAGCAATGTTGCCGGGCAACTGCCAAGCAGTTGTGTACGGATCAGGTACGGCTTGCAGGATTTACAAAGGAGAACCGTCTCTTTGCGCTTCATCTTGGGAACGGCTCGGTTCTCAGTGGCAATGGAAAAGCAGCGTAACTGAAGACTATTAAAGGCCACTGTGAGAAGTGCACAGAATGCCGTTGGCTGAAGGCTCTCCCTTGAAGAATTGCACTCGTCAAGGATGAGGGAAGGGTGAGAAAAATCATGTCTGATCCATCGCACTCTGGCCACTCCCACTTCCATTGTTTCCTTGCTTAATGAAAGCTTAGAATAAGAGCCCTAAAGACTAGGAATAATGATCACCTGTGCAGCTTCTTTCCTCAGGCCCTAAACCTCATAAATAAGGACCCCCTCATTGACTAACCACACACTTGGATTTTAATGGTACTTACCTCTTTGATTTATATTTTAACAGTACATAACACTCGCTGGACACGCTATACATCTTCACTGTCACATTAACAGCTCATTTGCACATGTTCTTTATTTGTTCTCTATCTGTAACTTAGCTTTATTTGTATTTTCCAAGTTAAATTTTACTCATTTATCTATTGTTACATATATATTTATAGCTGTTTTTTTTCCTCTCATGGGGGTGTATGTTGTCACCTGTAACAAGACAAATTCCTAGTACATCGTGTACTATACCTTGCAAATAAATGATTACGATTCTAACACACTAAGTGTTTCACAGGAGGTCACAGCTAACTGTGTTAAGGGAATAAATGTGTGCATGTACATTTGCAAAAGCAAATACTTTGCAACAAGTACTAGCTGATCAGGCTTGAATGATGCTATAGAGAGTGGAACCAACCAAAAGAAATGAGACAAAACTGAAACTATGTAAGACTGAATAGAAGTGAAGGAAAATCCCATGCTTGAGTCATGACGGAATTCAAACATTAACTGGTTTGTTACAAACACACACAAGGTGAGCAGCTGCCCCCAGTCAATGGGGACTAATTTGAAGCAGAAGTTGGAAACAGTTTGTGAGCATTAAGATAAATCTTACAAGTCAAACCAATGCTTGAAAGAAAAAAAAAATGTGCATGTTAAATGACTGGCTAAAGATTTGGTCCTGATATCTGGTGACTTTCTTGGTGGTGACACTTGATTGGCTAGAGATGATTTCAGCCTAAACCTACCGTTTCCCCCCCTAAAATTGTGTACTTATTTTAAACTTTTGAATTGAATTTAGATCATAAAGTCAAAATATCAAATACTTGGAGTGAAGTACCTAGGAGTTACTTGTACTTTACTATAAATGTTTAGAAAAATAACTTGTTAAAGAATAAATAGGAAATGTATTGCACATCATTCATTAATAAATGTATGCATGCATGTATATTCCTTTCAGACAGCAGAAACATTGCCTCACATTTACTGGGATGTGGATTTGAATCCTTTCCCTGGCGCTTGATGTAAGTTTTTTCAAGTTCTCCCTATATTCATGCTGTTTATAGTTTCTGTTTTCCTCCCGCAGTCCCAAAAACACAATGATAGATGAATGAATATCTTTTAATATCTCAAAGTGCTTGATTCTTTCCTTCAAGATTGGACAGGCAACCCATCCAGGATTTTCCCTTGCCCTCATTCATATGCCTCTACTGGATAAGGAAGATAGAAAACGTACATATGAATATTCTGTGCTGAAGATATTGCCTAGCGACAGAAATTAACATTAATTAGGCTGTATGTGATGCATTTATGGGTGGCATGTGGGTGCCATAGTTAGAACAGCCATCTCACACCTCTGGGACCAGGGTTTGAGTCTCCACCATGGTTCTGTGTGTTTTTCCCCCCCCTTCCACAGTCCAAAAATATGCTAAGCTGAATCGTAGTGGCCAGATTGGCCATAGATGTGTGTGGGCGTGTCCTGCAATGGGTCGGCGCCCTGTGCTGGGCTATTCTCTGTCTTCTGCCCCTTGTTCCAGACTCCTGTGACCCTGCACAGAAAAAGTAAGAATGGAAAATGAATGATGATGTGACCGACCGCCAGGCCGACACCGCGGGTGGGTCACGAAGAAGGAATGCGACTACGGCACCTTGGGAATTTCACCCAAGGAGATAATGTTGAAACAAAAACTTAGCTCAAGGAACACAGGTTTGTACGGAAGAGGCAGAGAGGTGGTTACCGGATAAAAAACACCTTTATTAAAACAATCAATTGCTGTGGTGCATAAAATGAGATGGTACCAGCGGTACACAATTAAAGCCAGCAATCCCAGGGCCAGACAATATCCCGTATAATTACTACAACACTAACATCACAGCAAATACACAAGCAATTCAACACAGCACCCAATGCACACAGCAACCCCCCAAATCAAAACAAATAAAACTAAACACAAACAAAAATCAAACAATACCAACAACCCTCAACGTGAGTCCGCGCAATAGCCAGTCGGCTTAAATCCGCGTCGTGGCGCAATGGCGTAGCTTGATGTGCGGGTCACTGCTGAACCAGGCTCCCTCCCAGACACCGGGAAGCTCCCGAACTGGCCAATCCAACCAACCGGCAGGAACCTCGCAGACTCCGTCAACCCAACATAACAAAAACCAACAAAAGAAACGGAACACCACAAAAGGAAAGATAACCAAACGGGAAGCAAAACAGCAGCGTTGGCGCTATGATGACATCCCCATTCCTAAAGGAAACACAAACACATTAAAGCAGTCAGCATGGAGAAAGAGCAGCGACGGACACCTACCAGGTAACAGATAAGGGAAGCACAGGATGACAATGCTGCCAGTGTTAGCTTCGTAACCACTCGCTAGAAAAATAAAACAACATCACGTGTGGTGTGCAACCCCCGCTTCGGCCACCGGAGAGAGGAGATACTACCTGCCAGTTCAACCAAGCAGGAGTCAAGTCGTAGCTTTCCGACAAAGGGACTGCAGAGGCAAATTCCCTCACTCTGGATACCAGATTGCCAAAGTGGACAAACACACAAAGCCCAAACCCCCCAGGCATGTGCTACCACGGATCCATCACCATTGCCATTCCCGTCCTTTATAAAGCCCAAACCATTACGCACGGGCCAATTATCTAATCTGGGCCGCCAATGACCAGAGAAGGTAAGCCCATAATTGGCATCCTGCTACAATGACAACATACAACATACACCCCATGAGAGAAAAAAGCAGCTAATAATATATGTAACAATATGTATGTTCCTTTTATTATGAGATGTGTCAAGGCCACGGGTTTCTAAGCTAACGAAACTATTGTTTAAATTCATTAATTTAATTAATGTTGATTATTGGTATATTTAGGTTTTGGATGTTGTTGCTGTGAATATTTCCTCTGTGCTTAACACATCATACAGGTGCAGTCGGTTGAAACCTAATGCCACTAACTGAGACAAACATCAGGGCTGAAATTCATTTCTTTGCAGTTCAACTAGCACAAGATGGGTTTTTTTCTGACAGGTTGGTTGCGTTGGGGGCCGCTGTTTGGTTGCAGTCAACGTTGTGTAAATGAGTTTTCTGAGCCATTTTTTTACGACTGCGGAAAAAATCCTGTACATGAAACAAGCAGGCTTTTATGTCCTGGCAGCACAGCAATACTTTACTGTTAATTGTTTACATGAAGGTAACATGGGTTTTGTTACATTTAATTGAAAATATTTTTTGACAGAGTAAGAAAGAATATATAAATTCTTAGGAACATTAATTGCTTTTAATAACAGGTCATGCACGAACCTCTTCCGATGCGATGTCATAGAGCACAGAGTATTTTCTTAATCTTTTATTGCATATTTTTGAAAGTATATTGCTATCTGATGTATAATTTCATCCACTGATTTAAATTTTACAGTGTTTACACTGCTTTGGAGAAATGACAGTAAAACTGCAAGACTTATCAACTAATGAGACTGAAATAAAATTTTCTTAAATTAAGTCTCTGTGGGCTTTCACAGTGGTCCCATGTTCTTGTATTAAAAAGCAGTTGAGCAGCAGTTTTTTCCATATTTAATGTCAGTCTTATGATTGTTGATGCCCTTAGAGCAGAAGTTGCCTGACACTGGGAGCAGTATTTTCTGACATTGCCATAGGAGGTATGATACTATGGCAAGGAAAACTAATTTGGTAGCATTCGCACCATTGGAATCCACCATGTGAAACTGGATCGGGTCACCAGATAAAAGGTATTCTGTGTACTTCAATTCAGTGCATATGCTCACCAAAATGACTGCAGCCTGTGGGATCTGCTCACCTAGAACTCATAGAGCAGCAGGAGGGAGTCTCGTATGAAAATGGTCTGTCATTGCCATTCTTCATAAAACGGAAAGGGGAATAAAAAAAGAAAACCTTTATATTGGTCTGGTTACTTTTCTGCTGAATTTAAATATACTCACATTGTGCTTTGCAGTGCAAGTACACAAACCACCCTAAAGACTGATTCATTAGTTCATTAGAGCATTCCTTAGTTAGCTTCAGTAAACGTGAATAAAATTGTCCGACTGGATGGAAACAGGAATATTCTTTCCCAGTATAACCATTATTTGAAGTTAACCTAGTGTAGACTAAAAAAAAAGAGAAAAACTCCACTGTCTTAGAACAGCACAAACATTCAGTTTGTGTAAATTACTTTTTTTGTGATTCATTTCCCATTGAGAGTAATGGTGTTTGGCCAATCAGGATTAATTATTAAGGTGAGCCAACAGCCACTTGGGTTAAATTGGTGACACTGAATTATTTGTCTTGTGGGCAGGAAGCCATCCCTTTAAGTGAGAATCAATAGGTGCAAAGAGGATTGGTGGGGGAAGATGACAGCAGTGACAAATACAAAGACTCTTTACACGGACAGCGGCAGTGGGTAGAAGCAGTGGTACCAAGACTGACAGATGACATTAAACCTTCCCGGCTGCAAATGATTGCAGCATCTTGTTTACCTCAGGTGTCACTCCCAAAGGCACAGAACTTTAGCGGGACAAGGTGAACAAAGATTAGCTCCAGTTTCATTTATAAATAACCTTATTTTCTTTATTTGCAGGTGTGGTGATTCCGTTTTTTTTTTTTTTTTTTACAATCGTGTGCCTCCCCCCCACCCTTACTGGCCCCCTTTGTGTTGTGGGTTTGCCTTCTTAACTTGCTGCAGTGCAAGAGACTTAACCCAGAAATGTGGTTACACTGAAGAAACGTGGGAATGGTCTTTAATCAGCCCAATGAATTGTAGCTGAATGTATCTTTCATGTCCGCTAATGCGTGCATAAATAATGCAAGTCCATTTTACGACTGGGAACGTGCATGTGGAAGGTACACACTAAACATCCAAATGTGGTGTTATTGCAGCAGCGGGCTAGTGTTCTTTCGCTTTGCTGTGGAATCTTTCAAGTTCTCAAAAAGGCATTTTCATAAAACCTTTAGACTTTTTCACATTTTAGAGAAGCACATAGTTTTCAGATTACCACCACTAAAACATCTAAACAGGGAAAACTTTACCAGCTAAATGGGTTGTGAATAATGTTCACAGTCGCATCTTTAGGTAGACAATGTTTTCTATATTCTATATTATATTAGACTTTTGAAAATTTGAAATTATAATATTTCTTTAAAGTGTATTTAAAATTCTATTAATTAACTTATCATAGCAATTCAGAAAAGGGTTTATCTGTTTGAGTGCTTTATTTCAGTTAAATATGATTTTTTTTTTATTTTAGGTTTACTTTTAATCATTCTTTCCAGTTATATTGGTTGAAACATAAATGTGATCATTTGTTCAAAGTATGCATACATTTTAATAGAACAGAAAATGACTGATCACAGTAGTGAGCATTTATTTTACATTCAAAAGAAATAAGGTTAACGGCTTTGTTGTTTACTGAAACTATGACCCAGTTTCTTTTTGATATGACGCAGTTCTGCCAGATACCTGTCAACGTAACATGGGTCCTCAGCAGCTGTCAGTAAAAAAGGAATCCGGTGAGTAAAGGGGCTGGTTAGACTGCCTGATCCGGAGAAGCAGATGATCCCCAGACCTGGTCTGCCCAAGCGTTTGGCCCGGGTCGTGTACAAACCCGCTAGGCCCTGACACAGCTTGCCGGGGCACTGACCCAGACCGCGCGTCTCTCTTCCTCAGTTTTGAGCTGAACATGAGCAGTTTTTGACAGAATGGACATTTCTTTTTTTTTTTTGTGCAAGGAGTTTACCAGTTTTCTTCATTCCTGAAACCCATAAATCATCTGGATTGTTAGGCATTTTTTTCTCTGGTTTATATAATTACATCCATCCATCCGTTTTCCAACCAGTTATCTTATTCAAAATTGCGGGGGTGGCCTGGAGCCTGTAACTGATTATCTCATACTATTTTAATTGTATATTTAATATTAGGTAAATATTTACAGACATATTTTAACTCGTATACAGTGCATGTATGTGTGCGTGTATACACACACATATAAATATAAGCAAAAATACAGATGTTAAGCATTGTCTAAAACCAACCTGTTCTACAACTGAGACTGATTAAGCAAGTGGGGTTTGGGGAGACTAATCTTCTGATGATTTGTGCAGCTGTGCCATTTCGTATAACATTTAGCAGCAGTTATACATGGGAGATGATATAATCATCTGTTTTCATTTCAGTAGTGCTGCTAATTTTTCCTGGACACATCTGGTTTTTCGCTGCACTTTTTTACCTTTCATTCAGTGCACACTATGAATACATAAGACATATTCTTTCCAGATTTTCCACAGATATTTCAAAGCATACATTATGATTTAGAAATCATCTGTGAATACTTAATAATATCATGTTACATGAAATTCTTCAGATTGTTCTATTTGACTAAATATTTAAATAGCCTCCTCCAAACGTGTTTCATAGGTAATGGAAATATTTATTTACATAATTATTTGTTAACAAGCTGTGGAGGCTCTGCACAGGGATCAGGAGCCTGTTCGTAGATGGACAAACAGACAATCGTCTGTGTCCATGGTAAAAAAAAACCCACGGAGGATACATTTTTAAATCTGCGGTAAACTGCATTTTGATCAAAAGGTCTGTCAGAATCCACTACGGCATGGACCCCTTGCTCTGCATTTCACCACACTCGCTGTTGCTAGATGTCAACTACAAATCAATGTACATTTTGTTTCCGTAGCCCCGAATAAGTGTTAATACTGCGACAGCAACTCTAATTGGAAGTACAGCAAGTGCAGCTTTTTTTGTGATGAACAATGCACTTCTGTCAGTGACCCAGATATTGCCAGAGATGCAGTTATCACAGTTAAAAAAGTCAGAGGGAGTGGGAAGAATGATGAGGAATGGCACATTGTTCATTATCCTGACAAATGTATAAATGTCCGATTCAGAGACCCTGGACTTCTGTTTTGTGGGTGAGGTAATCAGCAATGGACAAGCAACCGGGCCAACAAGTAATCTGATTATAAAAAAAAGCCTCAGGACAAGTGGTTTACAGATTTTATAATTTAAAGACATTGAGATTCAAGGAGGCTTAAGGGTGGCTAGTCTAAGCTCATGACCCTCCTATACAGTTTGTTTCCTTTCATTTACAACCTAGCTATGACCTTAAACGTTGCTGTATTTCCGTATAGGTTTGAGCAATTTTATCACTTTTGACCGATTTTTAAAAATCACACAATAAGATTAATGCTGCCCATCTGTGTGCGTTAAATGTTTCACATGATTTAATAAAACACAGACTTGTGTAAGGTCACACAGCTTGTTAGTGCATACCACAGCAATGAAGTTGTCGAAAAGTTCACGCATGAGGGGTCTGGTGCTTCATGGGGGGAAAAAAAAAAAATCCTGCTTGGAATTTGGGAAATTGACGCAAAGCTGCAATGGAAAAAAACAGTTTCAAAAGGTTTATTTCAGTAAAATATAAATTGGGGAAAAAAATGCAACTCATACTTAAACCTCAACCCGGGGCAAAGATGAGGTTATACAATCCCTTATCATAAATCATTATGGTGAAAGAAGATATAGGAAAGCTGTTAAGAAGACATATGAAATAAATAAATAAAACAACAAAGAAACACTACAATGGCATAAGAAAATACGCAAGTGGATGTTCCTGAGAACACTGTGGAGAAACCGGGAAAAAAAAAAAACACGTGTGGGAAGCCTTGATGATTAAAGTCCACTGATGAAAAATTTAGCAGTAAAAAAGTTGATAATACTGCATGATGCAGATGTGCCAAGACTTGATTATTAGCGTTATAAGCCCTTTTATACTAACAATTAACTGAATGTCTGTTTTGGTAAAAAATTATACATTTCAAGTGTCCATGTTTTGCCTGTTTCAATTGGCATACAAATGTGAATGACATCATATCCAGAAGAATTAACAAAATAACTATAGAAGCTTTATTTCGAGCCTCGATTTTACCCCAGTGCAGTAACAAGGCTGAACCAGGCACTAAAGGACTCTCATAGCCCTCATGCACCGCAGCTTTTTATACTACTTAATTTGTAGTTTTCACTTATTTATTGACGATTTTGCACATTTCATTACAAATTACTTGCCTTGTGTGTTTCATTTGCACCACTCAGGAAGTTGCTATCCCAATGTCATTGTGCTATCATGCACAATGATGATGATGATAAACTGAATCTGGAATCAAGAACTCAAACTCTGTTGCTGACATGCATATAGTGAACCAATTAACACTGCTCAGGCTTTAATGAAAACAATGGGAATCATATATTGCACAAGTTATACTCAAAAAAGAAAAACTGAATATTTAATATAAACTGGGACAAAGCTCAGTAGGTTCTCCCATGATATAGTACGCATCTTGGCTGCCTCTTCTGAACTACAGAATTTCCCATATTCAAGGTTTTACTGCACTTTATAGGAACTTTAAGATATTTAAAAGCATAATGCTCAGAACCCTAATTCCCAATTAAAGGATTGAACACATCCCAATCCATTACAGCTACAATCCAATAGCATTAAATGGTGTGTTTTTGGTTTACTTTGGCCAGTGTGATTGTTTTCAAGGCTTACGCTGCAGGCGGATCTATAACAGAATTACTTCATCTGTATACATCTGCCAAATATTACAACTCCAGCAAAGGAAGAGAAAGGTAAAAGATGTCTACTTTGGTAGGTTAATTGCAATGGATTTCAAAGGCAAGCTTCCACCAGGGACGTGCCAATATATTTGTCAGCACGTTCTGTACAGCCAACTATTAGACCACAGAAATAGCAGAAAACTACTCAGTAAAGTGTTTGTAAAAAAATACAAACAAATATTGATATACAGCACTTTTTATATGGAAAATCAAAAAACACAGGTATAAAGAACATTCCCTTTACTTCAATATTATCTAAGAAACTGATATCATCTATCCCTAGGGTAGACAGAATATTTACACAAAGAAATAAAACATTTACTTTTCAATATTTTAATAAATGCTGTATACTTTCAAGAAAAGTATTAAAAGTCTTAAAATTGAACATAAGTAAACAACAAACATGAGCATTAATAATGAAAAACCAATAAACCACATGTGCTGCATGCATGCACAATGTCATTTGTATCTGTAGTCTTGACAAAATCAAGACATTCACTTTTATTAATTTAATCACAATCTACATTACTGTAAAATGAATATGGTGAGCGAACAGGGCACTAAGTTACTATTAAAGTAGAAACCTTATACCAATACAGCAGCTACTTGAGAAAAAAGATGCGTCAAATCATTAATGAAGAACAAGCGTGAGATCAGTATTACTCGTGTTATTCATGACTTGTTCTTTAAATAGTTCCTTGAGGAGATCACAAAGATTTACATACATTTGGATTTGCCTTAAAGTTGAGTTGCACTCAAAAAAACCCATTCAATTTCTGGGAGACGGCAGAGTGTTAAAAAGCATTTCACCTTATTCCGATGGTAGTAGGTACTTTTGGAAGTCTGTCTCGTGGGAGGGCTTTAGGCTAAACATAACAAAGATCGAAAGAGGTTAACCTAAAGAAACCGTTAAGCTCGAGAATGTAAAGCAAATAAAACCACAGCAAACGCTACATCCTGAATCTCTCGGTGATGAGGGACCAGCTACTTCCCTGAGCACATCTCAAGCATGCTCTTTTCTCCTGAATCCACACAGCTGACCCTGTTTAAAGCCTAACAAGGAGATTAGTCCAATCTGGAGCAGCTGGGTTTTATTAGCTTTCCTTAAGTGTGGGGTTGGTGACCAGTCACCATATAAACATAAGAGATCAATTGCACTTAGCCCTATGCTGCTTATACATCAAGCCGGCTTAGAAATGATACGTTGCAAGAGCAATAATAAACTGTGATAGAGTTAAAGACAATAACTGTTGTAACGTGTTGCTGCTATTCATGTACTACTTGCTACGTAAAGTAGCTCACCACATGCTGGCCATCACAGAGATGATGGATAAAAGTGGTAACAGTAGCACTGTGATGTTTTAAAGGTATCATCAGCTTTGTGGAATCAGCTGTTGACTTTGGGGCCTGGTTTCATTAAAACTGGAAAATAAAGGATTTTTGAATGTTTTTGTCATGACCTAATTGTACGATCCTTCTGTATGCCACGCCACCTCATTACCTTGTGTCAATTCCTGACTGTATTCAGCTGTTTCATGTTATTTTCGATTAGTCCTGTGTATTTAGTCTACGTTCAAGTCTGTTTCCCCGGACTAAATACACAGATGAATACAATTAGGAATTGACACAAGGTAACGAGGAGGCATGTCACAGGGAAGAATCGCATGAGCAGGTCATAACAGAACC
>JAODKF010000038.1:9037571-9051499 GCA_026779585.1 Mormyrus proboscirostris | reverse complement strand
TGCCGCTGCTATGCCCACAGCCCGCCTGCCTGCTGCTGCTGTTCCACCTGCAGCCCAGCCTCAGCCTGCTGCTGCACCCGGGGCCCCGCTTCTGCTTGCAGCTACATCCGGGGCTCCGGCGCTCCCTCCTGCTTCACCCAAGCCAGCTCCTGCTGCAGTCTCGCCGGCTATGCCTGTCTTGCCTGGCTCGACGGCCCTGCCTGTCCTGCCTGTCCTGGCAGTTGATGCTCCAGCCCCTGGGGTCGAGGTCCCAGCACCACCTCCGCCTGCAGCTACGCCCCAGAAATGTCATTCTGTTGTGACCATGGGTTGGCAAACAAGCAGGAAGCGGGGAAGGACGAGGCAGGCAGGCGAGGATGCAGGAAAACAGGGATTTATTGGGGAAATGACAGGGCAGACGGCGACGAACATTAATGACAGATCTCGGGGAAACGGACTCAGACGCAGAATAAATACACAGGACACACCGAAGATAACAGGCATCAGGTGATTACAATCAGGAATTAACATGAGGTAATGAGGGGGCGTAGCACACAGGAGGATCGGACGAGCAGGTCATGACAGCTACTATGCTCCACATTAGTTTAGACAATCATAATTGTGATTATGAATGATTTGTTTTCTCTTGGAATTATTAAATTCAAATGTCACATTTTATATCATTCAGAATTCATCATTCAACCCTTAAACAACCATCTCATCTCATGTGCAGCTGAACAAAACACTATCTTCACCTACTCTGATCACCCAAAACATTAAAACCACTGATGGGTGAAGTGAATAACACATCATCTCTTTGCAAATGGCACCTGTCAAGGGTATCATTATATATAAGGCAAGTGAACAGTCAGTTCCTGAAGTTGATGTGTTGGAAGCAGGACAAATGAGCAAGTATATGGATCTAAGCAACATTGACAAGAGCCAAATTATGATGGTTAGACGACTTCCTCAAAGAATCTGCAAAACATCAGGTCTTGGAGGTGTTCCTGTTATGTAGTGGTCAGTCCCTACCAAAAGTAGTTCAGGAAGGCTAACCGAGTGAAGCAGCAAAAGGTTCATAGGCACCCAAGTCTTATTGATGCCCAAGAGTTGTAAATGCTTGCTCGTCTGGTTCAATCCCACAGGAGAGCTGCTGTAGTACAAACTGCTGAAAAAGTGAAAACTAACTATGATAGAAAGGTGTCAGAACACACAGTGCATCACAGCTTGCTGTGTATGGGGCAGCGTAGCTGCAGACTGGTCAGTGTGCCCGTGTTGACCTCTGTCCACCATCGAAAGCACCTACAATGGGCGCATAAGCATCAGAACTGGACCATGGAGCCAGGGAAGAAGGTGGCATGGTCTGATGACTCACATTTTCTGTTGCATCATGTGGATGGTCGGATGTGTGTGTGTCATTTACTTGGGGAAGAGATGCACAATAGGAAGAAAGCAAACCAACGGAGGAAGTGTGATGCTCTGGGCAATGTTTTGATATGAAGATCTGGGTCCTTGCATTTATGCGGATGTTACTTTGACCTGTTCCAACTATCTAAACATTGTTGCAGACCAAGTACACCCCTTCATGGCAAAAGTACCGATAGCAATGACGTCTTTCAGCAGGATACTGTGCCCAGCCATGCTGCAAAAATTGTTCAGGAATGGTTTGAGGAATATGAAAAGAGGTCAAGGTGTTGGTTTGGCCTCCAAATAACCCAGAATGCAATCCTATTGAGCATCTGTGGGTTGTGCTGGGCAAACAAGTCCCATCCATGGAGGCCCCACCTCACACCAGGACTTAAAAGATCTGCTGCTAACATCTTGGTGCCAGATACCACAGGACCCTTCAGAGATCTTGTGGAAGCCATGCCTCGACAAATCAGAGCTGTTTTGGAGGTCCAAAGGGAACCTACACAATATTAGGCAGGTGATTTTAATGTCATGGCTGATTGTTGTATATCATTACTTTTTAGGGAAAAAAACAGGAGACAGGACATTATTAAAATTAAAATTGCAAAGAAATAATATATAAGAATTAAAAAGCTTGAAATTAGGATGTTTTGTTGGAAATCTTAGAATGTTTTATTTGGTTTCATGTCCTTTGTTCAGTCTCAATCCAACAACCTTGACAACATCTATACCCCAATTAGTGATAAATGAATAAGGATCAAGGAATAAGGTTGGGTTTTTGCTTCACTTCATTACATATCTTGCCAGCATCTAAAGCTTAATGCCATACCACTCACCTTTACATGTCAGTAGATTCTTGCTGAACATCTGGTCTGTACTTCTGTCTGGGATCTTGTTCCTATTTTCCCCCGTCGCTGTCAACTGATTGTAATGGCTTAATTTGTAGAAGACATCACTATGACAAATTGCATCTGGACATTCAAATCAGCTCTCGTTTTAAATTAGCCACTGGACCAATGGGGATGGACGGAATAAGGTTGCCCAATAAGGTTTATTTCTGCACACTTGATCTGCCTTCAGGGAGTTCCTTTTTCAGCTGTTTCGCCCCTGGCTTGCCACAGGGGACTTTCAGCTACTTCCTTGACCGTATTGTAATATCTACATCATATTTAAGTAGTTTAACCACAAATCGTACAGATAGAGGTTTTATGTCGAAATAATACAAATGTCATTAAATAATTTAATCTTTGTACCTGTAACTGTGTCTCTCAGCACTGTAAGCCATGGATTTCTGCATGTTTATTTGCATGAGCTGGATTAAATATAAAGAAGTGGATTTTGAGTTTCCAAGATTCCAAGTAATACTTCTTTCAGTTGAAAAAAAAAAAAACTTGTAGGGATGATAATAACCAGTGTACCTATTTTAAAGATTTCACTGTATATTACCATTTTTAAACAATAGATTTGCCATCGAGAGTGAAGTTTAATTCAATTTTGTTTAAACCACATCTAGAGCTAAAGTAGAATTCTCCAGGCTGTGTTCCATCCGTGCTTTGCAGAGTATACTTATACAGTCGAAGAGGAGAATATGACACATGAAGGGTCACATGATTCAAAGAGATTGCACGTGTGGTTCCCATCTTGTTGACTTTGCTTGCTGATGAAAATTAGCTTTTAGCTACTGTTCTATGTTTGCATTTTAACTAAAATCCTATCTCTTAATATTCTCTCATCTCCAGCCCCTCTACTGTCATCCTGTCTTCCATCCTCCAAATTTATGGACAAGATCACAAGTTTAATCACCATTGAATTAAGTTAATTTAACTGTTGATTAGCTGACTAAATACTGTGTCATGACAGCAATGGTAGAATGAACTATAACAAAGCTCTAATGAAATTTAGTATGTCACACATTGTGAAGCCCATTTAATCAATACTGTCAAATTTAAATTTGGAAAAAAAATAATATACCATAGTATTATGGAATGGGAAAATGTTTATGGTCTGATTGTTATGAATCATATTCTCAGAAGGATCTTATTTAAATTCAACTAGTGAATTCATTGACAGATTTTTCAAAAGTCCACTTTTTATAATTACATTTCCAATTTCTATAACATTGTGCAGTTGCCTCAAAAGAAATAAACTTTACATGTGTAGATGTCTCATTTTATGCTAACTTTTGCATGAATAATATTCATATAATCGTCTTTGTTTTTATGAACTGCTCTAATTTGCAATCACATCCGCTGCTTAGTGTAGCAAAAAACTGAAGCATAGGGATAGCAGGAATTCTCATCTTACTTATTTCAGCTCCAAACAAGTGGAAAAACAATGAAATATTAGCCACATGGTGCCATTACATTGGAAAATCCAATATCCTCTTGGTTATTTGCTAAATAACTCATAAAATATCCAAAACCACCATGGCAAGGGATAATTTGAAGTTTTCAAATGGAATTAACTGGTTTATTTTCAGTAATTCAGATGAAATATTTGCTTTTTAAAGGTCTGCTTCAAAAATCAACTAGAACATGACAATTCTGGTTTATTCTGGGGCCTGAATCCTAATAACTATTCCGAAATTCAGACCGTGTACTTTGGCACTAAGCGTTTTTTCTCCATTCAAAAAGTAAATGTCACAGAATACACCCCCAAAAGGCAATCTACTAATGCTTAGCTGAAAGAACTAATGATACACTGCCGGATAAAAAGGCTGGATTGAATGGAGACGGTCATAGCAACCTACAGCATATTTTGTGATACCACAGATAACACTCCCCAAAGCATTTAGAATAATCACCTTATAACATTAACAATGGACATATTGTAGCTATCCAATGAAAATGGCCTATGTCCATTTTCTGGTGATCGTGATTTTTGACTGTAGATAGAATATGAACATTCTCCCCTGTCTGCTGATAGCGTTTGACATCTAAATGACCAAAGAAAAGATATTTTTTGGAGTCCTATCCATTCATCTAATATTTGTTTGTACTAGTTATTTGTGTCAGTCAGAATGCATTGCTTTATATTGCTAATTTTAACGGCAACATTGGTAGATAGCCAGCTAACTAACATCATTGTTAATTGTCAATGTCAAGCAAGATTAGTTTGTATCCTGTTGAAAGTGACATATTTGCCTCACTAAAAACAGTCCACATACTGTAAGTCTATTTGAAACATTAAACCATTCACTGATGCCTGTGTAAAGATAAGTTTTGATTTGTGGTGCTAAGGGTCATTATGTTGTTTTAGGTTCATTTTGTAGTTTTTATACTTGTGAAATAATGTATTTTTGGAGAGTTTTCCTTTGGATGGCAATGATATGCAAAAACAAAGCATATGGTGCTGCTGATATACCTTCCATTATGAAGAAGGCTATATAACACAAAGCATGTAATGATTCAAGCAAATCACTTTGCTGTTAAATGACTCCTTTTCTCATACTTGGAAGGATACAGTTCCCAAGTCAGCTTTGGCTCCACACAATGTTGGTGTGTATAATGACAGTCTTGTGCAGGCTGAATGTTTTGGCTTGATCTCACCAGACACCAAGGCCTACAAAATGTGTTTGTAGTCTATTGCAGTACTGTAGTTGTCTATAGTTAATTTTGTGTTGCGCATACACATGATTCACTGTGTTCAATACATAGCTGTTGGCCTACTTAACAAAATGAGTATGCTTTCAGGCCTATCCATTCGGTGTACCCTGAATGTGAAGGCTTTCCAGCCAACCACCTTGAAATACCGGGATTACCCACTCAGCCACTCAGCAGGGGGGGGTGACTTTTTAAACTTAGGATACTCAACCAGGAATGAAATTAAGCAGAGAATCAATTTAATTTAAGAACATATAAGACAGTTTTTTATACTTTTATTTGCTGTTTCCAAGACTGGGTATACAGAAGAATCTGTGGGAAAAACTGGTGACATATCACCGATGCTGAACCGATCAAGATAAGGTCCATATCAATTCTTCTGAGCTTTCAAAATGTTGTGCTTCATCAGGGAAAGAAGTCTCAAAAATGCTTATAATGCCAAGGGAAACCCATGTTAATATGTCTTTGAGTGCAAATTTGCTTGCAATTCGAGTTAATCCATGTGAGTATAAATTGGTTTGTTTTTAGTTAGCATCTCGTGTAAGAATTTAAGCTAAAAAATGTTTGGCATTTTTGTGAGTGGTTTGGGTGTTTTGAACTTTTCCTTTAGGGAAAGTCCAATCGCTATTGCTCTTTTCAAATAGGGGGTATGGGCTAAAACTTTTCTTGAAGACAAAAGACCCCCATTCCCATTATAACTCAGCATCTATTACAAGCTTTGAGAGAACAACTAGTAGATGCCCTCTGTAAGGAAGAGTCCTATTTCCTACCCCCTTCCTTGGTGACAGCACAAGTAACAAAAATTATATTTTAATTCTACTATACTTGCCCTTAGTATGATGGTAAACTCCATCCAGCCATGGAAGATTTCCTCAAACTTGCAGGGAAAAAACTTGGGGGTTAGTGGCAGGATGAAAAACTTCACAGCACTAGTCAGACTCCAGGCTGTTTCTAATGAGTTTACACACAACAAAAAAAAACCCAGATTGTGGCAAGTACATTGGGATAACACCAATTTCAGTGCCATGGTAGATCCTTGCAAGGGTCATCCTGAACAGGATCCGTGGTCACTTGCTTGCCTACCAGCAACTAGAAGGCAATCAATCTAAGAAGTCTACCATTGACCACATCTTGGTACTGAGAATTTGCCTCAAGCGCAAATGCATATATTGGCAGTTTCTTTGTAGCTTTTATTGATTTTCATAAAGCCTTCGACTCATTTGATCAAGTTGCCCTGTCAAACATCCTGAGACTTTGGGGGATCCCTCCAAAGTTGCTAGATGTCAAGGTCAGCCTGTACACTAGAACTATGAGTGCTATGCAGAGTGTATTCTTCCTGGTTAACTCTGGGGTGTGTTCTTGCTCCTATTCTGTTCAGTGCTTGCAAGGACTTGGTGTCGGGCAGGGTGTTGCGGTCCAGCAGCTGAGAGGAAGCTGTTGGTTAAGAACGATCCACTGATCTTCACTTTGCCAATGATGCCGTGAATATGAATTTTTCACATTCGTGGGGATGTTTCACCTCAAACCCTCACAAATGTGAAGGGGTTCCCCAGTTTAACTAACCACATAGAGAAGGGGAATGCCAGTTCAATGGATTTTAAATCAGGTCATTTTCTTCCTTATTTGTTTGTTAGCTTGTTCAATTGACCGCATTAGCAGTGTCAGTCGCATGCTGCCATTCGGCTTTTTTTCACACCAGCAGGTGTACTACCAAATAAAATGGTTTTGGATTCCTCTACATTGGGCAAAAACAATGTCTGCACTTTCACTTTCATTAAAAAATTGCTTCTTTCCTCTGTTTGCTTCCGTCATTGTTGCGGACGTGGCATTGAAATATAGGATAAGCGCGTTTATATATGTGGCTAATTTGCATTGTAAATGTATTGTAAGTATTGGGTGGGATCGGTCCAGTCTCTAAAGCGTGCACACATGCTAATGTTTCTCCGATGCACTGGATTTGTAACTTGTATATTTCATGTCAGAGTTTACGCAGTATTTTATAAATCAGACTTTCATGAATTTAATTTAACTACTGGCGGGAAAGTCTGTCAGATTGTAGATCTTTTTGAGTAACCAGAGCTGTTGGGTCCATAAGTACAATAGTGGATAGAGAGAGATAGCATACCCCTGGTGACTCCCACATATAAACAATGAGGTTAGACTGGTCATGATGAGCACCTGTCTTCTCACACAGAGGCTTCTGATGTGATGATGTGAAAGCTTGTTTGTTGAGTAAGATAGTCCTCACCAATTAATCCACTGGCACTCCCTTTCAACAGGCTGGTTGGTAAGGAATTGCAATTATGCAGGAGAAGCTGAACTACTTCCTTCTAACTGAGATCCTCTCCACCTAAGTACATGCAAGTTATAGGCAATGTTCTGGTTCAATTCCTTTATACTCAACCTAGGTCTTTGACCAATAGTTCCATCTCGTCCTCATTTCCCCAGTGACACAGTAGCATAGTAGCATCAACTTTAACTACGTGTGACATTTTTGTTCCAGAGTAAATCATTCCTCTTTGACTGCTTTTACTATAAACTTACCAATGATTTTTCTCAGACATTGTTCTCAAATCAGTCATCCATGGCGCAACTGATGCCTACATTCTTGGCTGACTTAAAGGAAACATTCTTGTGCACAATACCAGTGACTCCAACTCATGCTAAAAAAGAAGCCTTACGGAGAATGAATATGGAGCAGTGGGCTAACCTCATCTTTATTCTGCAGGTAGAAGAGGTCCCTATTGTCAGACAAATCTGATCTCAGGGTCTGATTTACTTCTATTTTGTTCAAATGTTCTAAACTAAAGCCTGTCTAATAGAAACTACTCTTTGGGAAAACTGAAATACTAAGTTTTGCATTATACCCTAAAAATCGTAATGTTCTAGAGGTGGATTTTTATTAATTTTATTTTAAGAACTTTATTGGATGACAGGACATTTCAAAGTTGGTTCATCAAAATATAAATTGTATGTATGAAGACAAAATATTGGCATGCTCCGTCTAGGAACTTTCTGGGTGTGTAAGCACAATTTACACAATTTTCACTTTTTTTGTGGATTCTTCTATTTTGTATCAGTCATCTCAAGACAAATCAGTCAGTACATTTACATGCGCACTAAGGAAATCAAATTATTGTGTTAGTCTGAGTAAAGCCAGACTTTTAAAGTACATGTAAACCTGTTAGTCTGACTGAACTCACACTAAATCGAATTTCTCAAAGTCGGACTAAGACACCCATATAATGTGATCAGGAGTCTGCATGTATACATTCGTATGGACTCAAACTATCCTAGGCGTTCTGTGCATGCTCCAGTTCCCCCACTCCCCGCCCCTCCCCCCCCGGGCTTTGACCCGGAAGTAAGAGAAGAAGCCAGTAGACAGAAGAAGCTTGGAGCACAGCAGAGGTTGCGTTGTTGGCGCACTCCAGCACCATACAGGGTGTCTTGTGCCTTCGGATAACACCGTGGCCAGAAGGAATAGCATGCATCTCATTTGTAAATAAATAAATTAATACAACATACAGCACCTACCAAGAGGTACCAGAAGTACGGTACGATTCCCCCCCTGTGCATGTATATTGGAACAAGGACAGTACTCTAATTTTTAATGATCATACTTTTTAGAGTATGGAGTGCTTCTGGGACCAGATTACAGATGTGTGGGTCAAGGGTCATTTCAACCTTTTCTGTTGCTCTGTATGAGTCTCCATTTCTCTATTGTTCTGCTTATTGTAGTTATGCTTCTATAACCTTGAGTTTGGCCATGATTTTGCCTAAGGAGCATATTGTGCTCCGAGAAACATGCCTGAGGATGCTTTTTACAGTCTGCAAGGTCACCCATGCCTATGAACTCATACATGTACACTCAGTATAGATGGACATTAGGTGATAAAGCAGGTTTTCTCTTATACGGAGGAGTTAAAATTTTATATATGTTAATGTGATTGGTTAAGAACTTTATATCATGCATTTGACATGAAATATCAGGAATGTGTAAATGCAGAGAGTTTTCCTGGTGTTGCTGTTTTTCCACACACATTGCTTTCTCTTGTGAGTAACATGATAAGAAACACGTTAAAACTTTGTGCAAAATATATTATTTTTGAGCCCTATATAAGTAACAACTGAAAAAATGACTGGGTAGAACTTTTTAAAATCTTTTTTGTGGGAAAATCCTTTTGTGGGTAAGAAGTCATCTTCCCATATAACATAGTGTTAGACAGATGTCACTTGATTATTTTATTTTAATAAAGGATAAATATTATGAACATTATCACTTATCACAAATATCCATGTGATAGTTAGTGTAGTGCAGTGTTCCTTTGAAATTAATTTTTTTCTTAAACATACTAGTGCATTGTGTAGATTTGTATGGACAGTAAAGTTACTGTTTTGGCAAAAAAAAAAAAATCACATTCTGCTTTTTGTTAAAGCTATACTATACTACTATACTACTGTCCATCATAGGACATATATCCACTACAGGGAATAAACAGACGGCAATTTGTTTAACTATATGACTTTGGGCTGCAGCAGGAAGCCAGAGCACCTGAGGAGAACCTATGCAATTCAGGAGAGAAACATACAAACTACACACACATAAGGTGGAGGCAGGACTGAAATCGCCAACCCTGGGGGTGTGAGGCGACAGTATTACCTACTGAGCCAGCGTGCTGCCCACCAGAGCAACACATGCTATGCAAAACATATGAACAACTTCCAGATGAAAGTATTTTTCCACATACGTAACATATCTTTCAGTCTGCCTTTAAGTGTACCTAAATAAAGCAGTTGTTGGCTTTTAAATGTAGTAATGTGAATGAGAGGTCTTTGATGTATTACTTGAATGTTTTCTACAGATGGATAGTCGCTAGGTTGCAGCATGAATGTTTAATGATGTGAAAGCTATAGAGCCATTTTGGAGTATGTTCAAGAAGGGAGGATAGACAGTATTAGCAATAAATTCAAGTCTTGATCATGCCGTACAGTATTGTCAATGTATTAAAGCCTGGACGAAAAAGTTCAGGGCAAAAATAAAAGACAAAACTTCAGCAGAAATGTTAAATTAATCTCTTTTTAGTGTTTTATATCTGTTGGTGTAGCTTGTGACCATTAGAACAGGAACAGTAACCCCGTTTTTCACTCAAAGTGACAAGTATTCCTGATGTTGCCAGAATGTTATCCAACTACTACTACAATTATGAATAACAATGCAAAAAGGTACAAGCAGCAGGTATCAATGTCGCTTTGCACCTCTATGGTCATGTGGTCAGTGTTAGAAGGTGTATTCACAGTATACACATACATAAAATATAAATTGTGGACATAACTTTCCATTAATGTTACAGTAAGAACATTCTCTGCCAACTTTAAGAAGACCTTTAAATAACACTTGCTAAAGTCCTGGGAACGTTCCGTGTTGACTGGGAAGCTGCCAGGGGGTTGGCATACTGATTATTTTCCCCTGTTGATTTCTGTTTCTTTCACCACTACAACCTACAGTAAAGCTTAGTTTGGTGGATTTACCCACCTGAGTGTGTTTTTCCTTCTTATCTCTGCTGCTTTATTTTTCATATTCTTGGTGTTACGTAGCCAAATTCCCTGTTCAGACCCTGTTACTGAATGAAACTTCTGTGACACACCCTGGTTTTGTATGCTGTATGCATGGTGAAATACTGTTGATGTTACCATGCATTTCTGTATCCATACGCTTATGTAGTATAGTGTGGTATGAGTTCTGGAGCCTTACCGAGGAAACAAGCCACAACCCAGGAAAACAAGTCCTTTGCTGGACACACAATCACACAATATAA
The DNA here is from genome assembly GCA_026779585.1 of Mormyrus proboscirostris. Taxonomy (NCBI): domain Eukaryota; kingdom Metazoa; phylum Chordata; class Actinopteri; order Osteoglossiformes; family Mormyridae; genus Mormyrus; species Mormyrus proboscirostris. Next base: position 9,040,692 of record JAODKF010000038.1, on the reverse strand, counting down.
GAAATTTAGTGGTGCAATTTAGGCTAACTGTATATTTTTGGTGGGGCTTGAATCCTGGAACACAGATACAGTTCTGTATAAAAGTCTTAAAAAGTCAAAGTTACTGATGTTTAAATAATCTTCCTTTTGGTGTAAATTGCGGTTTAATGTCTGTCAAAGTGTGCCAGCTTAGCCATTTCAAAACCTCTCCTAAAGTCACAGCAGTATTTACAGTAACTATCTAATTCACTCCTGCATTTCTTGGCTCATTCACTAGCACACCATTTTTGGGTAATCAATACCTCATCTAGTCATTTAGCTAAATAAAATACTTAGCTGGTGGTCAAATTTAACAAATACATGGAATGGTTTTGTTCTTCTAGCCATCCAACAAGATGCCAGTAACCTTTAGAACAGAAGATATCCTTGTACGTTTTTATTGTGTTATAGTCGATTTGGTATACGTTTATTTTTTTCTAAGCAAAAATATTATTGATAGCCAGATAAATGGCTTTAGTCATTATCTTTGACTGCATAAGACTTTAGCACCGTGCTGTATTTATATTCTCTCAATATCTCTACAAGTATTAAAATGGGAGCGTAATGTACATATGTATGTACTGGTATTCATAATCTCAAAATGCATAAATTCTTCTTGAAAAATAAGTAAAAAATAAGTAAATACCACTGGAATTAGAATTCCCTGATTTTGTCCTTGACTACTTATTAACTTACAATGATGAGTTTAAGCCACATAAATATCCGTGCCTTTAACTGTATGCAGTTACCTGGAGAACAACTAAGGTGTTTGTAGGTGAATGGATTCAGGGAATTTCAAAATAATTGTCCCACGTCAGAACAAATGCAGTAAATGATTGCAGAGAGATGACAATTCATCATTAGTAATTGTCCTACAAACCTCTGAATATTAGAATAGATGCTGGCTGAAATAAAAGGAAAAACAAATTAGTCATTTGTAAATGTTATATATATTATAAATTTGTAAATGTTATATATTCCATTTAGAAGAGAATATTCATCCATGAAATTTTTGGAGCTGTTTCCACCATGTCTTCACTGAGTATGGGAACTATAGAAGTTTATATATGAAATATATAATTCATTAATTAAATAAGCATATGCTACAAAACCTAAATGTGTATGTAGACAAAAACGAATTTATCTCTCTTGGATATTTGCTTAACATTTAAAGGTAAAAAAGTCATTCCTTAATAAAGTTATGCATTCATTTCATTATGCGGGATCCCATTAATCTATTCAAAATGAGCTAAAATTTTAGGATGAAAAATATACCCCTAACTTTGCTATAAATAAGTGGTAGGCATTTAGTAACAGCAGCAAGGCACCTAAGGTCGTGGTATGTACAATGTTGTGCTCTGTGCTTCTTCCTTAACAACTGACCTTTAACTGTAACTATATTCACAATATTCCACAAGATTCTTTGGATTTATTACTTTAATATATCAAAGCAAAAAATAAAACAACGGTTTCACTTTTACTTCTCATTCCTTTGTCCTATTTAACAGCTGCTGTACATCTTTTTTCAACTCGAATTACCATATATGAGAAAGAAACACAATACTCCATGAACCTATTGAAAATATGCATATTTATATATTTAATGATATAATATATAATTAATATATTTATAATTTGATGTGATATATTTTGAAGTAAATATGAAAACATTAATTTAGTGTGAACATACACATGTGCGCATACACACACACACACACACACAAACGCAGTTTGTCTGTTACTATATATTGATTGACTTGCTTTTGATAATGCTTAGCATTTCCTGACTGAGCTGATTTAAAGTAAAGATGCTGACCCCTTTTTATCTCCATATCCGCTGTTCTGATCTGCAGTAGTCCTTTCGGGTCAAAACAGATTTTCCTTTTTTTTTTGATGGGATATTTTTCTGCTATATGGGAATTTCTCTACTAATGTAACAGAGGATAATGTTCACTATACCTTCTTATGTCACTCTAGAATCTCAGTATAATGTCTCTTCTCATAATATCCTGGTATTTTCAGATATTATAAATCATAAACAGAGTATATAACTTACACATACAGCTAACAGAAATGTTCTTGAAGCCAAGCATCTAAACCATGCCACAAAGATAAGCTGTTGCTCTTCTGAAGTATCTGCTTATGGATTACAAATTTTTAATTTGACCAAGTCAAATAAGTGGTTTTGCTTCGTATGGCTTAAGTGACATTCAGTGACTTCCCAACTAATCTATATTTGAGTGAAAATAAAAATATATACTTAGTGAATTTGTGACAGCAAAATATGCAACAAATCAAGGAAACTATATTACTTCACTTTCTGCATATTTCATTTTGGGATCTGATAAAAATAAATATAAGTATTTCTGAAATGGAATCAAATACTTGTCGTAATCCCCCCAAACTTTCACTGTCTTAATCAGTCACAGCCCCGTCATTGCCGGCTAACAGTCCTGCTAAGAAGTTTGTCATCAAAGTGAGAGGGCCATCTGGATGGTGGCACTCCTCTCTGCTTTCTCTCAGCACGGGTGATCTCACCGCAAGGCCTGGGTGTCTGCCAGCTCTTCTCTGGGGAGACAGGAATGAGCAGCGGAGTGTACTCAGTCAAAATTTATGTGCTAGAATTGAAGGGGCCTGTTCAACTGTAAAAGGAAAAAGGTGATAACATGAATTTATAAATATCTTGGGAGATGGAGTGTCACCACAGATGGCCACCAGCTTCTTCTAGTGTTCAAGACTGTACTTCATAATTTAGGAACATTAGACTAAACACAGTCCCTTGGGGGTGTCTTCTTCCAATAATTACTTGGATTGTCATTTAATATTACCTGACTGTACAGATTTGGCATATGGAAGATCATTCTTGCGAATTTGAAAAGACTGTCGTGCCAGCAAGTTGCCGAAGTTACCTGGTAAAAAAAAAATATGAGATAGAGGGTAAAGTGGACAGTCTAATGCCAGGTTCTCATGTGGCCAACTGGTCAGCGAACACAACCATCTGATGTATCTAAATTGAAATTCAAAGCCATTAGAGGCTTCCTTAAATTGTGGCATCAGGCAATGTTTCGAGGGGGGGGGGGGGGCTTGTTTCCTTTGGGTTGCT
>JAODKF010000038.1:9026410-9037277 GCA_026779585.1 Mormyrus proboscirostris | reverse complement strand
AAAGTGCTGGCTGAAAAAAATTAAATTGGTTTCACAACTAGTGTGTCTAGATAGCAAAGTCATATCTGCCAACCATCTGGTTGTCTACAACGATTTGCACAAGACAGAATTACATGTTGTGAGAATTTTAAACATTTTCCTTCTTGAAAATACAAATATACACATATTGGCAGAACAGCATCTCCAATAGGGATTTTTTTCTTCTATACGCTTCATAAGTTAGCATTGGTTAGCCTATAAAGATGTGTAAAGATGACAAAGTGTATGGCTTGAATGACATAGATGGGTTAATTTTATTACATATATTATTATGTGTATATTATACATAATATATGCTTTCTGCTTTTCATATTTGCATGATAATGTTATGTCTGCAATTTCAGACTAAGAAATACTCACTAAATATGCTATAAGTAAGGTCATATGTATCAAAAGCTGCTGAAAAAGTAGCATGTATACACTAATACCGAAAGTTGCACATATGTTTCAATCAATTTCAAACAGGCTATGAAGGACTGAAATCCATCCATCCATCCATTTTCCAGAACTGAACTTCAATGCAGGGTCACATTGAGCCTGGAACCTATCCCAGGAAGCACCGTGTATGAGGCAGAGGACACCCTGGATAGGATGCCGCTGCCTAACAGGGTGTACACTCACATACACAAGTACAAAAAATGGGCAATTTACAGAAAGCATTGGCCCGTAACCAAAAGGCAAAAGTGTATTTTAGAGGCACCATGTGTTTCATTAATTCATGAATGCAAATCATTAGTTAGTCATTTTAAAGATCATGCAATAATACCACATAAAAACTAAAATGATAATGATCTGACCACAGAATATGCGATGCTTTACTAGATTTAATCAATAATTTTATACCTTTGCCAAAATTACCTCCTAAGTTTTGGCTCTTGACCAAATTTCCCTGCCCTTAATTTTATATTCGAGTTAGAGGCAAATTTACGTGTGAGTGTACATCCTTAAGGATTATACATCTGAAAATGGGTGTGGCTTACTTGCAGTTGGGGGACGGGTGCTTTTATTCAGTCAAAGAAAGTTGCCAGGTGAGTGACTGTGAAAATACTTCTTCATTGTGTATTTTACATAGTTCTTTTTATTTTATTTTCCCCTCAAGTTTTTAGTTCCTTGACTTTATTATTGTCTGTTTGATGTGGTCAGTATTCATTGTTCATTTCTGCAATAGAAGAATTAAAAAATATTGTTCTCCAAATAAATGAAAACGCACAAAATAATAATAAATTTGCCATGCATATCATGCACATTCAAATGTTATTAAATATTTAAAGCAATACATGCTTACAATACATCTCAGAGTATTTTTTTTAAATTATGCATTACATATTGCATATCCTTACAATATGCATGCCATGCAGGAATAATAAATATATGGAATTCATATAGGTCATTGCCACTTTTTAAAAACAGTTTATTTTTAAATTTTCAAATATGTACATACAGCACTTTTCAGCTATTGCTACCTCAAAATGAAAAAAAGAAACAGATTCACTTTATTAGAAAAGACACAAAAGATGTTGCCAAATTCATATTTGACTTCAATACAAATCTAAATAATGTTGCTTATACAAGAACAAAAATGAAAAAAAAAAAATGAAAATGTTTCCAGATGTTTCACATGGAAAATGTGGCTGAAACAGGTAGTGAAAGATTTTACTTATGTATGTAAGTGTTATCTTCTGACATAACGTGGCTTGGATTACAAGTTAATAATATAGATTAACCCCTGTATGGGATAAGCAGGTATGGAAAATGGATGAATGGAAATGTAAATTGGCTTATAGAAAATTTTCATCAAAAGAACTTGGGATTCCACTTGCATAAATTCTATTCACAATAATTCTGTGTCAAATGAGTATTATTTCAATAATTGAATTTTAGGTTTTATTTTGTGCTTCTTAAAATAAAAATGAGTACAAGAGTATTTCTGTTGCAGACATACTATATTTCTTGCATTTTTTTAATTCATATTTCTTACAATATATAATTAATTAATAATTAATAATTCTCCTATACCAACATACTTTTATTTTGTGTAAACTGTATGCCAGCTACAATTTAAAGATCCTGTTTATATTTTTCACCATAAGTACACACAGACACACACACACACACACAGTATATAGAGATGTTTTTTTTTCTTTTTTTTTAAATAATACACTTTCTTTAACCGCCTCCTACATTTAAAACAGCTGGAAGTTGAGTATGTTTTGTTTGACGGCAGATCATATAGTTCAGAATCAGTTTACACTAGAGCGATAGCACAGTTAGATGAGAACATTTACAACACATGTTTCTTTATTGCCCACATCTGTATGGTTTTAAATAAGGCACTTTGCTAATGAAAATAGATGTGCAGTGCCTTTAAGACAAAAATTAAACTGAAAGAAAACTTTCATTCCGCATGCCATTTCGCATACAAGTATTATATTACTGCTAATGTCGTCATAGTCAGAAATGTGTGAAACCTGTCTTTTTCCCCATTGTAAAAGTATATTAAAGAGATACTTGATATTTCCTTCCTTTCCATAGATTCATATTTAGAGAAATGCATTTTTGACGGATGACCGATGTACAAAAATGATTTATTTTTGCTATGTCTGCTGTCATTGCTGTGTAGCCAATATTTAAAGAAATCAAAGAAGACACAATAATGAATTGGATCTTTAAAACTCAGTGGAACAAATTTTACATGAATAATAAATTTGTCAAGGAATACACACCAGCACTAATCAAAACCGGTGATGAAAGACTCTCGTCTACATATCTGTTCTGTAACAGAGAGGATTTTTCAGGAAGTGATTAGCACTGGGAGTTGTGATAAACAGACAGCAAAGTATGTAACTGATTAATTTTAGAAGTATTTTGTTCATTGCTCATTGCTGTAATCATATTTTTCAAATAGTTTGTGGAGTTTTATGAGTAATGATTTAGGTAGGTAGTTCTATATAGCTTCCAAGAACATTTAAAGCTATATTGATTTAAAAATTAGGATTGCCAGATTAACATACCAGAAACAAAAGGCATCCAGTGTAGTATATAAATATGAACTTCATAAATTCTCATTCCCTTCGATTTTAGATAACAATTACATTAGCAAAGCAAAAGTAATAGTACAGCTTTAAGTCTTTGAAGCATTACAGGATTTTGGACATAAATTCTGAATAGTAAGAAGTTACATAATACGGGTATAAAAACTAAGACAGTATGACCTGGCATATAATCTAGAAAGACCTTGTAGCACGTCATTGATGGTTAAGAACAAATATTAGATATTTAAAGCATAAGAACTGTCTTCAAAAATAAGAAACATTCTGTAACATTAATCTGTACCACAAATACATATCTTAGAATATTCTTTTACTTTTATAGTTCTATTTATATTTACATACAATGCAAACAAACAAGGTCATTCATTGTGTCCTATAAATTTAGGTTCCAGTAACTTTGTAGTTATTTTTATTCACATAATTTAGTTTTGCCTGTAAACCAGCATTATTATTTTTTTCCATTGTGTAAACAATAATTGTAGGTGTGATTTTCTGCTAAACTGACCAATCAGCAAACAGTTTATAATAGTTACTACGCATGAAAACTAGGAATCTGCCCAATGCAAACCCAACTCATATCAAAATAATAGTTAAAAATATTGTTTGTTTAAAATGACAGGGCCTTGAAGTGCAAATATGCAAAAAAAAAATAATGTAGGTGCAATATAATAACAATGACAGGCCCTTACACAGCAAGCAGATGAAACGAAACTAATTAATCACCATTAACCGATGAATGGAATAGGGCCTGATTTCAAGTCAAATTAGACAATGTTTTAATATTATAGTATTTAATGCCTGCAATGTGGATTTACTGTACTGCTATTTTATATTGATTATACTGGCATTTAAAGAAGGTTAAGAATGTTCTTCTGTCCAAGAAAAAAAATATTTAAATTGTTTCATCGGTCAGATTGTAAAATGTTAATTTTATTTTGAAGGGTCAATTCAAATTACCCATAATTAAATAAGTATCAGCCAAAGAAATGTGCATGTACAAAACATGACTTGTAATGAAGTCACTTATTCATTGGTAAATTCTGGTGTTTGGAGCAAGTATGGCTGTGTTTGTGTGGTCGACTTTATTGTAATTCAAATGTAATTTTAATCTTTGATAAGCCATGAAAATTAATTCTATACAGGTTTCTTTGTTTATTAAGTAACTATGCATCCCTATTGCCAATACTAAATCTGCTTCCCCAGCATCTCAGCATGTACCTGTATTTAGTAGAATTATTACTTTGTTTTATGGTCGCTAATTTCCCATGCCAAGGTCAAGGGAAATAAAGAGTGAATTAAAACCTAATTATTGGAGTTTTAGAAACAGCATGAACCCACATAAAAATAAACAAATCCCAGAATGGTGTTCTGTTTCATGAAGTTTCATATGAAGATGCTGGGTAATTTAGCAAGAGTTTTGATCCCCTGACTGGAGTAACTTTTACTAAAATGACTAAATGGCTGAGAATTGCTAAGGTATTATTCCAACATGGTGTTGTTTTTAAATTTAAAAATGAGAACGCGAGTATATCCTCTTACACGACTCATCATGTTCGCAGAGAATAATGTCAATAGCTACATGTGTATAGCACATATTACTAAGAAATATATGATGATGGTGATGATTTCATTTAACTGTACTTTTACTTTAGTTTTAATTTTTAGTTAATCAAGCAACATAATGCTTACACGTTACTTGGCTACAAATATTCATAAGAAAATCATATGATAATTAATCACATTTTGCCTTCTGAAAAATCTTGTAAAATGGGGATCTTTAAACACACACACACACACACATGCTTGTATTCATGTCTTTGTGGGGACCATTCATTCATTTGTATAGGAAAAAACCCTAATCCCAACTATGACACCTTTAACCCCTACCCGGCCACAACCTTAATCAAAAGTAATAAATAAATAAATAAATACAAGACTTTTGGATATTTTAGTTATTTTCGATTTTTGATTGCAGTCACAGATCTTTTATAAAAAATGAGTTTCCCCTTGTGGGGACTAAAAATGGTCCCCACAACATCAAAATAACAGGTTTTTAATCACAATGTAGGGACATTTGGTCCCCACAATGTGGTATATACATAATCCAGACACACACACACACACACACATTGATTTCCTTGAAAAAGAAGCAATTATAAAACATCTGAAATTGCAAATTGACCCCTAGAAGAAACGTTGAATATGGGTTAGCATGTTAGCATGAAACCAAACAGTTTGTAAAATTCATACCTTGAAGGCTGTTTTTGTTCACTTTTTAATATAAACATAATTTAAAATCATATAATATAATTCAAAACAACACTGAATTTCAGACGATGTTTTATTTACAATATTTTACCAGCTACTTGGTATGTGGATATGAGTATTCTACAACTACGTCATTTGCTTACCATTAGCGGACAGATCTACATGATTTTTTTTAACTTCAACTTTCAGTGAGGATTACATTTATATTATAATAAATAAAGTATGTCACTACTTCACGCCTATAATTTTTGGCCAAACACATTAACAAATCATTGCCCTAATCTTTTTTTTTATTGAGATAGAAGATAAATATGTCTTGGTCTACTTTCTCACTATAGAGTACCAGGAAACGAAGTAAATCATTTTCAATACATAGTTTCAAGACATGACCATCCAATGAGTTTATATTTTCCATTGTCTTTATTTTTTCCTTCTCCCCATTTCTTTCTTGCACGACATGTCTGTTCCCTACTCTTCCCATTTGTATCCTATGAGGAGATTGGGTACAAAATTTACATCATGGCTCTGTTTGTATTTTTAGAAGAGTATTCTGACACCAGGTTATAGAAACCCGATGGAAGAGTCACAAGTGCCGACACTATGGGGTTTTTCTGTGTTGGTCAGTGTTCTAGAGCATCTCGCCAACATACAGGAGGGATGACAGCAGGCAGTGCTTAACCTTGAAAAGCAACAGCCAGAAACCTTCCAGGTCCCGGCTGTAACCCAGGCTAAGGATCATAGTGCCCTACAGGAGTTGCTCACCATTCACAACAGTCTCTTCCCCACATTTTTGCATTCAACCAGGTCCAAAAGATGAGAGGCATTTCTGGACATGATTCAGCAGACAACTGCTGCCTGCCATTGGCCGTGTACCAAACTAGTTCTCCAGCTGTGTCCACTCCTATCCGGGGAAAGCCAGGTAGCCACCCTCAGGCTGTGTTCCCATGCATACAGTAGGTGTAGTTTGTCGTTTTGAAGGGTGTGGTTCTAAATAGGTTGGCCAGCTGGTGGAAAGGCCATGGAGGATGCTTCAAAACATTCCTTACACTGATATTCCGTGGTCATTTGCAAGGCAGCTCTTAGATTCCAGTGGGCAGTCAATGCAACTCTACTCTAAAAGGACGTTTTATATCAGGTGGCACTGGAGCAGTTCATGCTTAGTGTTTTGAATGCCACCTCGGACTGGCTCCAGAGTTACCATCCATGGCCCCTCACTGTGATGTTAGTTTCTAACTGGTTGGAAACAGCTTTACCATCTGTCCTAGAACAGAAAGAAGTCTCAAGCCTAAACCTTCTCCATCATCCTGCACTGTCCCCCAAATCACTGCTCTATGTAATTCCATTTCCCTTCAGCATCAGTTTCTCAATGTCATGGCTTGAGAAACATTTTTCCCATAATACCTTCCTTGACCCCAACCTCTACAGCTCAAATTAAGGGTCCCCAAGATACATCAGGCTCAACAAGCCAAATCTGCAAGCAGTATAGTGGTCCGAGCAGCTCCTGCAAAGTAGTGGATGCCTCTTTTATTTCTGAGTCCAAATTATTTCACATTGGGTAAAGAGTGATAAAAGTTTTGCCAGATATTATAATCATAGACTGATTGAACAAATCATGGAAAAATGATCAAATTTTACCACGTTAACCTCCTAAAATTGTGGAATTGGTGCTTTTGACCTCTTCGGAAACCTCAAGTAAGGAGCTGTGGTCAGAAAATCCAAAAATATGCAATCTTGTTCAGGTTCTTTTCGGTGTCCAGCCTACCCCGAATGTTTTTTAGCCCCCTTTTCTGCTGTACAGACCTCGTATAACACATAAACATCCTACCCAAAGTCATGATTGCATCCCGGCCGTACCGTCTGGATGGACACAAAAAAATAGCTGTTCGGCAGGAATTAAATAAAACGCTAGAAACGGGGGTAATATATGAGTCTTCCAGTGACTAGAGAAGTCCCATCACATGCTGTTCATTTCTGTGTTAACAACAGAAAAATAAACGAGGTGTCTAAATTCAATTCATACCCGATGCCTCATATTGATGAGCTGTTGGATAGATTAGGCGCGGCTTGCTTTTATTCGACACTGGATTTAACCAAGGGCTATTGGCGGATTCCCTTATCGCCTAAGTCCAGGGAAAAGTTGGCATCCTTCGCTCTGTTCAAATTGCACAAATTTAATGGGGTCCCAGCCACATTCCAGCAGTCGATGGACAGAATTCTGTGACCTTACTTTGCTTACGCTATAGCCCATCTTGATGATAGTATTCAGTAATGATTAGCCACAGTATCTGCAACATTTGAGGGCTGTCGTGCAATCATTGAGATGTGATGGCCTCACTGCAGACCCAGCAAAGCGTGCAATTAGGCAGATGGAGGTTTGCTATCTGGAGTTTCTCTTGAGTGCGTCCTCGAATAGACAACTGCTGTCTGCCCTCAGCCTAAGTCTAGAAAACAGGTGAGATCATTTTTGGCACTAGCTAACACTACTTGAAATTAATTTATTTGTTTGTCCTCATCCTGCACTCTTGTTGACCTAAAATGATCCCCTAGATCTGTAGCAGTGGATGAAGTTCCTGAAGGAATTATTTTACAAGGGGATTATACTGATTTTATACTTGATTTTTGTCCCCCTTTTATCTTTCAGATACGTCAAACAGGCGGTTGGGTGCTGGCTTGTCCCAGTTGGCCAGAGGGGAAGTACAACCTACACTGTACATTAGCTGGAAATGCTCACTACAGGATTACATACAACTGGGGAAAAACAGCCTAGCTGTCAATTTGGTCTCTAACCCTCCATTATTATATCCTGGGATGTTGGTTCACCCTCTTTCTGAACTACAGTCCTCACCGAAGTTCCACAGTGTAATGGATGTCAATGTGGTGATCACCAGATGGTGTCTAGTTTTACACTAGATTGGTCCTCAGGCTGAGAGCGGATATGGTCTTGATGGCTTCCTTTCCAGGAAGGGGGGAGCTGGTTCTGGGCCGGCCTGTCTCCTGGTCTGTGTCTGGCACTAGAGTGCAAAGAGGAGAGAACGGCTGTGCTTCATCAAGGGCCAAAGGGACAACAGTAACCATCCTGATTTATTTTTCTCCAATTAATGGAGGTTAAAAGCAGAACAGTGACTTTTCATAGGTATATTTTATTTAAATGCATTTACTTATGTTTGACTCTTCATGTTCCATATATTTTATTTAAAAAAATTTACATTTAGGTGCATTAATAATGCTTTTTATTGTGGGTACCCATATAAGGAATTCTGGTTTTATATGCATACGTATATATTTTATATGTCAGCATATAACTCAAAATATAGATGTGCTAAAGCAAACAAAATGTTTGATTTATTATTGTTCGCTGTGTTTTTCGTTGTTCTTGTGCTCCTATACTATATGTATTGGTATGCACTCTATGCAGAAACTGGATCATTTCAACAAATTTAATATTCTACCAGAATCAGAGGGCTGTGTGTTTTCATGCTGTAGAACAAAATGTAGAAGTTAGAGACAGTTTCTTTCTCTCTCACTCCTTGTCAGGGCATATTATTTAACTGCGGGGTCTAAACATTTTTCCCACAATGTTTTCGTCTGCAGTGGAAAGATAAAACACATAGACAGATCCATGTAGCTTTACTTATATCCTACTCTAATGCTGAGTATTTGGCCTGGATCTAATGCTTGAATATGGGTACTGTTTACAGCAGCATTACTTCAAGGTAATAGGTTTTGAAACTGGGGACAATATTATGCCAAGACCATCATCCCCCCCCAAAACTTTTAGGGAAACTCAATGAAGAGTATCTGCAGCCTACGTTTCCTCATTAGTTGGAATGCTAGTGAATAGTATATTTCAGCCATTTCTACCTGAAAAAGTAATGGTGAGTATGGCTGATTTATGACTAAAATAATATTAACTAATATATTATTATTATAATATTGTTAGGCCTATATTAGGTAACATTATGTTTAAAGTATTTCAACACATGTTAAATTTGTACAGAAGCTTCTCTGAATAATGCAATAAAAAAAAAAACATTTTATTTCTCATGAGAAAACAACAGTGAGATAAATACTTTGGAATTTATATTCCAAAGGCAAATTGAAATACTATGAAAATGAGCAAAACTTCATTTTCATGTTTAATGCAGAGATGGCAAATACAATGACCTGACTTGATGAAAATCGCTCGTACCGCGAGGAAACCTGTTCCGCCGGCTCGCATTCCCCTCGGGCCACCTACCGAGCCGCGGCGTATTCTGCTAGAGCGCGACGCATTTGCGCGAGCGCCGATGTGCAGGTGTTGTTTTTTGGGCCTAATGAGGTAATCATCAGCGGTCGTCAGAATTATTCTGCTCGATCGGAGAGGAGTCAGCGGCTCCCGGCGCTCCGGGGCCCGCGCCCAGCCAGAGCGGCACGCCGCTGTACACCTGCTGAAACGGGCACCGTGCGGCACCTGCAGCTTGCTGGGTCTCATGGCAGCCCGCAACCCTGCGGATACAGCTTCTGTGTGCCCCATTTCGTTCTGCGGTGCCGTACCTCCACTGCGCCTCCTTCAGCTGCGCGGATTATTATTATCATTATATATGTTTTCCCTCCTCCTTCTGCCGATATTAAAAATGAAAATGCAGCTGGGTCCAAGCTGAATAATGAGGTCAGGCTCATTTTAATAAGTCGTGGGATAAGGAGGAGTGCCATTACCAGGTAGTGTGGCGAATGATCAGGAGCAAAGCAGTGGGTTTTGGCCTGCAATACAAACTGTAATTAAACTTAATGCAGACCAAAAGGGGGGGGGGGGGGCAGGACTGTGAGTCATCTGGTATTTCCTAGATTTAGACTTTGTGAGGACGCCCTGCTCCACATCTTGTCTATTGATTGCGCCAATGGATTAGTTGCAGAGAAAATGGGCATTTAAAAATAGCTTATGTAAATGTAAACATTAGCTGCAGCTGTAATGGACTTTGTAGATGGACTTCTCATCATTGTTCATGTAACTCAAATTTCAGACCTCAACTGCAGACAAATACATACACTAAAGTAATAATAACAATAATAATAATAATAATAACAATGATAATATGACAAATTTATTGTTGATGTTTCCAAATAATTGCAATTAATCATATTCCCGATTTACTAGTAAGATAAGACTTTCACATCAACACATTTCATCAAGAGATTTTTGGAATGGTTGTTGTCAGAGCTGGCTCAGATAGTGATAATTGTTTGATTAACAAGCTAATTACATGGGCATTTACATCAGCCAGTTTTCTCTACCTGCCTTGGTAATTGTTTGTAAGGGATTGGGCAAAAAAAGCACTGCAGTGTTTGTATAAACTTATGAAGTTGTCGGAATACATGTCAGGCAGCTATCCTACCAAGAAGGCAGCATCGAGATCCACCATTCCCTTGGTAAGTGAGGGTCATTTCATATATATATGGGACCCGGGTTTGAGTCTCCGCCTGGGTTACATGTGTGTGGAGTTTGCATGTTCTCCCTGTGTCGTCGTGGGGTT
>JAODKF010000038.1:9007397-9026107 GCA_026779585.1 Mormyrus proboscirostris | reverse complement strand
ATAGTGCTTTATACAACTGAATAAACTTGGGTCCACTGCCCCAAACCATCCTGGACGAGTGATTCAACACAGTCATTAAGCTTTGATACTGCCTGCAAGGCTGAAGAAAAACTATGATCTCTGCTCTCATTTTTACTTAAAGCAGAATAAACACGATACCCTTCTTGTTTCCCTTGCCTCTTTTCTTCCACAGAAATTAATTAACAACTGAACATATGAACTAATAGGAACAAAATAAAGCACGTGCCAGTCCATCTCCTCCTGCCCCAAGGGAGTAAGTAGCTGCGGTCAGGGATGAGGCGTCCTATGGCCTGAGCGCTATAAACGATGGAATGATGCACACTAACTCCTATAAAATGGCAGCGGTAATCAGATTTTGCAACCCAAACAGTGCCGCCGTCCAGCATTAATGAGCCTATATCCTGTGAAGGATACGCCTCCTGTGAAGGATACGCCGGCTTAATCTGTGTGAGCAATGAAAAACTAATTATTTAAAAAAAAATAAATAAAAGGAGAGCTTGAATGCAGGAACAGTATGTTCAAGTTTTATTACTACAGTGCATATTCGCCGCTCTCAGGTCTTGCCTGCTGGGTGTCTTATGGATGTCATCAATCTACTCCTGCCCTTATGTTCCTCTGAGGTCTAAACATAGCTGAAGCAACTTTAATAGATAGTTATTAACATTAAATTAGACCTGGGGTCACTGGCAATGTAAATTTCTTACAAAAACACTTTGAAAAGCTTTGTAGGTTTGAGAGTTTCTAATTAATCTCCAGTGTTCACCATTGTTTTCCTTGTTTAGATAGCTTGTGCAGAAAGACCTCCCACTGTCTCCTTTACTCCGTACCAGGAGAACAAGTAAGAAGACGCAACGTTAAAATGACCCTGGTTTTAATTATTTATGCTAGAGTTGCTCCAACTAACTTTAAGAAGAGACAACAAGGGAAATCAGCATCCAAACATCGATCTCTCCTGCTGCAGCTTCAAAATTGTGTCCAATTACTTTGTATTGACTAGAATTGCAAAAAAAAAAAAATGTCTGGCTGACTCATTTAAATGTACAAAGTATAATATTAAATGTTTACTGTGATTATTGTTTTGCTTTTGAAACATCATTAGCCTTAATTGTCTGCCCATTTGATTATCTTTATAAAGTGTAAAATGTTTCCACTTAATAGGAAGACCATATTTCCCACAGATAAATATTTATTTAGGATTGTATCTTAACATTCATACTCAAGCAGCTTTTTTAAAGGAAAGTTGCTCGTGTTGTGCTTTTTCAAGTAATTATCATTTAATGTGATAAACATTTATCGACAATTCTCATGTTTATACTTGGTAGATTTTTTAAAAAGTGATTTGGTATCTTCTTTGTTTAATCCAACTGAGGTTGGAAGAATAATATTAATTATGCAGCTAAATTTATATTGCACATTATTGGGAAAGTAGAACAGCCCTGAGAAGAAATTAGGTTTATCAGCTGTAAATGACTTGGCACACTATCAATGCTCTAATAAAATCAGATGAATTTAAGGGCTGTCCTTATCATTAATTTTCAACTGTTTAGTGCCTGTTGTAGATGCCAAATAGTATTATTTGTGGCAGGATAAAATAAAAAGCTAGGAAGAGCAGGATATAATGCAGTTCCACAATAAATGTGTATTGCATATAGCAAAGAGCCTATTGTGAGATAAGTTGCAGTTTATTTCACTTGCATATTTCAGATTTAATGTCATATTCTAAAAAGTGACAAGCCCGAGGTAAAATTTACTGCTGTTAAAGTGATGTCGGTCAATCTTAAATATGTGAGTTGATGGTTTCAGTGTTAACAGGTCTGACTTTGTTGTGTCAATTCTGAATGCAAGTTGCATGAGAATCATTTTACTTCTTTTTTTGCAACAAATGTTTCCCATTGATGTTTTGATGGATGCGTGTGCCTTTTGTGAGATAGCGAGTAAATATTACTTTAAATTCCTGCCTATTCTTTCACACACATTCTTGGATGCAACTCAGATTGTACCAGGCAGATGAAAGTTGGGTATGGATATCAGCCAAATGTAATATGGAGGGATTTGAAAAGCAATTTCTTGCCCACTGTAGTGTGCAGGATATGACTTGTAAGGCCTTCTGACCCTTGCACGACAATATTGTTGCACAAAATTACTTTATATATCATCTTACACATTGCAGATCAATTCCAGTGTCAAAGAATGTCTTTTATGTTGCTGCTTGCCTTGATTTGCAATTTCTCAGTGCAATTTTGATTTTAAAAGCTGATTGTATCCTCTGACTTCCCCATGTTATGCCGACCGTGTTACGTTCTGTCCATTGGTTTGGATTGAATTGTGAGGCAGAAATAAGCCTTTTCTTGAAAACAATGACAAGGATGACTTGTTTAACTTTTCACCTCAATCTATAACAAAAACACAGACAACAGACGTCATGCAGATTACTTTCTGTAAAAATCATGAAAGTTTATTTTCTTGGATGCTTGGATGCCCAATGTTCAGACAAACTTCATGGAACATTTGTGATGTGTTTTTTTCCCACTTTTAGTGAAGTTCCTTTATTTCAGACTGTTGTGTTAAATGCAGTGTGAAAACATAAAACATAGTCTGAACAACTACCACAGATTGTTGCTCATGTGACTTTTCTTTGTCATGACATGAATGTGACATTGTTTCACAGTTTAGCTAAATGCCTAAACTTAAATCTAACCTAAACCTAATGAATAAATCAAGTCCTTTATAGTCATATTAATAATAATTGTTTTATTGGATATAGATAAAATGATTTATTTCACATTGTACACCCATACAAAATGGTCAAAGTCGGGGGGGGGCCCAGCATATGGCACAAGGCTGGGGGCACACCCTGGATGGGATGGCAGTACATCACATTGTATTAAAATGTAATTAAAAGAAATAAGATAAATTGTGACAGTTGTAAATTTACATTCATTTAACATACACATCTATCCATCCATTTCCTGAAACCGCTTATCCTATTCAGGGTGCAATACGGTCCAATAATGTAGAATTCAGTGATCCCCGCCTCTAGTGGACCCATCAGCGATAGGTGAAAATCCACGATATAACTGTAACTCTGTATACGTAACGGAATATGTAAAAATAAAAACATATATGGCTCATTTTCTTTTCATCCTTCTTGATGTAGCGTACCATCGATTCATTCAAGCCATAATGGCGAGCGACGTCCACATGATGCTTTTCCTTTCCGAAGCATATCCAGGAGTTTTCCCTTCTCCTGAATGGTCAAGGTCTTCCTCTGGCACTTAGGCTTCCAGAAGGCTTAGAAGATGCAGGCTGCTTGGGAGCCATGGTGTTTACATGTTTGTCCCGTGTCATCGTGGGGTTTCCCCTGAGTACTCCGTTTTCCCCCCACAGTCCAAAAACATGCTGAGGCTGATTGGAGTTGCCAAATTGCCCATAGGTGTGCATGTGTGAGCGAATGGTGTGTGAGTGTGCCCTGCGATGGGTTGGCGCCCCATCCTGGGTTGTTTCCTGCCTTGTGCCCATAGCCTCTGGGATAGGCTCTGGACCCCCCGTGACCCTGAATAGGATAAGTGGTTTCAGAAAATGGATAGAATTATTGGCTGTCTTGTATTTCACTTTAGGTGGGCCAAAGATGTCGGTGTGCACCAGCACTTTAATCACTGCTGAAATTTGGGGGAATAATAATTCCAACATTTCTGGTGTAATTTAATATATTGTACATTTTTTAATAAATCAGTAAGAATATTTTTATTTTAAAAAGGTTTTTTTTCCATTATAGCAGTTTATAGGAAAGGGATAACAAAGAAAGTGGCAATGACTCTAAACTAAACATACTTGAGAGTCCAAACCCTCAAATGTATTGAGTTGTAATCAATTGAAATAAACAGAAAACATGCACAATATGTACTAAAATACAAACAGCATTTGCTTTGCTTAAGAAATTGCCCTGAAAAACAGAAATTCATGCCTTCCTTCATCACTAATCCTGCGCCAAATGCTGCCTGTTCAGCTCAAATCTATGAATTCAAGAATTCATTTGGAAATGGGAAAACAACTCAATGAAGAGTGTTTTTGGTGGCTTATATTTGAATATGATAACATTCTTCTTTGGTTCTCTAACTAAATACATTCGAACAAAGGTTTTTGAAGTGGAACAGAGACATGAAGGAAGTGAAAATAATCCTTTTGCAGATTCTGAATTTTAATGGAAGGCTCCATCACAGACTTTTCAGGAAGGGTATTGATATATTATATTTTTAAGTACAGTTATATTCTGTGAACTTTTCAGTGATTTAGTGGACAGATCTGAGTATTATTCTTATTCATCCCCATTAACTTTATCTAATACACATATAAAAAAATGACACTTTTTAATTTTTAATTTAAATTTTTTTATTGCGTCCACAGATCTTTGTGGGGACCTGAAAAATGGTCCCGAGAACATTTGTTACATTGTGGGGAACATTTGCTCCTCAAAATGTAATATAAGCATAATCCACACACACACACATGAATATATATATATATATATATATATGTATTATATATATGTATATTTTCCTTTTCATAGGGCTGAAACTTATACTGACACCTTAGCACCAGCATAATTCAGGCTTTTCAAAAATCTCTGCATTCCACTGAGATGGAACATTTGCAGTCATGACACAAAATTAAACGATGTTCTCAGCAAACCCAGGGTGCATAGTTGGGACCACGCAACTGAATGGGTCCAATTAAGTAAGTCGTTAACGGGAGCCTTTGCAAAACGCACCCCCAGTTGGCTCTGTAATGTGACAGTTTCCCACCCTGTCGGCCACCCAGTGACCAGTCATTAAACTTTTTTTCATTGGATGCTGGTCTCTTCACTGTGCTTGCTCCTGTTTTTTTTCACAACAACAGATCTGGGGTCTGGAATCTTGTATGTTGGTGCCTCACTGAATTACAGCCACATCCCACTTTAACAATAGTACTGGTTACATAATCATGCATAACTCAGTGTCGGTTGTAGGAACACCTGGACTAACATCTGGACACCCAACTGGAAGCTCTTGGCAAATTGTACTGCTACTGTAGTATCTTCACTATCCAAGCCATCTGCATCCACTTCCCATTCAGGCATGAGATAATTCATTTACTCTCAAACACAAGATCTTTTTACAGACCTGTCTGCAAAATAAAGTCACATAGCACTTTGCTGATCCCCCAAAATAATTCTCACTGAAATCAACCTTTTAGTCGTCAGTTACCCGTGGACCCATAAATACCTTCTTCAATCTATCGATAGAAGGCCTTCCCTCCACCTTCCCAAACACAGTCCACATGTGTAAAGAACCCGTGAGCTTTTGATCACCATAGTATTGTGAACATACTTAGATGTTTTTTCGTTCAATCATCGTCCTTCATTATTCGTCATTTCCGTACCATATGTGTAAATTCATATGGAATTTCAGTACTTACTGTATTAAAGTAAAATGGTGTAATCCAACAGCTCATCCTAACAACCACCAGATCCACACCACACAGAGGCTTTACAAGAGCATGTAAGTACAATTTAAGGCTACTTGCATGAATAATATATGGTGTCAGGTTATCACTCTCTTTATATAAGGTACCCTCAGGAAATAGCGTTACGTCCTTGTGCCATCTCTGTCGTTATTAACTACTAATCAATGCCCAAGGGTAGTACCAGGCTAAGCCTGTCTACATGTCAGCCCTCTGACACCAGCAAGATGATAAGTGTTTGTTACAATTTGCCTTTCCAGTTCTGCAATGAAGGATAACACTGGCAATAAAGGAGGGAGAAACATCTGGGGGAAATCATAAAATAAGAATTAAAAATTTTGCTAAGACAATTTGAGCATGTGTATTTTAAATCAGCATGATGTTTATAATGTGTAGTGTAAAATACAGCATGGTGTGTAGATATTTGATATATATCAAAAATCAGAAATGTGCAACAAATACAAATTAAAACATGTTCTTTTTATCCATGACAAAGATATTGTGGTTAGTGGTGCTAAAATGTAAAACTCATTATAAGAATGAATAATACAATATATATTTTGCCCATTTTGAATTTAATATTGAAAGAAAAGGTGGCTACATTGTACCCCTTACTGTAATCCTTTTGTTTTGTTAAACTTGTGGTAATCAAAACCAGTATGCTCTGTAAAAATCAAAGTGGAATATTAAGCCAGTTTTACAAGAAAAACTGCTATTATTATTATTATTATTATTATTATTATTATTATGTGTTTCATTTAATTGAGATTTTAATACTAATTTGACAAATTTGTCGTTCTTGTTCCAGTATCACAAAATTCTGTACAGAGATTTTAAGTGGTGGGAAAAACATACACATCAAGAATGTAGAATGACACTTGATAGATTTAATAGAAAAAAAAATAGCAGGAAATTAATGTGTCATTTGGTGATGGTTGCCTTGTTTGAACAAACCCTCAAAAGTAAAGAGAATGGATTTTTTTATGAAAATTTGCAACCAAAAAAATGCATATGACAGGCAGGACTGAGTAAAGCATTGCAGGGAATGGAAATCATTAAACTCGGAGTTTTGCCAGTGAGTGAATGTATATCTAAACTATTTGACATGTCTCAGGATTTTTGTATAAAAATGCTACACCAGCGGTTTTAGAGCAGCTATTGTCAGAACAATGGGGGAGCAACATTATTTAAAGGCTCTTTGAATATGGAAATACAGTAGTACCTAGAACAACTGCAAATTTCTGCATCATGCCATGACTGAAAAAGAAAAATATTCATGATATTTCAGGAAAAGTTTCTGTAAAGTCAACACGGTAAAACCATGTAAACTAGCAGACTGTAAATAAGCTGTAATGGTCACAAGATATACTGTACATTTTGCTGTAAATCAATTCATATCAAACATGTTAACCTCACATGTGTGTATATTTGTGGTATCTAGACTGTGTTTTGAATCTCCATGTGTACTGTAAAAACATGAAAAATTAGAGAAACTCAAAAGGCTTAACTTGCAATACAAGTGTCTCCCCAACAGAAAAAAAAAAGTTGCCTAAAAAAGAACATCTGCCACAAGGCTGCTGCAGATAAACTGTAGCTGAGAAAATGCTGATGCTTTTAAGTTACCATTTCACCCAAGTGCTGTCTGCATAACCTTTATCATTCTGATACACAGATGCTTCCCCAGAAAATTTATGTCAAGCATTTTATTATAACTCAAGGCGTAAATGAATGAATACAATGATACAACTCAACACATTGTTTGTATTTCCACAAGTAATATCTGCTGTGACCAATGAGGGTGTATGAAAATATCACTTTTTTCGATAAATCGGTTTAAAAAAATTGCCCGATTCGATATCAGTCTGTAAAATGTATGGATCGATCTTTTAGACTGACATGCATTTTTTTACGGTTTTCTAGGTTTATTTCTGCAGTAGTTAAACATATTGTTGTAGTGGGTTGTATTACAAGACAGACCTCGGTGCCATGTAAATGCTTGAGCGATTGAAATATTTGCTCTCTGGTGCTCAGGCAGCAAAAGCATCACTACTGTACCTCCTTTGCCCTGATGTAAGTAGACGCCTAATGTTAGCTAATAGCTACCTACGCACAATTATTTCTCTCGAAAGGATTCCAACACCAGGATGTTATGTAAATTATGTAAACATGACAAACCTACATAACCATTTAACAAGACATCACATACAGATGTGTTGATGTCAGCCTTTCTGCATGTGGACCTTCTCTTCATAAAATATATATATATATATATATTCCAGGAATCACAAGGCACAGAGGAAAGGGACGCCCCGATGCGATGCTAGTTCCTGTAATCTACAAGCAGTTCCGAGCTAACAATCCATGTGTCAATCCACTGACACACAACAAAAGACATTTTGCATTACAACAGAAACAAAAAACATCTTATTTCTTATATGAATGAAACTTGACTACTTACATATGACTAAAAAAATTATCTTTTACAATGATTAGTCAGTGAAGCATCTGACTGTACTGGTAATATCAAAGTACCATAACCAAACATCTTCTTTTTTTTGTCCAGTTCAGGAACAATGTCCTTTTGTGAAAATACTATATTATCGTTTAGAACAATATAGTATTGTTTTATAGCAATGAAGCACATTTTCAAATACTCACAGTAAAGTTCGACTGATGATATATATAACAGTAAAGTTCGATTGATGATATATATGTATATATAAAAGGACTGATCAGGCAAACACTTGTAACCACTATATAACTGCTCAGTGAGCAAAAGAGTTAGAAGTGCCCTCTGATGCTCTTTAGGGAGACAGCTGACAGCACTTAGACAGCTGTCTTTGATTTATAGATTGTAGGAAGAAGATTGTGAGAGAGTTTCTCTCTCATAGCAGGCTGACAAACACAAGACTGCCCGAGTCTTACTCCTTACACGCTTTGTGTGCAGAACAAATGGAAAATACAGTCAAGCAATGCTGGGTTACCAAAGTGATACTCAATGTTTCTTTGGTGTTTGGACCGCTTTGGTTACCAATAAACGTATGTGGGAGCGCCACAACTCAGAGCAGCGGACCTGATGAGCCAATGTTTCGTGATCCTTCTGATAACCCTGACACATGCAGAAACGTAAAAAATTTAAGGATACAGGAAAGACGCAAAATGAAAGTGTGGTGTTTGCGACACTGTTAAAACTAATGACTGAATATTTTTGAGTATCACACAGATCTCCAGCATATAATGTATATCGGAGACTTACTTCATTGAATAGTTTAGGGAATCCATGTCTTATCACAACATGGCACAAAAGCAGACAGAGAAATGTCCTTGGATCACTGGAAAATCACTGGAATATCCCATAGTATCTAAAAGGATGATCTGATGTCCCAGTGGGCACCAACCCACACTGCTCAATGGAGAAGCAGACAGCCAGTGAAGGGAGGGTAAAACAATGGCAACCAGCTTCTTTTTTCCTTAGCTGCTAAGCCAACCAGGAAAGTGTCATTATAATGACAAGTCAGATGACATTGAAGCTTATCTCCGGTTGTCTAAACGCACCACTGCACCAAAAGCAGAGCGAGACAGGGGCATCATTCATGGTCCCATATCTGTCAGGTGTGACTCTCGAGTCAGTTTTTAAAGAGTGTGAATGATGTCCGCTGCACAAATTCTTCCTGGCTAAAGATATCATGACAACCAAAGTAATATCTGGAGACCTGATTTTGCACAAGTAAATATATCACAGGTGATAATACCGAATGAACAACACTTACATCAGAGCTAATGCAATCCATTATAATTCATTCCTTAACTTAGTTGTGTCTAATTCATAGGCTTACCTACTTAGCCATGTCTAATTCATGGGCTAGTCTGCTTGGCTGACATGTGTCTCTTTGATCTACACTTGACTCCAGGTTTCTTTCCAGGTTAAAAAATAACCGGTGCTACAAGGGAAGCATAAACACAAACTGAAGGAGGACCAGGACCCTGGACTAAGGCCAACGGTACCTTTTAAGCACCCATCTGACTAGTAAGATAGCACCCATCTGACTATTGGGGGATCTTGGTTAGAAATAAAATATTGAGACGGAAGCTAAGGGGAGAATGTGATAATTTACAACTGCATAGACTAAATCGCATAAAAGATATAATACAGATGTCCACACGCTTCCTGCCAATGTAGGTTGATATCATGTAAAACAAATGAGATACCAAAATGATTTCAGTGGAGACATTTAGAAAAAAATCTTTTTAAACACTGCACTCTACCTTCTCAGGTGATTATCACCATTAACCATGCAACACAATCATATAAAAAATAATCAGGTCTGAATTCAGATAGCTCATGCTTTTTTTATGGCCGGGTGTAGCACGGTCATTTTAGCGCTACGCCTAAATCAATGTGCTATCCTAGTGGAGACATTTGGAAATTAATTAGTAGTCAGTGGACATACCTGTCAGTGTGCTGAACTAGTGACAAACATATCAGCAACAAAAACACAATGCAGAGCTATTTAGTGCTTAACCGGAGTTTTGTCAGGCAGCAGAGGAGAAGGCCACTGGTGTCTTGAAACAGATACTAGATGCTTATCAATTAGCCAAAGTGAATGCCTGATTTAAATGTAGTAATTTGTCATGTAGCTGGGCAAATTAGTGAGTTAACTGCAGTATTTTTATGGTAGACAAGTGTTTACATGGACAGCATTGTTCCATTGAGTATCTAAGCCACAAAATCAGGGTAATGTATGTCAAAACAGTGCCCAATTCCTTTCAGATGTTTTCAAGTGAAAGTCTGTTAAAAAACTGATTGCCCATGTAAGTCAGCAAAGGCTTGATGAGTATATCAAGGTACCCAGGGCTATTCTTATCACTAGATGCACCAGTCAGAGTAGCAGTCTGTACATACTGCTACCCCTCCCTCCCACCAGTGACTGATGAAGCACGATCCAGCATTAACTCTGTCGTGGGTGATGCAAAATCCTGACCCTGTCACACTGCCTGTATAGAGCCTGACTGTTACCGTATGACAGATTTGGTCAGCATGTAGGATCGATTGGTGAAGCAGCACACACAGGTACTTGTTACAGTATGTGTCAGAGAATGGGTGCTATAGCTTTTCCTGTCATGCAGTGTTTCTGACACACATTATCTCACTGCAAGTGAGGAAATTTTCCCATTCCCCAGGTCTGGGCATTGGAATCAACATTTGGCTAGTGGCAGCACTGTGTACATGACACGTAATGGATAGTACCTCAACTAAACTGTCCATGCTTGCCGAGGGTAGCACTGGTGATGTGCAAGACATTTGCAGTGAAATGTATGATAATGTGTACAAGTGTCTTGATAATAAAGGGTTGTAATTTAATTATTCAGGGGTAATAGAAAGTTCAGGCTTTTAGCATGCTGTATTATGCTACAGATCTTGTCAGTGTTCGAGTACAGATGAAGGACTTGGTCATTTCATCAGCAGCATATATTAGAACAGCAACACTGTTTCTTTAGCATTTTACCTGAAAGAAATCAGGAATATTCGGACACAGATTAGCTTTGGTAGATTTTAAGCATATCTTTTAGGAATTTATGACATAGAGCTGCAACTCTATAGTGGTACCTGCAGTGTACACACTTGTCGTGTTGTATCATGACCATATTTTGGATCTCATACTGTAAGTGTCACAATCCATGTGTCATGCCCACAAACAAGTAATCACAATTAATGATTGCACCAGGACTCTCCTGTACTTGAACCTTAGTTGTGCTGTGGTCCAGTGCAAAGTATTTCATGCAGTGTACCTAGCAGTTTCTCTTTGTCTTCTGTGCTCCCTTTCACTCCTCCATTCCCTTTCAGTTCCTGGTTCCACTTAGGGCTGTGAGATTATGGTGAAAATTATAATCACCATTAATTCGATCAATACCAGGTTCCCAATTATTTAACACAATTACGAACTGACTTTGGAAAATCGTGCATTTATTGAACTTTAAAAAAACTTGTCTTTTTAACGGCGGATTTTTTGAACTTTAAATATAATTCAACTGAGAAATAAATAAAAATGGGCTGGAAAGGGGTGTGTTGGATTTATAACAAGACAAAACAGGGGCATCACTGCAACATGAAATGTGGCACAATAATCATTTTATCGCGGTTATTTTGTTTTGAAAATTCTTGGAAATCATAATTGTAATTGAAATTGAAATTCGCCCGCTCTCCCTGATCACCCTCGGAGCTGCCCTGTGTACTTACCTTCCTCGTTCCCTGTTTTTGTAGGACTGCTCTTGACCTCTCCAAGCTAAAAGTACAGCCTGCCAATTCTTGCATCAGTCTGAATGTTCTCCTTCTCTGCATTTGGCTCTCAGTGATTCTGTTTTATTGGGTGTCAATATATTATATCCAACCTGATTCTGACTATCTTGTAAACGTATTGACCAGTCCTGAGCTTTGGAAATTGTGCGCGATAAGGTCTGGATTGTCATACTGAAGTAAGCTGTCAAATCCATGTCTCATCATAAAAATGTAATTGAAGTTAAGACCTCATATACTGATTCTGTGGACAGGATCATTGCTGATCTAACTTTATATAATACTATTCCTCTTGTAGGTTGTTGGTCAGGACCCAGTCATTGTAATTAGCCTTAAATCAAGAATAAGTCAGAATGAGTTACAGTAGCATATTTTGGCTATTGATTGTTTGATTATTGAAGATATATCCGTTTCTCAAGGAATTCAGATAGAATCATTATCTGTTTCTTCAAATGTTCCTCAAAGCAACAAACTTTTGATGGTGGCAAACTGTGGATCCATGGGCTATATCTATACTCGTACCACATACTATATCTTGGCCGCTAGACGACATGCCATTTAGAGCCCTGGATAACTATTTATAGTAAGCAAAATATCACAAAATAGAACAAATGAAGACAACAGACAAATATTGTTTATTTATTCATTCATTTATTTATTTATTTATTTTAAACGGTCAGTTAAAGCTGACAGATTGGCCATAGTTTGCACCACATAGAATTCTACTGCTCTGCATATAGATTCACTGCTTAGTAACAAGGACCCATTTTACAGGGAGGATAAAGAAAATTTGGGATTTGAGACATATCTAGGTATTCATGAATACAATAGTGAAGCATAACACTCCAGCCGTTTTCATAAGCATATTGGTGTTTGCCCCCTGAAAAGAAAAGAAAAGAAAAGAAAAGAAAAAGAGTTGTATTCTTAGGTCCCTTGGAACAGTGACAGAGATGGTCCTGTATATTTTACCAGCATGACCATCAGTGTATCATTATCAAGATGCCAAGCCTATAGGTTGGAATTTCTCCCACTGAGATGTAGTTTATGTGATAAGTGCAGCTGCTACCTGAATAGCTGCTATTTTATGGTGTCGACAAACAGCACTCTTTTCATCCATGTGTTGACTAAATATAGACTAAATTCTTATGAGTTGCTCAGGTTTTCCAAGCTTGCATCTAAGTTTATTCAACACATTATTTATAATGCACTTATGTCTAGAGCGTGTGTGTTTTTATTTACACAGTTCAACCAGTCGAACTCCCCCCAAACAGGTCCCAGGAAGTAGCCTCCAGTTCATTATGCAGGACATTCATTCACTGAGTGAAAAAGAATGAAACAAGAAATGCAGTTTGAACTATGGCGTGCTAAATGCCTCACAATGCTCCAGCCATGCTGAAAAGGCATATTTTCTGAGTGCGATGGCTGAACATTCTGTCCGTTTGCTAGAAAAATCATTGAAATGATGCAGAATGGACTCTGACAATAAGTCAGTATTAACAAACAGAATTTTTTACAAGCTTTAAGAAAGCATTTAATTTCATGCAAACTGGCCACATGGTGTTACAGTGGTTAGCACTGTTGCCTCATACCTCTGGGACCTGGGTTTGAGTCTCCGCCTGGGTTACATGTGTGTGGAGTTTGCATGTTCTCCCTGTGTCGTCCTCTGGGAACTCTGGTTTTCCCCAACAGTCCAAAGACATGCTGAGGTTAATTGGAGTTAATAAATTGCCGTAGGTGTGCATGTGTGAGTGAATGGTAACAGTGTGTGAGTGTGCCCTGCGATGGGTTGGCCCCTGGTCCAGGGTTGTTCCCTGCCTCGTGCCCATCCCTTCTGGGATAGGCTCCGGACCCACTTCGACCCAATAGGATAAAGTGGGTTGGAAAATGAATGACAATACAAACTAGGCTAAGTATAGAAACAGCAAGTGATCTAGCTGGTGCTTATTGGCATAGTCAAGATTAAACATACTGGCCATAACATGGATACAGTATATTTAGAAAAAGAAAAGCTACCATCTCTACTCTCTTGTGAACACTTAGTCTTTTAAAGACAAAGACTGTCGCAGCAGATTCACAATAAAAACAACAAAAAAATGTGGGTGAAGGGAAACTTAATCGCCTTGCTTCCTGTTTGCATATCAGCGAGGCCAACAAAACATAACAACACATAACAACGGATGTCAAGAGTCCTCATAAGAGGACTAAGGTTGTTTTCACACTTGGCTCGTTTCAGCAGACTGAAGTGGTGCGTTTCCCATGCAAAACGAGCCCATAAGCGAATGCGCCAAATGAACTCAAACCCTCTTAGTAGGGTTCATTTTGAGTACACTTTGCAAGTTCATTTGCTGACAATATGCAAACAGAAAGCACGCGCAGCTCTTTCTGATGCTGATGTCAAAACAACCAACAGAAAATGATCGGTTCATAAGATAGATTACACTAATTTATACTTGGGAAATGTACAGTATCACGTTAATGTGTGCAGTATTTTGTTACCCAAATTGGAGTAGATGCTACTTAGTTTACTTCACTTTAAAAAATGATCTGACTCGTAGTATAAAAATATTGCAATTTGCAATGTTTGTTTTATTTGATTAAAGGATTATACCTTAAAATCATATGATCTTCTTAAGATCTCTCATGTTATAATGTGTACTTTAAAAAAAAAATAATAAATAAGGTGTACTTTCAGTAATTGTCATGTTTCTGTCTTTAGAGCCAATTAGCCAAATAGGTTTAAGATCGATCACAGGGTCGGAATTAAAGACTGTTTCAATCTGCCTGTTGTGTACATGCAGTTATATGTACATGTGGTATATACCATTAATCCTCAATGTGTGTGACTCAAAAAGCTTTCGTTCCTTAACATCCTCACATATAATTCCCTCTGTTTTCTTAATAACATCTGTTCATTGAGCCTTTTTGAAAGCATTGAAAATCAGCTTGTATTTGCTTGCAAGTAGTATTTTTGTTGGAAATGAATAATCTCTGCATCTCAAGTGTAAGTTAAACCATAAAATAAATATTAAAATATGGGTTATTCTCATGAAAACTGAGGTACTGTTGAGGAAGAAATTACTCTCAAGACCAGTTCAGTGTGAATGTAAAATGGACTAAGAAAATGTAAAAACTGAAGGGCACCAGAGATTGAGCCGAGTACTTTTGGAAGGTGAATCCAAGGACAATGTGAATCCAAAGAGAACTTAGTTACTTTTGTTTATAGAGGGCTATATGGCAAAACACCCTAATTCACATAGGCTACAGTAAAAGCAGAACACACTTTTATCATAATAGTCACCAAAAACATTTTTAGAGAACCATTTGCAGACAGGTCAGAAGTGCAGAACTTTTTAGCTTGCCCCATTCTATAGCTGTTCCTGGTCTCAGGCTTAGCAGAGTGGTGCAGTAGTTTGGTATTGTTATCTCGCACCTCTGGGACTAGGGCTCGATTCTCTGCCATGGCCCATGTCTATTGTGTTTGCATGTTCTCCCTGTGTTGCCAAGTGATTTCCTCCAGTTTCCCCCTAACGTCCAAAGTATGGTATGGTGAATTGGAGTTACCAAATGGCCCACAGGAATGAACGGTGTGTGTGATTGGTTGATGACCCATCCTGGGTTGTGCCCTGCCTCATGCTTTTAGCTGATAGGATAGGCTCCAGATGTTATAGGACAAGTGGGTATAGAAGATTGGTTGGATGTCTGGTCTCAGCATTACCAAAATGCAGCATAAGGCAATAATATGTTGAAGCCAGAGCTCAGTCTCAGTATACCTGAGACCAAGTTTCTGTTTAAGACCATGACAACAGTTTTCTTGTTGCTTTATTATGGGCTCTTCAGACCACATCTTGAGTTTCATATCTTGAAAGTGTTGCCATTTGTACACAGCAGGACACGGACTACTCTCTGTAGCAGACCGGGTTCTGTTCACCTGTTAAAACAGCAGTACTGGTTACAAGTTAAAGATGATATACTCTATTGGGTCACTACAGACTCTGTCACTAAGAAAAAGCAGCTCCAGTTTGTTCTGACCTAAACCTTGTGGGAAAAACCCATTTCCAGTATTCATAACTTAGCAGGTCACCAGGGACTAGCTAGAAGTCTACTCTTTACCTGATAGCGATTCTTCTGGCTAGATATATATAAAGCGACATTAAGAATAATGTCAGACATTGTCAATGATGTATTGTTGTGAAAACACCCAGAGCTGGCTATATTAAGACATCAGTGCCGCTGGAGCTAGTCTGTATCGATTTTGGGTGGCTGAAGACAATAAACGGAGGTTTGTGTATGTCCATGTCGTCATAAACAACTTTCTGAAACTGGTACATGCTCTCCCCTGTGCCTTCCAAAGTGTAAAGCAAGTTTCATAAATGCCATGGGATAATGCTGTCTGTATCTATAGCTTCCCAGAAAGCACCAATTGCATCTAAGGCACTAATTGTGAGACCCACCACATTGCGGAAGGCGATATTGCACCTTGCAGAGGCACAATTTCATATAAGTAAGGCAGCGAGAGATCATGAGATTTAACGGGACACTTGGCAACTGTTATGGCGCATGTTATGTCTTGCAGTAAGGCATTTATGGACTCATCAAATTCAAAGTTTGACTTTTGTGTGTAATCCTGCTATATAACAAGATAGTACATATGCCGTGACCCATCACAGCATTCCCTGGCAAAGTAACAACCTCAAACACCTCAGTTTTATACATGTAAAACTCATATTCAGGATTTCATTTTTGGGGGACAATTTCTTTATTATTACTAATGAAGTGTATATCAAGAATGGAAAGGTTGCTACAGTAACCAATCATTGACATCTAGATCCAAAGGGAATTGGTTAGCTAATTCTTTATAAAGAGTGTTATAAAATATATTAAATATTAGTATATGTAGCATTATATACCGCTATGACACAGTGATTAGGAACTGCATGACAGAACCCTGGTGAGGTTGCCAATAACTGTGCACTTAACTGTGTTGATTTGAACGAAGAAGCATCCAGTGAGCCTTGATGACTCAAAGGCACACAGACTCATGCCCTAGACACAGTCAACACTACTGCTGCCACCTCAGTTGCTTAAAGTACTTGACCTTTGAGTTCTCCTTCTCCTATGGGAATTTATGGTTCATATAAGAATCATTCAGTGTCAATCTCTGGATGTTTACACATTATAAATCATTTAACATGCTGCTCCTCAGAGTTATTGCTCTGTAATACATAAGCATCCTCATTTTCTCCTGAATCATAAACTAATGCTAACCTTCTAGTTGTAAATATACAAATGGTCTTTGTTTTCAAACAGGTGAAGAACATGATGTTTCAGAATCACCACAAATCCTAATGAGGTAGTGAATATAACAGTAATTTTAATAATTTGTCACCAAATAATGTCCAATATTTTTTAATGACTGCAATTTGGTTAATCTGGTATTTCCCTTTATGAAAAGATACATGCCAGTGATGTTTCTGTAGCATGATCTGTAAGCCTTTAAAAGGCTGCAAGAAGTAGGAAAATGTCTTTTTAATGAAATTAGATTTCAAATGTCCAAAACCCTTTTAATGTGCACGTCTAAAACATCATGGAAATAAATGAGTGAATTGTGTCTTTTAGTAAGAAGAACATATTGCAGGACTGTACGGTGTCCACCACAGTCGTATGAGGTATTCAAATAAAAAATTGTTCTCAAGACAAAGGAGATCTTTATCACAAATCGCCACAGAATAAAATTTTCGGTAAACTTCAGGAATCTGTAATTGCAATACTGAATGTCTTCAAGTTGTTTCATAGATGGGCACTCTGTGGGAATAAATTAATGGATCAATCCATGTTACATTTAGCATTATTTTATTTTCTACTGCTTTAATGTAACAGCATCATGTGCACAGCAAAAGCACCGTGTCGACTTCGGTGCTTAGTTTCTGATTCATTCAGCCTATCGTTTATTTATAAATGGATAATTCCCAGTTGTACTGTGACACTCCACCTGAAATGTAAAATGCAAATAAAGGTATATATCTTTTAAAAACAATAATGAATAACTGTAAATATGATCAAACGTTTGTATAAATGCCCAGTTATATGCCCTTTGGTTCCAACCTACTGTCAAATAATATTGAATATTTAGTTTAGTTTAGATGAATGTCATCTTTCATTTAAATGATATGTGATAATATACAGAAAGTACTGCACATGTGTTTTGTGTGTGGAGCACATGCACAAAATATAACAACATCAAGAATATGGTCGTGGTGAGGATCTGAACATAGAAATGTGCTGTGCACAATACAAAAATGTTTTGGCGAGGACATAAAAAAAGGTTAGGTGGTACAATGGGCGGAGCTTAAAGCTCTCCCCATTTATGACGTCATAAGCAGGAGGTGGGCGTATCCTTTATTCTGATTGGCCAGGGGGATGTCCGTTTGGAATCATACATGCTTATGCAACATGTTGCTGATATGGGGCAATATGTGGTTTGGGGGGGTTACCGTTAAACTTTAATAGAATACATTGCATTTATTTATTAATGTGTTATTTTTAATTACGTTTTAAGGAATAATAAAGCATATAGCAGGACGAACGTAAGCTAGCGCGTACGCGGCCAGCGTGGGGGGTTCCGTCCGTCCAACAGTAGGCACAAGCACCCGGCATATTTTTAAAAGAAAGCACCAAAATGTTTAAACGAGAAAAACTTAGTGTTATTTTTAAAAAGAAAGAAAGAAAAGCAGGCGGAACTTAAACAAGTCGAGGCATGCCCGAACGAAGCACTGTCAGAAGAGCAAACGCAGAGTAGTTTGAAAAGAAGAAAGCACATAAACGCATTATATTTAACCAAAATGTTTAAATACTCCGTGTTTTAAGCACAAAACGGCACAAGCCCCAAACTTTTACC
>JAODKF010000038.1:8982076-8993039 GCA_026779585.1 Mormyrus proboscirostris | reverse complement strand
GTTTGACAGGAGGAAAAAAATGCACAAGCAAATTTATCGTCAAACACACAGCGGATTTATATACTAGCCACTTGCATTCATTTTCCATATGGGCTACAATGCATTTTTTGTTACTCTTTATTAATTGCATCCTTTACTCAGCCAGCGGCATTGAGGCTTACTGTATATTTTTAGCTCATACAAAATAATACATGCAATTAAAGAAAGATTTTATGTTTAACATTTGAACTGTTACCACTGGAAAACAATTCCAGTTAACTTCACTTCCAATTGAAAAGTAATCGTGCTTCACAAAACCTGATGAGACAACGGCATTTAAAAAAATCAGAGGTATATCTGCAATATCGCTCATATGAAATAAACACAATAATATATCCCATAAAAATATGACAATTACCCATATTCATTTTGTTTCCACATCGCTCAGAGTTAAACGTGGTTGTCCTTCAAACCCAAGCTCTTGCCATCAGACTTGACTTGCAGATCGCGCTTAGGCGAGCCTGTCAGCAGAGAGGGATGTCAGATATTTGTGTGCATGTGAACAGGACACAGTATCTGTCAACAGCATCTTCTCTTTCACCTGTCAGTACTCCATCGTCCATCCCTTAACAGCTCCTTCAGAGCCTTCTATACTCTGTCACACTTTCTCCCCAGTCTGCTTGCCACTGGGAATGACAAACCTACCCCAGACTCCTGAAGTATTTTATTGCCTCTCCAGGGCTTTCACATCCCTGTTTGGTAGATGACTCTCAAATTTCTCTCTTTCCCACCTTCAAAAAGCAAGATGTCCTTATGGAAATCAAGATCTCTTGCTTGTATCTGCCACCCGATAACCAAAAATAAGATTTAGTTCAAGTAGCTCCAAATATCGTTGTACATTGTTTTTTTTTCAGTCACCAAATTCTGATTAAACTTCTAACTTCTGAGCTTTAAAATCTGTTTATATATATACAGTATATATATATATATATATATATAATGCATTTCTTTTATGTATCAGCATGCTAACAAGAAAGGAAATAAGATTGAGCTTGTCTTTAAAAACATTGACTATTGCACCGCAGTGAATAATGTAGTTATACCCTGGAAATACAGTACATGTGCCCTAATGTGTTACCTCACTCTCCAGAGTTCATTCTGGGTCAGTCTTTATATTAACTCTTCCACATCCATCCTTCCTTCCATCCATCCCTCCATCCATCCACCAATCCATCTGCCAACAGCTTATCTTGATCAAGGTTGAGGGGAATTTGAGATGCACTACTATTAATTGATCTGTGCTTTGTACAGTTATTTTGGTCAAACCTGCTATGCAATAAAGTGGTATACTGTAAATGTTTGTGATCAAAAGAATCACGAGAGATGCTAGGGGAGTCAGTAGTTCTCCAGGGGCATCAGATTTTGTGATTGTGTGTGTGTGTCTGAGTGTCCCCACAATGTGATAAAAAAAACAGTTATTTTTACTTTGGAAATACAATTTTTTCAGTCTGCAAACAGAAAAATAAAAATGCCAAACATATTTTGATTGGTTACTTATAGTTAAGGTTAGGGCTGGGTAGGGGTTAAGGTTTTATTGTTGGGAATTTTCCCCCACAAAAATGAATGGATGCAAATCTGTGTCTATGTGTGTGTCTGTGTGTGTGTGTGCGTGTGAGAGAGAGACAGAGAGAGAGAGAGAGAGAGAGTACAGCAAAGTGGCATGAAATTATTTATAAATTCTTTACTCCAAATCTGTAAGCTTGATTACTTACTGTAACCTGGAGCTCTTGCAGTTCAAAGTTCAAGGAAAAAGTGCCATGTTGTTTATTTATTATTGACAATTTTCTTAAAGCAAAGATGCTTTTTTGAAGGTATTAAGAGCTGAAAGGACTGAAACATCAATATACAGGACTGTACAAAAGTCTTAGGCAGTCAAAGAAAATGTTTAATGCTATTTATCTGGGTAGTACGTTTGTATTTTCTTAGAGAAAAAATACAATTTAACATCAGAACACACGCAAATTAAGAGTTAGAAAGAAAGAAAGAAATTTCTTCTGTTCTCCAAAAAGTGATTGATGTCTTGTTGGATGGCTAGATGAAGCAGTTCCGTATTGATTAGCTGAACAAGGTGGGGTAGTGGTTGAATCAAAAGAAGGGTTGGTGTTTGGGCAGTCACTGCAAATACTGGAGTGATTTTAAGAGAGGTTTTGAAATGGCTAAGCTGACACTCTTGAACAGAGACTTTTACATCAGCATGAAAAACACTTAAGCATCATTTTCTTTGACTGCATAAGACTTGTGCACAGTTCTGTGTATTGAATAGATACCAATATTTCTGCACATCCCCATCTGTTTTATATATATTATAAGCGTATTACAGAACTGTTATAATTCTGCTTTTATTATTTACTTTGATTGGTATTTAGGTTTTTGCTTACAGTATAACTAAGAAGTAATCTCACTGAAGCTCAGCCACTCTTTGGTGGTAAGACAAGGCTAGAGGGACTGCGGTATGGGGTATGTCCTACTGTTTTAATGAGTCTCTGTTTCCTTCAGTGAGTAGTATGATAAAAGGCTGTAGGTTTCCGTCATACTACTCCTACATAGTGTGATATTTCATGCAGCTGGATTTCTTGTCCACATTGTATTTAAGGGTCAGTTCAGATGAATGATGGATTTCTTCCAATCTAAAAACACATACTTACTTCTTTTTACTTATTTGCAGTTCCATAATTACTTTTTCTTAACCTTAAGATTTATAGTATGCATTGATTCAACATTTTTGAGTATTTCAGGTGATTTATATACACAATGGTAATTGAGCTGGTATACTCGAAACCAACTTTAAGAAGGTTAGAATGGAATATTGTGTTTTGGTTTGCCTAATAAGCAGGAATGCATTTGAAAACACATACAGTAACTGAAAACAATGTATATTGTTGTATAGCAGATACCCTCAAACAGTGATATATAACATGCAAATAAAACTAATGGAAAATGTCTTTTCCATTCCTTATATGCTTTCAATCATTTCAAACTCCATGTGTTTTGTGTCATGCCATTTGAAAAATAGCTGTACGTTGTTACTTGAATAAAGCCTGTATTTATTTGACTAAACTGTGAAATTTTCATCTATGAAACATACCTTTGTTAAAGTAAACCAGAAACAGAACCAGCTGATTTGATGTAATTATCTAACTCCTGGGCCCCAAATTTCAGTCATTTTAGGTAGTAGTTTTACCATTAGTTTCAGCCGAGCTTTTAATTAACCTTTTTGCTTTTATTAAGCTGTCGCTGATAATTCGAGCCTTGTTTAACCATATGGAATAAAGACTAATTTATAGGAAAACTTCCCCAAGGAAATTCAATCTGATACTAAAACAATTTCCCATTTTAAAATTCTGAAAATTATATATTTGGCCATAATCAGCAATGCATATCACATAAGAGACAGCCTGTTAGGTAATTTTATGTTGTTAAATATTTAGTCACTGAATATTTAAGTAAAACACAAGGTTTCATCATTATTTTTTTATAATAATTTAGGTACTGTCTAGCCAGGATGGACTTAAGACTAAATATTGGTTCATGTCATAAAAATGCATCCTGCATTCAGTCAGGCATTACTTGGTCCTGTAACAGTGCGTCCATCATTAAGTTGTGTGTATGGGGCATACGGGAAATCAGTGCGGTTAAATCAGCAGTGCAGTTTTATAAGCAAACAGGGTGACACAAGTACTAAGACAGAGCAGCGGGCAGATGTTATCACTCAAGGAAGGCATCAGTGGAAGGAGAAAGTACTTGAACAATAGATGAGGTCATTTCAGGAAACAGTGAGAACTCCGGATCATTTAGGAATAATGTAGCAGCAGAGAAGATAAGTAGTGAGATGATACTATTTATCGTTACCTTTTCCTCATTCATTATTTTTATTATCTGTTTATTTATGTAAATTATATATTAGAGAGAGATGTAAGTTAAATCATGTGCCATGCCCCACAACCTTATCCATCACAATTTTGTAAATGCATCTTGTTAGTTTGATGCACGGTTAACACACTTCAGCCAAGTAATCTGGGATAGGAGACTCCATCTTAAGACATAAGCATCCATCCACCTCAATTTATTTCAAAGGCCCAAACACAATAGATTCACAGTTAAATATTTTAGATGAACAGATAAAGGGTTCCATTGATTCTTGAATATGGTCTGGAAACAATGCATCTGTTTACAGCCCATATTATAAAAGAGGCTAAGCATTTCGAATTCAGCATTCCATGCACAATTTTAGTATACGATTCACGTCATGTTCACAAGACTATCAAGATCAGTTACAGTTGGCGTGAAATTTCTGCATGGAGAATAAATCTAGAACTTATAAAGAGAGGAGGCATCTCATGACCATGGTATGTTTGTTCCTGCCAAGTCGATATGTTCGGTCAATTTGGTTAGGTCAGTCTGATTTAAATTTTACAACAAACCTATTCTCTTTTTCAAGAGAATTTGCATTAATTAATACTTATTTGCTGATCCCAGTTCCTAATATGTAATATCTAATAAAATATCTCGAAATATTTACCTGTATTATTATATTATTTCTGGAAGTGATTTATGTTAATTATAAGTAGAAATAACTAATTATAAAAAACTGTTGCATTTTTTTTATTATTAGAGCAACAGCCTAATGTTTTTATATTACAGCTGTTAATGCATCCTCAAGCAAATGGAAGTTTTATATCCCAGAAAATTGTCTAGATTCCGTTTGTTGAGTTTGTGTTACACAAATTTAAATTTTAATTAAACCATTAAACAAATATTAAAATATACAGTAAATTTTTTGCATTAATTCCACATTCATTTGGAAATTCAATGTGCAAATATTTATGATTATAGGTTTTAGTGTTCAGTGTTCAACAGAAAAAACTGCAATGAATTAGTTAATGGTAATTTATAGAACAAGAAAGCCCACTTATCAGTTGTATCAGTCATTTGTGATTTAATAATTAATTTTTAGGTGTTAAGATATGGGGGGAAAGAATAGGGTAAAAGGTATTAAAATGCACATTTTTTGAGATGCAGTAGTAACAGACTGATTAATAAACCTTTTTCGCTTCGTTATTACTGAATTATAACCATTTACTGTTTTGTTTTGTGAATGCTTGCGGCACTCAACCAAAGCAGTCAGTCTTTCTTTCATAACACTGCATTGGCTATAGCATTTGAATGCAATTAACACTCTTCAGTGTTCCTGATCCATATTTTTTGTCCGAGCGGGCATTTTCTTCTCACATGGAACATGCCTTGGGATTCAGAGCCCCTGGCTGCTTTACACGTCGGCCGTCCGGCAAAACGGGAAAATGATTGATCCCACTCCTGTATTGTGGCTCTTTTTATAGATATGATATTTAAATAGGGGCTGTCTTTGACTTTGTAATCCCTCGTGCAACACTTGTAGTTGAGAAGGAAAAGTCAAGCAGCGTATTTTGTCTGGATTCTGCGTTTATCTTTTGACGTCCCCACAGACTTCGGTTGTCAGCATCGGCAGCCTCGAGCTTGCAAGATTTTTGGAATTATTGTGTTTAGTCCCAGAGCAGGGTCATCGTGGGGGCGTTTTCTATAATCTTAAGGCAGCAGCTACATGAAAAGCAGCTGCAAAATATATTAGTGACACATAACAATGTTCACATGTATCATGCGTATTTATTTGTTTTTGTCACCTATGAAATTGATATTGACTCTAGTTTTAAGTGAAGACACCATGCGGGAGGTTTCAGGATCTGATGGCTTGTGAAATGACGGATGCTAAGAAACTAAAGGCGTACGACACAAAGTTCAGTCATCCATCCCTTTTTCGGCAACATTTCCAGCAGCAGGTCACTGCGGACTTGCTGTGTATCCCAGGTGGCAGAGGGCAGATCACAAAGCAAGGAACACTAAGCAGATCACTAAAATACATGTAATGTATTTACAGTAGACATTAGTACATTTTTGGTTATTATATTTGGAGTCCACTTAACATACACAATCTCCTCCGCACCTC
The DNA here is from genome assembly GCA_026779585.1 of Mormyrus proboscirostris. NCBI lineage: Eukaryota > Metazoa > Chordata > Actinopteri > Osteoglossiformes > Mormyridae > Mormyrus > Mormyrus proboscirostris. The sequence continues at coordinate 8,987,020 of JAODKF010000038.1, read as the reverse complement.
CACTCCACAATGCATTACAGTTCATGATTGTAAGTAGCTGAGCTACAGACCGGAATTTTCCTTTTCTCAGTCCCATTGCAGACATGTCAAACTGCAGATTAATAGTTATTAGAGCTGCCTTAATTTAATTGGTCAGTTCTGATTCCAGTAGCAAAATAGGAATTTTCCAAAATAAGGTAAGATTCACATAGATTGTGTCCTGCCGCAAAAAGACTGTAGAAGTTCTAATTACTATTAATTTGGAAGTGTTTAGTATTTCTGCATAAAACTAATGTCCAGTCTAAATGCATATGTCTGAATTTGGAATAATAATAATAATAATAATAATAATAATAATAATATATAATAACAAATGCAGTTGTATAACTAAACTATACATATAAAAATTTCACTCAGTTAAATCTAAAATATTTTCTGTTTCTGTTGTTCTACAGAACAACAGATACAATGGGATTCAATAAAAGCATTTCTCCACTTTCACATATGTATAAATATACATACATAGAATTCTGGATAAAGAAGTGGGTGCGGCATTTGATGGATTATAAACAGTTTCCTCTTCCGTATGTCTCCTGCTCGACAGTTTAAAAATGTACATCTGTTATTGTACATTGGATGACAGCTTGATACGTAGATGTATGGAATGTTATTTTTCTCTTTCTCTGTCTCTTGCTCAATCTGTCATGCACTGAGAAATATTATAAATGAGTGCAGGGGAACTTCTCCAAGAGTTACACATTTCAGTGAGACTGATTTTATGGTGGAAGACTGGAAAATGACCCTTTGTAGCAATTCTAATTTACATACAAAACTGCTGATGGCACACAATACTGGATGTGCCATAGGTATCATTGCTATAGAGTAGGTTGTCTTCCACTGACAATGATTGTATTTCTGAAACGCACAATTATGCATAATACACTAATGGTGCTTTTCTCATGAATGTCAAGAGTCTGTAGGTGTAAATGTTTTCTTTAAAGACAGCTTGATGCTAGTTCTGTAGTCACCGCGTTAAATTTTGCTGATATTGTTTTTTTTTTTTTTTGTCAACAAAAATTTTTACTTTATTAAACGTTTTTAAGGTTGTTTTAAGGATTTTTATGTGTCTTCTTTTTAAAATTCTGGTCACAGTGGGAAAGTAAAAGTATTGCATTTAATAAACATGATGATTTGGCAAAAAATCAACAAAACTCTAGTCAGGTGCCCTTGCAGTGTCACATATTGTTAATATAGGGAGCTGTCCATCACTGCCAAACCTGATGAAGAGTTAGCTGTATGTTGTGCAACGTTCATCTCTATACTGCAATCTACCGTCTAGTGGCATTTTGCAGCAACTCTGTCCAACCTGACAAATTATATTTGGTTGCACTCGAGCCTTGAGGAAAGAAGGCATCAGCACATTATTAATGTATTTATGGAGAAATATATAATTAATGCTGGTTAATCAATACGGATAGAAATGAAACACATTAAAGGGAAAACACAACCATTACAACAACTGAGCTTATGAAAAATTGATCATGTTTTTTGCCTTAATTCCTTTAATTGTGTCAAAGGTTTCATTTGTGACAGCAATATCTTTTGCTCAATAGACTTTGTTCAGCTTCTTTTTCTGAGTACAGCCAGAACTTAATCACATCTTTGACTGTAAGATTTTAAAGGAAGCTAAAAATAATGACTGTAGATTAATGGGTAATAATAATAATAATAATAATAATAATAATATGCATAGAATTAAATTCTGAATGCTTATTGTACTATAATAATTTGCTAGCTTACAAGCAGTGCAGTTAAAGGTATTATTGATATCACTGAAATTTTATATGAAAATGTTATACAATTTGCTGGAAAATTCAACTAATTCATTAATTAGAAAAAATAAAATGTAATTATTTAAACAATATTTGGTTTATTGTGCATATAAAATAATTTTTCAAGTACAACATACATTTTTATACACAAAAATTATTTGACTATATTTACCCCTTAAAATACAAGTCAGCAAAGAAAGTAGAATTTTGGAAGATTCTTATATTACATTTTTGACAGACTTTCTTCTCAATATTTGTATTTGCAAAAGTACCTGCTTTCAAAGTCTCACTAGCAAGTTTGGCTTTGCAGACCACATGTCTTACTAGAGGGAAGATATACGCATGTAAATTTAAAACATACAAAAATAAAAAAGTCCAATGGAATACTGACATTTTAAGCTCTTGATTCCATTAATTCCTGGAACTTCATGTATGTGTGTGTGCACAATATGCATGTATGTATTATAGTTTATTCCAGTTAGCTAAAAAATTAATTAGCACTTTTGAAGAATTGATATTTTCTTTTTGGGATCACTTGATAATTTAGGTTTGGTTTTTCAAAAGAGAGAGGGATAGCCCTTGAACGTTTTAAGTGTAATGGAAATGCACTAGAAATCATTTTGACTTTTTTTGTAATCTAGGTAACTTTCATACCAGTACGTCTTGCTTTCCTATTGCCATCAGTTGCATGTCTGCCAACCATCACACATCATCAGCTTGCTCTCAGTGGCATTCTGAGGTTCTGACCGGTGATTGGCAGGCCAGGCAGCGAGCCCGAGCAGGAAATCAATAACGGTGGACCTCCAGATGGTACTATGGCGGTCTTTGAGGATCTGGCCTGCTAGACGTTCTGCCAATCACTGACCAGAAAATGCAAAACTAGTCAGCCATGAACAAAAGATATCTAAAGACAGAGGCACAAGGTTGGGCTCACTGGGAGTTAAACATATTTTTGTATTTAATTCTGTGAAAGAACATAAAAACTTAAATTGCACTCTATTTTGATTATATTTTATGCAAATGTATAAGGAATTTATTTGAATTTGCTTTTGCCAGGACTCTAGAATAACCTGAAAGCAGAGATCTCTTACTATCTAGTCACCGTTCTGGAAACATTGAAAAACATATAAGTTCACCTTATAGCCCTTTTAAAATATGGCCTGAGGGCCCCCTGGGGCCGTAACTGTACTGGCTCTTTTGTGCATATATTTCCCTTTTTGGACACATAGTGTTTTAAGACTGAAAATATCGGCACTTTTTCCAGATCTAGCAGATCATTGATGCCGCAAACTCAAATGGCAGTCGAGGTGCTATTAAAAATTAAAAAGATAAAGAATTTACCACAGACAAATGTTTCTTTTTCCCAATAGTAGCAGTGAAAATATTTTGCAGACAGCTTCCAATTCTACAGTTGTATCTTCATCAATAAGAAGCGCTATAAAGATGATGTCTTGTTTTATACATATAGCAAAAGTCTACGACATTCGAAAAAAGGCAAGTTACAAACACGATGGCCTAAATAATTGTTTCCCATATTTGTGTAAAAAACATTTTTTTAATATATAACTATTTGCTTAAATTCATACTTCACTTGATTCTGCAAACATGCACTCAGAGTTGCAAACCTATTCAATAAAAATTAAACATAAACATCCTTAATGTAATAGGCATTGATTTACCATTTCTAGAATTTAGACCTCAACCTCCAAGTCCAAAAGGGACTTTTGGCTTCAGATTGTAGTAATATAATCTGCATCCATTACTATCTGCATCCATTACATTTCTTTCCTGAGAAAGAAAATACTAAATTATTGATAATGGTGTTTTCAGTCATATTGATTTCTACACTGTAATGTTGCTCAAAGCAAGAGACCTTATCTTATTCTGTTCAAGACAGTTTTATTAAATTGTATATTGTAGTCTATACTCCTCTCATTTACTTATTACATATTCATGTAATATCTATTTATCATCTTCAGATAATCTTTATATCCAGAATTGTGTTCTTGCCTATTTCATCTGCAGAGGCAGAGCTAGGGCATAACAGTCAGTGGAACATTTGACAATTTTTCAAATATTGTCGCCCTGGGCCCTTGGCATGCACCTGCCTTTGTAGCGTAGGCCTGTCAAAAATCCCATTTCCATGGTTACGACCAGAATTAAAAATGCATCAAAACTTCCCTGCGAAGGAACAATAGCGGCAAAGAGTAGTGACACCATGCAATGGCATGTATGTTTTGACTGTGAACAGACATGAGTGAACAGCACACAATTGTTGCACAGTTATTTTTGTATTTGCTACTCTGAAAAGCAATCTAATTTTTAAAAAATTGTACCTTTACCTGAAACCAAGAAGAGAGTCCATTTAAATTGGAATTAACCTAATAATAGTACAAGGATGTATTTTCTGGAGATATAAAATTAAGTGGAATAAAATGGGTCTCAGCTATTTTTATACTATGATATGGTGCTGCAACATAAGAACCGTCTCTTGATTCAGTCTCCAAAGCTGCATCATAACCATGTCTGTCCATGGGTACATCACCAGAAACCTTAGTCAGGTTATTATTTAAAGTTTTATTTTTATATATTTTGTAGTTTCATGTTTTACTTCACAAACCTCTATGCATTACTTTCTGACATGACTGCACGTTAGCAGTTTCTCAATATTTGCCGTTATTAAACTACATTTTACCCTTATAAATTGTGAAATCAGAAGAACAACATTTCCAAAATGTCTCATGGTGATGTCAAATAATTATTTATTTGTTTGTTTGTTGTTTATTTTCATTTGGAAAACATAGAGCCAGCTATCAAATACTTTATTTCCTTTGGCTATGGAGATCATTGTCTGGTGAAGAACAAAATGAAGTTATTATTTTTTCCTCTTTTAAGTGGCTGAGCTGTGCCAACTACAGTGGAATTCTGTCCATTAATGCCTGAAGCATCATTGTGCTTCATTCAGAATGTTTATCATGCCTTTTGCTGGTCTGTTGTGTTCAGTGCTTGAAGTGGGAAAAAATAAGTGCAGAAACTCAAATTTCGGACATTTGCGCGGTGAAAAAAAATCAAGTCTTTAGGATGTGTTGGTTCAAAAACTATTTTAATTTAATCATTCTTCCAAGCAATAACC
>JAODKF010000038.1:8968324-8981517 GCA_026779585.1 Mormyrus proboscirostris | reverse complement strand
GAACGCAGAAAAAAGTGGCGGAACCCAAAAGACGAAAATACAGAAGTTCCGGAACTGCGTTCCGCTGCGTTCCGGCCAATATTGTTATAATTATTGTTGTTGTTGTTATTATTATTTATTGATTATTATTTAATTCTTAACAAACAAACTTTAAGTCTTTATGTAAAGAGATGGATGTCGCCTATTTAAAAATATATTTGTTTTTTGTCATGTAGGAATGCTAATACATCTATGTGATGTTTAGTGTTAGATTCTGTGCACAAGAACGCTGTTTCAAAAAACTCAATATACATGAATACATGGATCATGAGACAAATGGAAGTATATGCACCTGGCATTATATTTCAGATATTTCATTCTGAAAAAGGAAAAAAACAAGGAAAGAAAGAAAAATTCGGAGATCATATATTATTAGGCAATACATTTGTGCTATTAGCTGTGCCGTCAAATTGCGTGTTTGTGATCTCTGAAGGTGCGTTTGGTATGCATGTGACTCATAGTAGCTATTGATTTGTAGATGACAGATACGCAAATTATAAGCTTTATTTGGGTGCTGTTTCTTCTCTATCAGTTGACATTTCATCAATGGTTCAATTATTCCTATCAGATATTTATTCAATGGTTAAATTTGTGTTATTAGCTTACATGCTAATTTTAAATAAAAGGCTACAATATTTAATGCTTTCAAATACGGTTTAGCAAGAAACAGCTATCTACTTTATGTCTTTGTTTCATCCAAAGCTCAGTAAGTAATGTTGAGATGTGTTTTTTTTAATTCATCATTCAATAATTTATTGAGTCTAATTTATTGGCAATAACCTAACCAAGAGTCATATATTTCCCTCAAATAATTATATCTATAATCAGAGTTTTGTCAAACACTGCCTTTGAATTTATCTCTCATCCAGACACCTTCTCTGATTCTCCTTCTGTCTGGAATTGTGAGCAATGGATTACAGTACTTTTTGTTATCAAAATGAATGTTATCAATACTTTAGTACATGGCTCAGCACAGTAACTCAAAAGTAACTTAAGTAATTATTTTACCTTCGTCGGAATCACCGAAGCAAAGCCTAAAGCAGCCACAGGTAGTGCGAGGGGATAGCGCAGCCTCCGCGCATTTTTGAAGAGGACAGGTGCTGTGCATTTCTCCAGTCAGTGCCATCACAGACAGAAGGCCATAATACAGGACCTAATGATTTCACGCAACTTGCCTCTGCCTCTGTTTGACAAGCCTAGTTTCAGGCATTTCATGTCAATGCTGGAGGAGAGATACAGTCCAGTGAGTTGAGGCCCAGTTACTAGGCACCTGAGTGAGCTAGCAAGAAGAAAAGGTAAGACAAAATCAGAAAACTAGGGAGACTGGAAAGACAAAGTCTGTGTCTGTGGACAATTCGAGTGGACCAAGTTTTTAGGGTGCCAGTCAAATACTGTATATGGGGAAAAATATTTAAAACCAGTCAATTTTGCATGATTTACTGAGGACAGATGTGTGATAAATTTAAGAGAATACATTAATTATATTATTTGCAATAAAATTGCATAGTTATTTTCCTCATGGTGGCCATAACAGAAAGTGTGCATAGAGTAACCTCAAATAAGTTTTCCTTATGATGATATTGGGGACTCCATGCAACTTCTGCTAATAGTGCTTTTGTATTTTCTAATTAAATCTGAAATGGAAAATAGACATAAGTAAATAATTGGCTAAGATTGCTAAATTCTACTTCTTTGAGAGACTCTTAACCAAGAATGTCAAATATAAGGATGACATCAATGATAACGCGATGACAAAGTGGGAGATTTCTCGAGATATTGCCAAGGAAATACACCACGAGCCTCACTTATCAAAGGTGCGTATGCGCAAAAATAAGCCTGAAATGTGTATATGAAATTGACGGGGGCACTAAAAAATGTGGAATATCTAATAGTGACCCTGGTTCTGACTACAGATTGTTTTTTGGCAGTAGGTACCTACCATAGGGAACTGGCACGCAGATCAGGAACATCCCACCCAACCCTCAGCTCCTTCATGCCTTCCGTGCTGGATGGCATGACAAAACTGGCAAAGCGCTACATCACATTTCCCTATGCTGTGGGCCATCAGGCAATCGTCAAAAGTAAATTTGCAACGATGTCCGGTTTTCTTAATGTAATCGGGACAATCGACTACACTTACATTGCAGTAAGGGCAAATGAAATGCATGACAGCACAGCATACCATGGTAGACGCAGGTAATGAAATAAAGGCTAACGAAGATACTTTTGTCGATCCAAAGCCATTTCATTCTATTAATGTGCAAGTCGTCTGTGATGCCGACCTGATATTGACAGATGCGGTAGCTCAATAGCCTGGGTGAATTCAGAATAATTTTAAGTCTCACGTACGACATTAGTATCTCCCAAGTGCTCTGGCACAACACGACATAACAGGGCATCCCCTATTATAGATGGCAAGAGCATGTCGAAGTCTGAGGTTGAAGAAGAGGGTTTTCCCCGACAGTTAGTCACGCTGGTCCTGTGCGCCACAAGTTGTTTCCCTTTATCTTCATATTCAACTGCTTATTTAAAAAGTACATTGTGCAGAGCTGACAGAATTTACAGCAGCGGTGATGTGTTGCCATTCAACACACTTTTTAGATTTAACTTTATTATCACTGCACAAAATACAAGTACTCAAACAGCAAAACGTAGCTTGGCATCTAATCCAAAAGTGCAAAATACTGCAAAAGTGCTAGAAACAGCTGTACAATATAACGGTGTGTGACAAATAGTTAGAAAATGTACATCTATACATTTTCTTGTTTGTGATAAATGCGTTTAGGATAACATTTTGTCGTGCCTGTACCTTGCACTGTTCGAAATACCTGTTTTTTTTTTTTTTATTTACCATCACCATCGTTGGACTTTGATACCAGAAAGGCTTGATGTGCGTATTACATGAGCATGCAGTTCATTTGCATTAAGCTTTTATGGTCATTTGTGGTTGGGAACTGGGCAGGATCCCAGGCATGTGCACGTACGCACATTTGCATGATAGTTCCGATTAATCAAGGACCTATTGCATACATGTGTGTACGTCAGGCTTGATAAATCATAAAAAAAACGCGTACGCCATTTTTTCTTTTCGTGCATATGCATTTTTTTCAGAATGAAATCCATTCAAAGTTTGATGAATTATACAGGGGGAAGAAAGACTATGGCCTTTCTGCTCCCTCTCTCACATCTGAGAAAACTGAAGGTAATTTCAGTATCTCTTGTGCTGTATTAACACGATGGAATTTGACTCTCTAGGTTGTGAAAGCTGGACCCTCACAGGCCTCGATTCTCCCCCAAGGACTGTGCTTACCGCCAAGGAAATGGAGCCAGCTGGTCAAGCATATGATGATTTTGGCCCGTTTCTGTAGCGTTCAGGCCATACTAAAGGAGAGAATGTGGTGAGAGCTCACAGTGCAGCACTCTCCTGTGAACAATCTCCTCCAAAATCCGGCAGGTACAACTGGTTCCCTGGTTAGTCCAGTAAAAGCTCTTCAGAAGCGACTCAGGCACCTCTTTCATATATGAGAATTGAGGACTCCACTGCAGAGGCAGCAGACCTTTCATCTACATGATGGCCGCACTGTTGAGTACATCTTTTTCTTAGCTTTGGTTTAAAAATCACAGCAGGTAAAAATCCAAGTGAAGTGAAAGATGTAATAACTACATACCATTTTCCAAGCACATTACTACATATTATCTACCTTCCTACAATTTATAGCTAGATATCAATTATTCATGAACATCATAACCGGCAATGTGAATAGTGTATATCTGTCGTAGTAATACTGGAAATAACCATGACTTTTTTAGAAATATTTTCAAGACTTTTCTTCGTTGAGGCACAGAAAGCCACTATACCTGGGAGCAGGAGTGGAGGAGAGGAACCACATGTCAAAGCTCTCTAACTCTTCTTGGGCTACGGGAACAAAAGCAACAAGAGGAGAGAAGAGGAGATGCCAACTCATCTGTCAAAGCAGTGCTCATTCATGCATCGAACCAGGGCTCATTCATGCATCTAAGCCTCTGACTGAGACAAAGCGGGCTGCCTGGATTTCTTGAGGAACCATGTGAAACACTTCCCCAGGCTGTATCAGGTGGCAACGAGACATTTATCTGTTCCTGTGCTGCCGCACAAGTCAACAGAAGTTGTAGTTGTGAAGGCCTCATCATGCACCCTCATCACACCAGACTCAATGCAAGTGCACTGTCAAACTAGATCTTGTTGAAATATAATAATTTTGTTGCATAAAGGTCCTCTAGGCCACAGAAAGTATCTCAGGAGATTTTTTACAGGAAATTATCTTTGACCTACAGAATATTTCAGGGACAGCTGTCAGCCACGTTGATATGATTGTTAATCCTTATGGTATTGTGCTATTTTTCAGTGGTCAGACTGTATCGGTGAGTTACTGTACTGTACAGTACAAGTCGATGGTTTATTAGCATATTTTTCCATTTCCTTTTTTCTGATTTTTTTCTTTAATTCTGACAGATTAAACCAGCACAGGGAGCTCTTTACTAATTTACTAATTTATCAATGTTTGTATTATTCCAAAATATTTATTATATTATGACAAAAGTTGGCAAATTTTTAGAATGAGGTATATAGAGGGGTGTTTATCAAAGATGGACTTTCCCCTTCCTGAAATGTGAGGTCAGGCAGCAACAGGCTCAATACAGCACACCGGAAAGATTGACCCATCCATCCATTATCTACCGATTTTCTTGGTCGGGTCACGGGGGCAGCAGTCTAAGCAGGGATACCCAGACTTCCCTCTCCCCGGCCACTTCCTCCAGCTCCTTTGGGGGAATCCCGAGGCATTCCCAGGCCAGTCGGGAGACATAGTCTCTCCAGTGTGTCCTGGGTCTTCCCCGGGGCCTCCCCCCAGTGGAACATGGCCAGAACACCTCACCAGGGAGGCGTCCAGGAGGCATCCTGACCAGATGCCCGAGCCACGACATCTGGCTCCTCTTGATACGGAGGAGCAGCGGCTCTACTCTGAGTCCCTCCCGAATGACCGAGCTTCTCACCCTATCTCTAAGGGAGAGCCCAGCCACCCTGTGGAGGAATCCTATTTTGGTTGCTTGTATTGCAACCTCGTTTTCTCAGTCACTACCCACAACTCATGACCATAGGTGAGGGTAGGAACGTAGAGCTTTGCCTTTTGGCTCAGCTCCTTCTTCACCATGACAGACCGATACAGCGCCCACATCACTGCTGACGCCGTACCGATCTGCCTATTGATCTCCCGCTCCATCCTTCCCTCACTCGTGAACAAGACCCCAAGATACTTAAACTCCTCCACTTGGGGAAAGACCCCCTCCCTGACCCGGAGAGAGCACTCCACCCTTTTCCGGCTGAGGACCATGGTCTCCGATTTGGATTTTTTGAATTTCCAGATTTTCATTCCAGCCGCTTCACACTCAGCAGCGAACTGCTCCAGTGAGAGCCGAAGGTCATGGTCTGATGGGCCTAACAGAACCACACCATCTGCAAAAAGCAGAGACCTAATCCTGAGGTCACCAAACCGGACACCCTCAACCCCCTGGCTGCGCCTAGAAATTCTGTCCATAAAAGTTATGAACAGAATCGGTGACAAAAAGCAGCTCTGGCTGAGTAGTCCAACCCTCTCTGAAAACGAGTCCGACTTACTGCCGGCAATGTGAACCAAGCTCTGACACCGGTCGTACAGGGACTGAACAGCCCTTATAAGGCAGCCCAACACCCCATACCCCCCACAGGACTCCCCGAGGGACGCAGTCGAATGCCTTCTCCAAGTCCACAAAGCACATGTAGATTGGTTGGGCAAACTCCCATGCACCCTCCAGGACCCTGTCGAGAGTATAGAGCTGGTCCATTGTTCCACGGCTAAGGCAAAAACCACACTGGTCCTGCTGAATCCGAGGTTCAACTATCCGACAGACCCTCTTCTCCAGCACCCCCAAATAGACCTTACCAGGGAGGCTGAGGTGTGTGATCCACCTATAGTTGGAACACACCACCCCAGTCTGTCAATCCAGAGGCACTGCCCTAATGTCCACACGATGCTGCAGATGCGTGTCAACCAAGATAGCCCTGCAACATCCACAGCCTTGAGGAACTCCAGATCTCATCCACCCCTGGGGCCTGGCCACAAAGGAGCTTTTTAACCACCTGAGTGACCTCCGCCCCAGAGAGTGGAGTCCACCCCCAAGTCCCCAGACTCTGCTTCCTCATTGGAAGACGTGTCAGTGGGATTGAGGAGGTCTTCGAAGTATTCCTTCCACTGACCCACAACATCCTGAGCTGAGGTCAGCAGCACCCCATCCCCACCATAAACAGTGTTGATGCCGCACCGCTTTCCTGCCCTGAGACACCGGATGGTGGACTAGAATCTCATCGAAGCCGTCTGGAGGTCATTCTCCATGGCCTCGCCAAACTCCTCCCATACCCAAGTTTTTGCCTCAGCGACCGCCGAAATGTTCTGCTTGGCCCACTCATCAGCTGCCTCCGAAGTCTCACAGGCTAAAAAGGCCCGACAGGACTCCTTCTTCAGCTTGATGACATCCCTCAACACTGGTGTCCACCAGCGGGTTCAGGGATTGCCGCCACAACAGGCACTGACTACCGTACGGCCACAGCTCTGGTCAGCCGCCTCCAGAATGGAGGCGCGAAACATGGGCCATTTGGACTCAATGTCCCCAGCCTCTCCCGGGACATGGGTGAAGTTCTGCCAGAGGTAGGAGTTGCAGTTCCTTCTGAAATTGGATTCTGCCAGATGTTCCAAGCAGATCTGCGCTATATGCTTTAGTCTGTCAGGTCTGATCGGCTTCCTCCCCCACCAGCGGAGCCAATCCACCACCAGGTGGTGATCGATTGACAGCTCCGCCCCTTAACTCACCGAGTGTCCAATACATGCGGCCGCAAATCCGACGACACGACCACAAAGTTGATCTGCGGCCTAGGGTGTCCTGGTGCCAAGTGCACATATGGACACCGTTATGCTTGAACATGTTCATTATGGACAATCCGTGACGAGCACAGAAGTCCAAAACAACACTCGGGTTCATATCAGGGGGGCCATTCCTCCCAATCACGTCCCTCCAGGTCTCACTGTCATTGCCTACGTGAGCATTGAAGTCCCCCAGCAGAAAAATATAGCCCGATTATATCTAGTCAGAACCTCACAACCTCGCACATCCGCTGAGGCTCCTTCCCCACCAGTGAGGTGACATTCCATGTCCCTAGAGCTAGCTTCTGCAGCCAAGGATCAGACCGCCAAGGTCCCTGCCTTCGGCCACTGCCCAGCTCCGCACTCGACCCTTTTGGCCCCTCCTACAGGTGGTGAGCCCATTGGAGGGGGGACCCACCCCCAGGCCTGACGCCGGGGGGAGCCCCGGTGACCCGCGTCCGGGCAAGGGAAAACGTGAATCTATGTTTGTATTCATCATAAGGGGTCTGATGAGGCACTTCGTCTGGTTCCTCACCCAGGACCTGTTTGCCTTGGGTGGCCCTACCAGGGGCATAAAACCCTGGGCAACGTAGTTCCTAGGATCATTGGAACACGCAAACCCCTCCACCACGATAAGGTTTCAGCTCCAGGAGAGGACAAGATGAAAAACAAAAAACAGCTGTTTCGATGAGTAATCCAAATAGTGATAAATTCAGGCATATGAATCTGGGAAAAATGTGACTGTAGCCTAGACAGATCTGCATGAGGTGAGAAAGAACAGAACACCTCACTATATATGTGCTTTGGGTGTCTTAAAAAGTGCTATATAATGTAGAATGTAAAGAATGTAACATTCTTTAATACATACCAGAGTATGTAATAAATCAATTTGAAATGTGTTAAAGAGTATTAATTACTGAAAATATCGAGCATACTTTGAAGAACCTTGAAAAACTAGGAGGAAAATAATATAACAGGCAGAACTTTCAACAGGCAAAACACTTTGCATATTTTCATTAAAACCATTATCTGCGACATTATCACAATCATTATTCCAGAGCGTATCTTCTTTGATCTGAAAAACTACTGAAAATGCAGTCTGCCCTTTAACAACATCAATGACTCATTAGCGGGGCGTCTTAGCTCATTCATTAATGTTTTTTTTTCAAAACCACTAAAAGAAAAAATGTTTGGAGAATTGTTGGTTTTATATACATTGTCTTCGGAAATGCAAAAAGTAGATTGTAACAAATTTTATTTGTCCACAAAACAAGTGTTCTCTTAACACTGTGAAATTTGATTCATAAAATGAGTTAAATCCCATTTTAGACAGTAAGATCACTTTTCCTAGTTTCGGAATGAATCTCTCAGAGTAATGTGCTGCAAGCGATAGTCCTATTGTCAGTCCATCTACACACAACCTGGGACCACCTCACACGAAAGCAAACTTCAGAAGCTGCCTGTCAGGCCCTCTTCTGCCGCAGCAGGACACTTGTCGTGGCACAGAGGGTCAGACTCCGACACTTCTGCGGGGCTTCTGGTGAATGGGTCCCTAACACAGCCCGGCCCCCAGGTGTTCCCAGTACTTTTTTCTCACTGAAAAGAAAAATCTTTCCCTCCCCTGCCGCGTTCAAAGTCCTTTGATCACAGCGCTAGACCCACCTTCAGAAACTAGCAGCCATTGTTTTTTTTGAATATTCCATAAAAGGAACCTAATAAAATTTTACCAGAAATATCTGCTACAAATGCCTGCCTTTGTCATGTTTGTTTGTATGTCTGTTTGTATGTTTTTGTAACATTTATGGAGGTTCCCAGTTAGCTGGTCTACCCTTATTTATGTATTTACTTCCTCAGATGAGACTTAGCTTAGAAAATGTGCTTTACTGTATGAAAGACTAACAGATTGTCCTAGATTTCCTTATGTACTCAAGGTATTCCAAAGCCAAAATATACAATAGGTCTACTTCAGATCTGAAAGAACCTTCAAATGAAACAAATTTGCTGAGCTTTCCTTTTAGTTGATTTTGAATCCATCAGTAATTCACACCTGTTATAAACAGTCCCATAGATTATGCTGTATAAAAAATACAACGATTTTGATCATCATCACATACAGTCATAATGCTGGAAACAAAGCACATGAAAGTTTGTCAGACAGTTGTTTTCCTTTTTTTTTCAGCAGAAACGATCATGTTCGAGAGACTGCCAGCCACCGTATAAGTAGTGTGCTCAGCACTGCTGTTGACAAGCCGGGGACTCGTCTGCTGGCCGGTGCTGTCAGACAGAGTTGCAGGCCAGGGGAAGGGATCCTCTCTCTGCTCCGTTCCCTGTCTGAGCATTGCAAAGACATGTCATCGGTCAAAGAAAAGGAAATACTTAACCGCTTGTTGTTCCTTCCTGCTGGCACTTGAATGGAATCCAGTGGGAAATAAATGAACCTGTCTTTCTAAATAGAAAAAGAACATCCAGGTTACAATACACAACTTTTTTTTTCTTTCCCGGTATTTCTATCAGATTAAACCCTCTCTTTAGTGGGAGAGGTTCCACCAGATGCCATGCATTCCCGACTGCCCCTGTAATTTTGTTTCAAACCTTTATTTGCTCATCTGGTCCTTAACAACATACAGATAACTTTGAATCTTTCATCCCTGGACTCTTCAGTTGGTTGGTAATGAAACTAACTACTCGTTATGGCTCACTATCATTTCTCAGACAGTATAGCTGCAAGTTTCTGAGCTTTCTTCTCAAATGACGAACACTAATATGACAATTTTCTAGCACTGACAGTCATACTGTTATTTCCTCGTATCTATGATTTGGCACAATATATCTTGACTTTTTCCCACAGTTTGAAGTCCAATTTGATTTTACAAACAAGTGCAATATAACCACTTATGATATTGGCGCAATATACTTTTACTTTACTGTGCAATATACTGCTATACACTTTTATTTTTCCTGTAACTTTTGGACAAAGGTACTTTAGATTCCTGTACAGAGATTTTCTATTTTTTATCATTATTTTTATTTTATTTATTAGAGTGTTTAACGGTGCTGTAATTTGTTTTACACTTCATTCCTATTTTTATACTTATGCTGCATTGTTCTTGTCTTCGTGTTTTTGTGTGATTCTGCAGCCGCAATGTGAGCAATTTCCTCTGGGATTAATAAAGTCTTCTGATTCTGATTGGGACAGTCCACGATCAAAGTAAAATCTGATGCATTCATCTATGAGGATAATAATAAACCTGTCGCAAGATCACGGGAAAGAGACATGGGTTATGTCGAAATCACAAGAAAAAAAGTCATGATCTTGAGAAAAAGACTGGTTATGTCGAGATCATGAGAAAAATAAATTTGATCTCGAGATAACAAAAAGAAAAAGTTAATGCATGCACTGTACAGACATCCGTATCTATCTCTAAAATGATACAAAGCAAATATCATCTGAAATGTATATGTTTTTTAAATGTGGATTTCTGTAGTAGAATATGTCTATAAGCTTTTCTTTATACTGTTGTTTTTTTCATTCCTGCATCTGTATAGGTAATGTCTGATATTACAGTACACAACATTGAGAAGAGCAGGCTTTGCGTTTCCAGTGCAAAGGCAATAGCAGATGCTAATTCCTTTCATTGTATTCACCAGTGGGACTTTGATTCAATCTAACGGCAGTGACAAATCTCATCATATATCAGAAGTGATTTTTTTTCCCATAGCCTCATGCTTCCAGTGGAGATGGGCATCATCTACTGTAAAACAATATCAAAATGAATAAATGGGGAAACCACAGCCACATGTGTTTTTGAGCTTGTACAATATAGTACAAGAACATCTGAAAGCAAAACCGTTGTTTGTGTCTTAATTTGAACCACATAAGGGTCTTAAATATAATAACATAGTATAAATAAATTCAATGCAGCAAAATAAATGCAAACCAGACAAATGTTGCCTTCTTTTGATTTTTCTTTCTTGGAACATCTCCTTTAATAAAAAAAAATTTTGGGAGAAAATTATTATTGCTTGAAAAATTATATATATATATATATATATCTGCTGTAACAATTTCGTCAACCACTTAAAGTATGCTTCTTTAAACGTATCGGTTTTGTTCCTATGTAGTGTTGTTGCTTGCATGCACTGTATCTTCTATCGAGTTCCATAATGGCTGTGCAAATTTATCTGGATAAGATCGATAAGTTGCAAAAATATTCTTCGGATTTCAGCAAATGTCCCAACAACGACAACGTAACGCCTTGCACTTCGAAACAATGTCTAATTGGACTTTAGTTGACCACATACACACATGCAGAACAATTCTGCAAGATAAACAGACAATAGCGTGAGGCCCCATTTTCTTCCTTGTGTGTGGGAGACAGCAAAACAGGCCAATGTAAAGACTTTATCCTCCATTCTAGAAACAAACAAAAACAACTTAACAAACGTAGCGCTCCTGTCAGGAAACGACATACCTTCGCAGTCAGAGAACAAAGGCCACCTTGAATTCAGGCAAAAGAAAAGGCAAACCCCCCCTCCCACCCCCCAAAAAAACCACCTCATCAGCAGCAATCTCCGTTCTCCTCTTCCCACTCAGCACTCTAGAGTGCCTTTTAAAAATCCACCCTAATTGGTGGAACCTATGTGTGGGTATTTAATGAGCCCACACTCAAGTGGGTCAGCGTGCAGGCAGCAGGTGGGCGTATCTCTTCCAGCTGCCTACCGTATCACAGTAACTTTAAGGAAAAGTCCAGCTGCTGAGTCGAGAGGCAAAAAGATCCAGGCAGATGATAAACTAAATTTCATAGGAGTGGCATGATCCAGCAGAAGATGGATGGTCTACATCACTCTAGCGACATACACCCCTGCAAAACGCTCATTGCCTGAGCTCGGCTCCTTCTGAAATAATGACTCAATTAGCATAAATAATTAGGTGAAAAGGAGGCATGAGGAGTCTTGTGATTTGTCTCAAGCTGTGTTCATTTGTCTTATCTTGGGAGAAAAAAAACACTCCTTTCATCAGACGTGCAGCGTGAGCTATGGTATGGAGACTTTGCATATTGTGCTTTGTAGGAAGTTATTATAAAATGCCAGGTTCAAAATAACAGGTCATCTGATGTGGTCCTGACCTTTGTTTCATTATTCTGTGGTGTGACAACAAGGAAATATGTTACAAACAATGTGTCTGATGCTGCAAGATAAAGAAAATGACTTGGTCACAACTTTGACCTCAGTGAATAAATACTGACCTTAAAAGGAAAATAAATTTAATAAGATAGACAGATATCATCCATCCATTCATCCTCCTCCACATAGGACCAATGTGATCCATGGTGTATAACGCGACGTGTATGACAAGGTGAAATATTCCCAGGATAGGGTAGCTACATGTGTTCTGTTGCAGAGTTAGTCACACCCTAAGGACAATTTATAAACCCACAACCTGCACACTAGGGTGCCGCCCCTCTCACGATGTCAACAAGTTCGGTTTCAGTGTGCGGCTCTGTGGGTCGCCGGAGTGATCGGAAGGTCACCGGCATGATTTCACCGCTGGGCTCTTGAGCGAAGCCCATTACTGCTCCAGGGACCGTCTGACCCTGCTTTCTCAATTCTATGGTACTTTGGATTAAAGTACCTGCTAAGTAAATAAAAATGTAAAACAGCTCCTATACAGCTGACAATCAGATATAGTGAGGTAAGTTAGCATGACTGGGAAATTAAATTAAAAATGAAACATTTGATGCTATTTAGGATTTTTTTTAAATGAAACCACATACTTTAGCATCCCATGCGTGATGTTCGCTGCCCTTCAGCTAGTGCTGCCAGGAAAATACACCTGCTTGGGGCTCTGCAACCCTGTGCTGGAGAAGCATGCCCTGTACACATTAACCTGATATACAAATTGCCAGTGAAACCAGATGGAATTTATGTAAAATGCTAAACTTTATTTGTCACTACTTGCATTTTTTTTTTCCAATCACTGTAATTGCAGACTTAGCAAGTGCAATGCAATGTTGCACTACCTATAATGTGTTCAGGTGTTTGGCTGTGTGTCAAATGCTAGTTGAACGAACAACCGATGATAAATGTCAATGTCCTGTGTTCACCGACATCTTGCTGCAGCATTACCATAGTATCCTGGCCAGTTTCAGCAGACCCTACAACAGCCTCTCCTGCCGGATCGTCAAGCTCCTCAACCCCGTGCTGCCCCCCCTCCCCCCACCT
>JAODKF010000038.1:8945924-8968306 GCA_026779585.1 Mormyrus proboscirostris | reverse complement strand
TTGTGCTCACCACTCTACTATAAACCATGTTTACACATCTATTATTCTGCTGCAAAATATTTATTTTTTGTGTCCCATTACCTGTGACACGTTCACATATATTTTTAGATATACTGATTCATATTTGTTGTTACACCCACTACCTGTAATGCTCCTACACCTACGCAAAGCACATTTACATATATCTATAGATATGGTCCTTCAAATATATTTTTATATCCCACTACTTGTGATGGCCTTAAAAGTATGAGCCACATGTTTACATATATCTAGATATGCTGCCGCATATTTATTTTTATATTCTACTGCTTACTTGGTCCACATCTCTTGCTTCTTTTGAGTAATTTATTTATACTTATACGGTGTGTATTTATTGTACTGTTGCACTTGCCATGTCTTATTGCACTGTGTAGCTTGTACATCCTGTCTTACCTGTATGCTGCATCATAATCCTGGAAGAACATCACTTTGTTCCATTAAACGGAATACGGTACTCATACGTCTACATGCCCACTTTCGTAATGTTACGTACTTTTAAGGATCTTGTTTCAGCTGAATGGTTCACAGCATATACAAATTTAATTTAATGTAGTTACGATTTTTAAAATCTGGTTATAAAATATCAAATAAATAGGGTTCCAGTGGGGTAACCCTGGATACTCTCTGTCACGTTAGGGAGAGGAAAAACATGCTTTGAGTGTTAGAACAACCCATTCCAGTGTCTCCTTGTTATTTTTTTTTCTGTTTGTTTTTTTCTTCCAGACATCGACGGGTCCATATGCCAACACTCAGTTCATAATTAGCTCATGTTTGTCTCAAATGAAAAGTGAAATTGACTGAAGGTAAAAGTTTTCAAGTTTTGACCCGGAGTCCAATAGCAACGCGAAGAATGATCTGGCAAGACATGTAAGGTCTACACACATGACTGGAGCACCAGCTCTAGTTTCCTCTTTCTACAGATTGCCACTGCTCTAGTGTGATGGATGTGCTGCAAGACTTTTCTTCGCGTTGCAACCCTTAAATTGCCCACAGATGCTGATTTTTGTCACTGGGGAAAATAAAAAAAAGGGATAAAGGATGGAAAAATCCAGCACAGACCTTCACCCTAAAGGCGAAGTGGGACAATTGCTTAAGAATTGTTGGCGCACCCTTCACAGAATGACATAAAACGTATTTTTTATGCTTGTGTGGTTTTCTCTCGGCTTTTGCTTTTCTAAAAAAAAAAAAAACAAAAAGGATCCAATTGTAAGCAGTTCAGTATAAGAAGTGAAAACACATGTATTCCAACACTTGAGGAGATTCATGTGGTCCCACTTCACACCACCTCTACTTGAAGAAGAGTTTGCTGATCATCTTCCAAGCTTCATCATTTGAGCTGCTCAGTGCCTAGTTTTGATTTTTTTTTTTAATAATCAAGTAACAGAGCTCATAGCTTCCTAATAACTCTTCAGGATTAATAAAGTATCTATCTATCTATCTATCTATCTATCTATCTATGGCTACAGAAATTGTAGCTTAAGCCGAATGTGATTTGGATATTTTGCTAATTCATTGTGCCCCACGACAGACTGGAATCCCATCCAGAATGCCCCCTGCTTATCGTCCTAATGAGGCCTGGCTTACCTTTACGTTGAAGAGAATAAGTATTTTTGGAAGTTGATGGATGGATTTTACTAATTTAACAAGTTGCCATTTTTTTTTTTATTAAGGCATTGGTTTGCGTGATATAAAATTCCAACATGAGGTGTAAAATGAGGGTGTCTATTGCTTGTCAAAGTAGCTTAAAAGGTATAAACAAACAAAATACTTTTGATATAACATGTCAATATAGCAATTGAATATTTATGTTATTTTAGGATAATTTTATTATGAAATAAGGCAGCAGATGTTTAGGTAGTACAAAAATAACTTAGGGAAATGGCCGTCATGTAATACAATCTTGTACATATCAAGGACAATTTACTTTGGCACATAAAGCGCAAGTAATATTAATCCTACCATTCTGCAATGTGTGAAATTAGCTCAACTCTGAGCTCAGTTAGTTCAGCAATAATATGTGAAATATAGTGGATGCAACAATTCACTTAGAGGAAATAAAGAATGCCAAAAGGCATACAGATGTGCTATATCTCTTTTAATCCCTTTATCTATTAAGACTGCCTGAGGTCTGTAACAGGGTACTAACCACAGATGCAATGCCATGTAATACAGGCACAGTTTAAATCAGGTGTCAGTTTATAAATAGAGTGAAGTAGGTTTCTGGTATTCCATGGTGTTCCTGAATATTTTACTACAGTAAAACTTTAGGATCCTGAGAGAATTCATGTATTTTATTGGGTAAGCTAACCCAGAGGGAAAACAGCTGCAGAAAGTCACTATCTGTGTAGATCCAAATATATACATACTTATATATTCACATATTTATTGTTCAGGACTTTGAAAGGCCCACAGATTTGGTCCTGCTCACCTCTGCTGCCAGTCTGATTGATATATCTCTCTTACGATCTCAGCACACTCACTACCCTGATGCTGCCACTTCAAAAGGCACTAGAACTGTTGCATACACAAAGGAAACTGTATAACATGCATAGTAAACATACTCTTTTTGTCTTACAGATAAATCGAGCCACTGATGCCACCGGAGCACACATGTTTATATTTAAATTTGCATCAAAAACCTATGGAGAGTAAAATGATAAAATCTTCAATTCACTTTATTTTTCTGAAAACATTCCCTCATTATGCATATTTATTACTGTCCTTTAAAAACTGGAAAATTTTTAATTTAAGCTTTTTAAACTTCCATGGGATGGTAGGATCTGAAATGTAAGTTGCTGAATAATTTTGGCACTCAATCTTAATTTATTTCCTTTTTCCAAGCCTAATATTATTTCTTGTGTTTTAAAGTGAATTAGTAAAAGTAAAACATATTACTGCTTTCTGGTAGCAGTATGCCATTATTTCTGAGCTTTCAAATCAATCATCTAAAATTGTAACAATGCCTTTTTACAATGTGCTAATCAGTTATCAGGGTTTCAACAGGAATTTAGCATCTACTTCAATGAAAGCTCCGAACAGAAAACCATTTACCAATATTGATTTCACGCTATAACAAAAATTGTAAAACATCAAACAGCTACAATGAACTGTTAAATACATTAAAAGGGAAGAAAAATCAAGGTGTTAATGATTGTGATTGGTCAAGGATCAGCTGGATTGTCATGTAATAAATTCCTGGTTTGTTTTTGTGCACTGTGTGGTGCTTATGTAGGAAAAAAATGTCTCAATACAAACCTCCAAATACATGTAAAAAAAATATAGTAATCAGCAGAGACAGCGCTTTCAGAAAAGCTTTGGATAAAGCAACTGCCGACACATTAGCAGAATCTGAAATGTGAGGAAGGCATTAGCTGGCAGGCCGTATGGCTCATAGGGATAATTCAGTTATTTTATCATATGTCACAGGACTGCCGCCTGAAAATGGTTCACTCTGATGCTCACTGCGATTATAATGAACTGTGAAACGTGTTCAAAAACAGAGTGATACTCTTTTTTTTCCCCAAAAAAGAAGCACTGCACTTGAGTTAACAAGCAGCCGTATTTTATCACACTGAGGGTCACTGAAAAGAAACAGTGTGCGTTTTAGGGATATTCTTGGGATCAAAGCTGTCGAGCGTCAACTCTAGACCACCAGGTACTTCAGGTGCTCCTTGCTTACGCAGGTGTAGTAGAGAATGACGGAGATGTCAGTCTTATTTTTGATGTGCCCCAGCTTGCCTAGCCAACATTGACTTTGCCCTGCACTCTCTTGACATTGATGCTTTGACTTGACTGCTTAGAATTGTAGGCATGCGGATTTGACAGTTGAGATTTCCTCCAGATTTTAGGAATAGTAAATATTTTATTTTTTGATCAATAAGTATTAATTATACATTTCAGGAGGTGCCAAATGCTATCAATTTCCTAAAATATGAATTTCAATTTATTTTACAAATTTCCACTAATTTCTCCTATGCAGATAGGGTTTGCTTAAAGTAATATTTTTTATCATGTTAATTGATTTATCTTTTCAATATTTTTTACCAATTATAATTTATGAGAATAAAAGCATAGGGCATATTGATATCATGATACAGTAAAACTATCTTTCTGTCTCCATTTTTTTCTGGTGATTAGGTAATTTAGCTACAGGTTCACTTAAGTATATGTATAAGTACATTTCTACTTTGATTCAGGAGTGGTTCCTTATTTGCCAGGTAGGTGTTTGCATGCGTATTGAAGAGTATTGCATGACCCCGGGGGTGCAGTTATGTTACATAATTTATTACACAGAAAAAAACAATTAGAAGAAGAAAACACCATACGGAACTTTGTTTTACAAAGCAGTGTGCAGGAGGCTGCCAGTTAATGCAGACGTAATACAGGATAGGCTTTATAAACTTACATTCCTCCCTACACCTTTCTGGTTTTCGGATATTGTTGGATTTTATCTCGACGAAGATGGAACTAATAAACTAGTGGCTAAAATTGTGGAAACACTTCCAGTGTTTAGAGATTGCAGAATTTTATTTCAGTTACTCCATTTACTTATTTAATCATCCAATGCATGATATTTGTAAACATTCTTTGATTGTTTATACACATTACCACCAATATTCCAGTAGTAGTTTTCAAAGTGCAATGCCAAGAATGGATGGTGTTTCCACAATTTTGGCCACTCGTCTATATGGAGTCTGGTATTATGATTTTTATGTCACTGTAAAAATAACCTGAATGAATGAATGACAAATAAATAAATAATCAAACGAACAAACAAATAGACAGACAGACAGACAGCTTTCAGAAGTTAAAGATGTCCATAACACCTATACTTGAGGAGGCTTAAATAATGTAGCAATACACAGCTATTTAATGTGTTAATTAACTAGAAACAGTTAATTACAAACTGATCCCATGTTTGTTCATCGTTAGTCATAACAGTTCATTTATTTCATGCAGTTACTGTATTTGTTCATGAGTACTTGAGTAGTAACTGTGTTACTAAGTTACTTGTGCCTGCTCAGTGTTGCCAAGAGTACTAGCAAAATTAGCAGTGTGCTGAATGTGTTTTTTTCCATCTGACTCTAAATGTAATGAGTGGATATTAATTCCAAATATTGTTTTGAGTAGAAATTCAAAAAGCATCATTAAAGCTAAATGTATACATATCATGCATAGATTTTACATATACTGTTTTTTTTCTTGAATATGTAAAATATATCCTTTTTCATTCTACCTTGTCCTATTCTTTCTGCGTAATTATCTTCTAATCTATCACTAATCCTGACTTTCCCACTAATCTCATTTAATTCGGACTGTGCATTTCCGTTCTACATAAATTAAATGTTATATATATATATATATATATATATATGTATAAACATACATGAAACAATTAGTATAGAATCTCCTTACAATGGTTTCTCCCTCTATTAAAACATTTATTACAATAAATAGCAATAGCAATTACAATATAGCAAGTGAGCACTAAACAATATTTATAGTTACACACATATAACACACAGGAAAGCTAAAATACTGCACGTGTACCTTACAATTAGTAATACAAGTAAAACGCAGAGCTTTATTTTTTGAGAGCTTATTTATAGATTTCCACAAATTATGCTCCACTGCTATCCATAACTCAAGAGGTACTTAATAAAAAGCAAAAGAGACACGCTGGCTACTCACTGGCACAGTGCCCCTAAGCAGCAGACTTTATGACTCTCACCATTTGTACCATGGAGTTAATAACTTCTGAAACAAAATTCATAAAACGATTGCATCATTTACCATTAGAGTATCACAGGCTTTCTCCTTTGGGTCTGGCATACTGCTTTTTTTTGCAGCTAGCACTCGACAAGCTACTTTAAGCTAAGCTTTAAGTGGATATGGGTCTTGAAAGGGCCTGTTACAGCATTATGCAACCCAAAGACCTAAATCAATAGTGTTTTTTTTTTCCGAAGGGTTTTTTGTCGAACAGATGTGGATAATAAGCACTCGTAACATCTTTGGAGTGAATATTATCCATTACGAACAGGCTTCAGGCATAAACTTTTCTTTCCAGTGTCTCCAGGAAGTCTGCATCCCTCAATATTCGAGATGTACTGTTTGG
Source organism: Mormyrus proboscirostris (assembly GCA_026779585.1). Lineage (NCBI taxonomy): Eukaryota > Metazoa > Chordata > Actinopteri > Osteoglossiformes > Mormyridae > Mormyrus > Mormyrus proboscirostris. The sequence continues at coordinate 8,962,152 of JAODKF010000038.1, read as the reverse complement.
ATGTATCCTTTCTGCCTCGTCCGCCTATGGTAATGGAACTGCAGCTTAGGGCAATTAACACAACCGCAGTGTTAAAAGGGGTTATTTGTCATAGGTTTGTGATATATAATCATTCATTTGCAGGGACCTTTTTCCATTATGTTGGGCGGTAATTTAAGCAACATAGCAGATTTGATTAGGTGTGTAAAAATGGCATTCAATATAGAAATATATTCCACATAAAATTTAATAACGCACATCTTTAGAAAAACTTCAGCTTTAATGGGAACTGTGGTCTAAAATGACTGCTTTAGTGTATTTGCGTATACATACAAGAGTCCATTCCTAGTGCAGTTTTAAGTACAATATTTGTTTTCATTATTACCCTTAATACCCTATCTGACGATCAATGATCCTTAATGGTTAAATTCCACATGTCCTATACACCTAGAAAATGAACAAGTCTCACCACTACAAAAAGCCCAGAGCCGTCATGGGCCGGATTAGTATTTGTATATTACTCCCTCGGGTGTCATAGCCCATAACAAGTTTCCCATTAATAACATCCTTTGGGGAAAACACATTTCTGCCCTAAGTACATGGCATTAAAATTTCTCTGGAGTCTCAGATTACAGTCAAGAAGATATTAGAGATGATTTTGCTTGGACTTTTCGGTCATTTAAGTTCAAATTGCCAGATGATCTGAAAGCATGTGATTTTACTAAGGCTAATAATTAATTGTCCTGAAAAAGAGCTATGATTAAATGAGATTGTTAACTGCTAGGGTGCAGGGCAAGGGTGGGAACAAAAAAAAGTTGTTGATTAATTGCTTGATTAATTATGCCAGTGGGACCACTTCCTCTTTAAACCTCAGCTTGGGTTAAGATCGCAGTGCTTGATGATTTGTTGTGTTCCTAAAAATTTCTTATCCAGCCTACAGGAGCCTATAAGAGCACAGGAGTAATGAAAGCTAATAGATGGCCTGCAAGCCTAAGACAGAAGGATTTGCAAAGAGTGACCTATGAACTCATGTTTAGACAGCTACTCTATACTTACCACACAAAAACAATTTCAGCTATATGCTTTCAGTGATTTAACAATGTAGAAATAATCATATTTTAAATCAAGGCACTACGTTTGATATCATTAACTATGACCTTCTGTTACATAATTGAAATTCCCATGTAAGCTTGACTGTGCCTGGCTTTAAGCAGGATCTGGCTTCATGCTTAGCAAACCATTTTGTCTATACAGACACCTGATAATTGTTTTAATCCATCATTGTCCATGATTTTGTATGGTGCTCCTCAGGGATTAGTTTTAGCACTGATATTGATCTCTCGATCCATGCTACTGCTACAAAAGATCATAAAATTGAATAAGGTACATTTTAACTCTGTTTGACAGGCAGACAAAATATCACTCTATCCGTATCTTCTTTAGTAAATGTTTTAATTAAGTAAAAATATTTTGACTTAAAATTACCCCTCTATCACAGCTTAGTGAAAATAGGTAAACAATGTTTCTGTTATTTAATTCTTATATCTTGCATGTATGTTTGTATGGATTTCTGATTGCACATTTGTCTATAACAGAACGGTCAATTGCAGTGCTTTATTTTCAAGTAATTAGAATTAAAATATCGACTCTAGAGACAATTGAAAATGAAAATGCAAAAAAAATGCACATAGAACAGGTTAATGTCATTGAATTACATTTTCTGCATCTATAATACAATGCCAGATAGAGGTCCTGTAATTTTTTGAAACGCTTTTAGCTAAAAGTCCCCTAAACTGTGAAATTCCTGGCAATATACAAGATACCCCCTGTGTGTTTAATTTGCTGTTTTACTCAAACTTACCCTAGTTAAAATGGTTGGCTCTGCTCTGCATGCTGTTGTATAAATGTGTGTCATATTTCAATATATACACTAATGGCCTATTTATTCCTTTCTCCTTATGTATATATATACCTGAGCTAAGCATTGCCTTAAGAACTCCAGCACTGATTGTAGCTTAAATCTTGCCTTAATTGCATTAAATCTACTTGCTATTACCCATCCAAAGTGTCCCCTGTTTTATATTACGTGCTTCCAGGGAGAAGTTTCACAATCACGGTGGCTCTGTACTGGATAAAAAGTGATGTAAAGTGGATGGACAGATATTATGACCACATCCGTCCTACAGGGTTCTAGAACACTTCTGCATGGAGTATTTTATAAAAACAAGCTTAACAGAATTTTAATAGTGCTGTCTGTTATGTAGCACTTTTGTTTGAATATGTCTTCAACAGAGACATTTTATGTCCAATCACGTTCACGACGGCAGTTTCAAACTAATTAAAAGCCGAATGTCTTTCATTAGAAGAAAAACACAGAAAAAAAGGTTGTTCTTTTTATGTCAACATTTTTGATCAGTCATTCTTCAACACACTTCTGAAACAACAGCATTCTAAAAATAGAATAAATCTTGAACAATATTCACTACCTTAAGAATTTTTGTCTGGCAGCAATATTGAAAGAAAAATATATTCTGACTTTGAGAATGGTTGGAAAAGAAATGATTCATGGTTCTCACAGGTAACTCAGTCGGAAAATGGCTAATGGCAGTTCAACAAAGAACAACTACCAAAATTCATGCGAGCTCAAGGGAAACCATGTGCAATTACCTGACACATTTTGCATGCGACCCCTGTGTGTTCGTCTCTTTCTCAATTCCACTAGCTTCTCATCAGACTGTGGTCAGAATATAACCTGATACCTGCCTACCAAGCAGATAGTGACACCTCCATCTTTCCCCTTCTTAGTTACCAGTCTTCAAAGGTAGTTCACGTTTTTTTTTCACTACAACTGTCATTTTTTTTCTCCAGTAAGTACACGTAAGGCTATTTTCATTTGAAATATTCTGGCATCCAGACCTGCAGTTAAATTTAAAAATTAATTAATTAAGTGACATCTCTTACTGCAGGGGCTGAAAGGGTAGAGAAACTACTGGAGTCATTCGGCACAAAGGGGAGTGTGACCCCAAGTGAAAACAGCCTTCTGACATATAACTGAGTGCAGAACTGGGAAAGTGACACTCAGGAATTATGTAAATAAAGATACCAGCTTTGAAAGTTTGTTCATTATTAAAACATTTGTGATGCATCTTGACCTGTGAAACAAAGTTGAACATCTGTCTGGTGGACTTCACAAAATTCATTATGCATTTTGAAATTAGTAATATATACTAGTGTCCAAAATTGTGGAAATACCTAGCATTTTTGGCATTTTGCTATAAAAATGACTACACAAATACTGGTACTATTTGTAAACAATCGAAGAATGTTTTCAAATACACAACAGGCGACTAAATAAGGAACTGGAGTAACTGGAATACAGTTCTACAATCTCTAAGAAATGGAATTTTGGCCACAAGTGTACAGTAGTGTGCAAAAGTACTGTAGGCAGTCAAACAAAATGATATGTAAATGATCTTCTTCTTGGTGTAAAACTACAATGTCAAAACTATGATGTCAAAATGTATGTCAAAGTGTGTTAGGGTAACTATTTTGAAACCTCTCATAAAGTCACCCCAGTATTTGCAATCCAATACACCCATGCATTTTTTTTTACTTGATCACTAGCATACAATGTTTGGGTAATCAATACCCGACTTATCTAACTGAATTTAATAAATGAATTACCTGAGCGGATGACAAAGATTAACAAATATATGGAATGGCTATGATGCCCCAGAGGAGAGTTTTTAGGAACTGAAGCAGCTGTTCTACTTTGGGAAATAGAACAAATTATTGTTACGTTTTTAGAGTGACTATTCATTTGCATGTAAAATAATGGAAAATTGTTTTTCTTTCTTTAACATAAAACATTTTCTTTCACCGCATAAGTCTTTTTCACTGTACTGCATATTTGCCAATCAGCCTACAAACTATCTGTATTTGATATCCACTCAATAGTGTAATATTTCAGAACAGTTAATAATATATTTAGATCTATTTGTTAATCTAAAGGAGCAAACTCAAATTCAATGCAAAAATCAGATGCTAGATTAAGTAGTAGTCAAGTACCCCTTTCTATCGAATAAACACACTCAGTGCTGTTCATTAAGGGAAATACACTGTTCAGAGAATCGTGTGCCTGCAAATGGATATAAAGGGAGTTTGTGACTGATGTTGCTTAAATTTTTCATAAGCCGGATTTACTTTCCTATACCATTTAAGACACCCAGTGCCAGTCGATCCCATAGGCAACACAGGTAGCCAGCAGGGGCACCAAGTTCTGTGGGGCACTGACTTAGCCAGCCAATTTCACTGGCACGCGGTGGGCACCATCCGAGACAAAGTGGAGTTGGCTGGCAAGTCGGCACCCCTAGAAGTATTCTCACTCTTAGCAGTGCCGGCACACAACAGACACGCAAAGTGGGGGAGGGAAAATGTGTCAAGGACGTTGTTAGGTTACCACAGTGCGACTGAAAAAAATTAATAGGGGTTTCAAATTTTATTTGATTCATTGTATGTAAAATCCTATTGCAATGCCATCAAAAAAGATTTTATAGTCTTGTATATTCGGTATAGAAATTGAATTCTATTAAAAGTCTCATACTACTTTCTCATTGGGTTATCAAAAGTTTTGTTATATAATGTTACTTAGTAACTTCTTTATTGCACTATAATAGTAAACAATGGATAGTATTTTTTTGTTTGCTGCCATTTATTTTGCCATTTGTGGATGTGGTCGGGGGTCACCTAAGGTGCCTCATAGGCTACGACCAGCCTTGACGACATTGTAAATTTACATACAGGTACCTGTATATGTCTCCATTTTGTATTACTAAAGTATATGTATCATATATTTTTGGAGGGAACCCAGGTTTACAGTACAGCAGACAAACAAGGGGAAGAGATTTGTTTGGACACATGTTGGACGCACCCGCTAAGTGATTTAAATCGTGGTATGATTCTTCATGCCAGATCTGGTGGTACAGTAATAGCATCTCAGACACAGCCAATCCAGGAAGTTTCATGTACTGGTGTCCACAGTTTACAAAGCATTGTGCATTACACAAAAAACATCCAGTGAGCGGCAGATCTGTTTCTGAAAATACCTTGTTAATGAGAGAGACTCATTAAAGTTTGGAAGACCACGAATACAAAAATAACAGTTCAGGATAATGTCATGCAGAACGACATCTACGGACATACAGCACGTAAACTGTTTGCAGTAATTCTGCATACAAGTGGGTGTCCTGCACGTACCTGCTACCATGTAGGTATACCTAATAAAGTGGCTAATGATTGCATATTATCTTACAGTATCTGGCTCCACACTCATATGACAGCTACGAATCCCATGAAAGATGTTTGTATGTTTACCAAACTTCTGAAAAAAAATCTTCACCGTAATCCATTAAGCAGGCATCAAATGTTATGTATCGTTAACATATACCGGTATCACCCAGTTTCCTACTTAAAGCAACAAAAAAGTCAAAACATATACAGTAACTTGGGAATAAATCAAGCATTCAGCAGTTCTTCATATAGCACATGAAAGAAACCTTCTGCACTAATGATTGCTATAAATACAAACCCCTTCTGCATTAACAGTTGCTACAGAGAACAATATTATTAAGCATTCTAATTTTGTATCCAGCTATTATTAAGGTAACTATGTTCATATCAACCGATTTAAAAAATTTATGGGTAAATCATGCCTGATCAATAATGAAGTGTATAGGCTATTTGTTGGTTTGGCTTATGATTTTGCAATGTATAAGGTGTCACTGCTTTGGTCAGTATCAGAAAATGTCTTTCTGATAGAATATTCACAGCCCTTGTAGGAAAAATTACAGTCCTCATGACAAAGTAACAATTTTGATTATGAAAACAAATGGTGTAAAGAAAAAAAATGACACTTCTGCTAGTTTTCTTCAGCAGAGAAAAATAATCTGTAAAGTTCTGCAGTGCCCTACACGTAACTAAAAATCAGCTACATCTCCAGCCAATATATGACTCAAGGAGTAAAGCATCAAATGAGGCTTAGCCGCTGACTGCCCATCTGGGAGCTCTGAGAGTTCAGCTATTCTGGGCCCATTCTGTGGAATATCTTACACATGGAGTATATTTCCACGCAAGTCGAAAACAGGAATCAAGAAATACAATTCAAATGCATCCAGCTAAATTATTTTAAAATAACAAAAGCCAGTTCTGAGACTCTAGTTTAGGGGTGGTCACTGTGGTCACTGCTGTGGGTTTTCACTGCAACTGCCTAATTAGATTACTAATTAGAGGACTGATTGGCTGAGTGCTCACACCTGGGTTTGAACAGCTGACCTATTGGTTAATCCAAAAACCTGCACACGCACCGGCCCTTTGCAGATAAGAGTGGCCACCACTACTCTAGGTATTCAGTATTTTATTCATTGTTATGAAAAATCTTGCAAATTTGTACATGTTTCAGTCTGTTAGAAGACGCTGTTAAAGTATTATTCTGTATTCACCTGTTTACTTCATATGAGTGGTTTTATTATATTTAACTGCTTTCTGCTTAACATAATCCTAGGTGGTAAAAATTATATTTGCCCAGAATGATGACTATCCAGCAGAGCCTAATTTAAAACTAAATGACAAAACAAGTTATACGCTATTACTGCATTGTATTATTGTGAGAGGTTCTTGCGTGTACTGTAAATGTTTTAAAGCTGCAGAAACTGACACCGACCCACCCCGTCTCATTTTGGAGACAGCAGAAAAGACAGGTAGAAGATAATGACATTCCAGCACTGTGGAAGATGGACTCCACATTATTCAAATTTGACATTGTTGTAAAACTCTTCCATGGGACAGGGGAAAATTTGATGTTTGTGTTTAATGAAAAGTATTCTTTTTCTGAATTTCCTCAATCCTCCCTCTTGTTAGTCAGTGAAATTGGATTTAGGTTTAACAAGATTGGTTGCCAATTTCTTTCTGCCAATATTTAAATCAGAGTTTAAATCTTCGTGTCGACACATTGAGATCGCATGTAATACATTGCTTCAGTTCTAAACAAATATTGTGTTCATTTCAATGTGTTCATTAAAACGAGAATTCATTTTGCTCCTATTTGCTCATTTATTTTTAATTACACTGGAAATCATTAACAAAATACATATTTGTGCTTATCTCTGAGATGTTTTATTAAAGAATCATTATTTTAGCAATAAGAATGTGTTGCTTTGGTTATGAAATTCCTCATCTGAAAACGAGAAGCACATTCCTTTGCTGATGACATCCAGAATGTTCTGCAGAATGTGGACTATGCAGCTCTTCTAAAGATAATTCATCAGCTGAAACTTCCTTTTTTGTTTCAGTTGTTTGTCAGCCAAGCAAACCACTGAGGCACATAAAAGCACACGAATTTCTGCTTTGACACTGACACTCTTTTTATTCATTTTTATTTTTCAACCTTTAATCGTATTTTTTTCCCTGCATCACTGACTCTCTATGGCTGTTCTTGAAAATACATTTCAAAGATCATGTTCATTTTAGTCATTTTATTTCAGATTGGTTTTGCTTGACAAGACATAGAAGCTTGTTTTGAAGATAATCATGTCATTAATAGCATAAAAAAGAGAATGGTTACATATCATTTTGCTTTTATAATAAGAATTGCCATTTTAATATATCTTTGCTAGACAAGTTATACTGTACATAGAATGTAGTCAGCATCATATATGATCATTTGATATAACAAACATATAAATGGGCTTTCATGATCCATATAAGTATATTTGAATCATTGCATGTAAAGATTCTATGTTAAATATTTTTGTGATATTTTCTTAAATATCTGAGCATCTTCTAACTTCCCACCCTAGTCAGGTATGCAGGTTCAACTAGAGTCCATCCCCTACAGCACAGGGCATGAGGCAGGGGTACGCACTGGATGGGATGCCAGTCTATCACAGCACGCATGTACGCAACCTCTGATATGCTACAAGCAGATTAGACACCAATTAGCTACAAGTCTTAACCTATAAACTAAATGTCTTTGATCTGCAGGAAGAAACCCACACAACACAGTCAAAACATGTAAACTCCAAAGACACAGAGCAAAGGTGGAATTTGATCCCTCTGCAATACTGCTGCCTCCCATACCCTTATCTCTTATTACAGGTAAAGCTCAGCAACTATGTATGTCTGTGCTGGTATTTTGAAAGGTCATTATTCATTTTGTCTGAATAGATTCCGCCTGTTAAAAAATTCTCTTGTCTGTGCATTAGCACAGTGAATCTGACATTGGAATGTGACCCTCCTGGAATTTTTACAAGGGAAATCCTGGTCTGGCTCCCCTAGTTAGCAATCTGGGAATGCTAAAAGTTCATTGAAGCAATCTGACCCGATGCACGGCAGATTTATCAGCCGGTGGGGACCATTTGGGGTTATAAAACATGAGGTGAAGCCAGGACCATTAAGCGCAGTAATCGGCCGTGTTCGGCGTGATACTACAGTCGTCCTTCATTATGTTTCTGCTTGAGAAGCCGCTCCTTCCCTTTTTTTTCCCCCAAGTTGTTATTTACACATTTATGAAATGAACGGCCGCACCAGATGTGCGAGTTTTAGGAAATGATTTACTTCCAGCCCCCCCCCCTTCCGTGTTTTCCTAAATAGTTTTGAGAGGGTGTCGAGCCCGACGGCACACATAACGGTCATCTTTCTCCTTACATGGAACATTTTCTTCTTAGATTACGTTCTTGGAAACAATTTGCTGCAAAGCAAGTTGTCATCACAGGAAAATAAATAAATAAATTAAATAAGTACAGCTGCATAAAATGAGCTACATTTTTAGGTCCACTGGTTCAATTTACAGTGCACATACTGGGCAATTTAACAGTGTGTACAGCGATTCAGCCTAACTCCTTTCCAAATGGGTTATATTGACTGATTTTTCTAATGATCCTCCTCCGGGAGACGGGAGAATCACATGAAGTTAAAGGGTGGAAGCATTACAATAGCCTTCACAGTTTCTTAGGTTCATTAAAATAACATCAGCCTTACTTTTGTTGAAGAACATGCAAGAAACAGTAATTTGTCAAAGTTCCGTTCTTTTTTCCTGCTATTAATTTCCATGTTGCACAGCATTTTCCTAATGATAAATGTGCTTCTCAAAACGAAAACCAGAGGTTACAAATGTATCCAGCCACAACGAACAAAGCACCAAAAATTGATTTAAATGAAAAAAAAACAGCTTTATTGTCACTTTCATGAATACTTGCATTTTTAAGGATTTAATTCTGTAATCACTCATGCTTCACTATTTTCCAGGGAAATGTCTTTTCAATGTAATCCTGTATTCCAAGGAAAGCCAGTTGTAGCCAACTTTATTCCCATAATGTGTTTATCTGCTGTTTCTGCAAAAGCATTCCTGTTTTACAGAGGAATGTATCAACAATACCTATTGTTGTTGTTGTTATTATTGTTATTGTTTCAAATAACAGTAATATTATTGGAGGATTATTGAGAAGTTAATAATAATAATATCTTTCACAGTTGCATTTTTTATATAGCATTCACTTGGAGTAATTGGGGTCAACTCCAAGGAAATCACTCCACCAACCATGAGATTTGAACCAGTGACCTCCTGATCACAGAGTCCTAACACACCAAGCCACACAGAGTTACCAAATAAATTTACTGCTTAAATTCATGGATAAATAATAACTGGTGTCTTTTTCAACATGGAAATTCATATGGGTTCGGCTAATTAACACGATTGTGGCAAATGTTGTGTTATTACCTTATATCATTCTAATTCTCTGCACAGGTGCTGTATTTCCCTTCAAGGAAGGGCTAGAATGATCACGTTTTTACTCAGGAGCAAAAATAACTCTGGTACATAATGCCAGACTCTTGTCATTTAAGGACAGAATAACTGAAAACGATGGTATATAAAAATAAGTTAATATGTTGGCCATATATTTCCATTTTTAAGGGGTTTTATGATGTCTGTAACAGTCCAAGATACCCAGTTTTTGTACCATTCAAAGGGAGTTTGACTGAAGGTACAATATGTCCATTAGTAATATACCCTTCTTTAGAAAGGACCTAACATATTGATAGATCTTTATAAACTTCATTCATATGAATATTGTTTTCAGGACCACTTTGTGCAGGTCAAGCTTATATGCAATGATCACAGGAGAGGTACATTAAAATGAACAAGTGTCGCCATACCTAGTACCCACTATCATCTATTTTTGTGACAGGGGCAAAAACGGGGAACTGTAATGTGCATTAATAAGCAGTTAAAAATGTACATGATCGTGTTGTGCTAGGTGATAATAATGAAGCAGGTGTTTCTCTAATACTATGTGAAACATTTCAGCAGAAAAAAAATTAGGTCACAGTGTTAAATACTGGTTATGTTATTCATGAATATAAAATGTACTAAACACAATTTTCAAGAAGATTTTCTATTTGATGTAATTTGCAAAGCCCTCAATTTAATATTAAATATTTTAATTGCACAAAATGAATTATTTGTTAGTGCCTTATTTAGGAAACATTTTGGAACATAGAAATGTATAACTAACTCACACTGACACATCTGCCTCCATTAGCCAATTACATATTTTAAAAAAGACGAGATGACATACTGAGGGCCTTGGAAATTCCACTACGGTGCACGAAGCATTTCTTGGTGTCAGCCATTTTTTTATGGCAAAAAAAAAATCCAGATCATGAGTAGCGAGATAGGTAGATGGCAGCAAAAAAAAAAAAAAAACAGTTATTCCCAGGAGCGGAATCTTCTGGATGGCAGCCCGTCCCTATTCTCTTCTACCCTGTGTTAGCAAAAAATGCATGAAATATATTCACATCAAGTGACAGATACAGCACGCCAGAGTGCTTAAAAGCTTCTCATTGCAGGAAATGTGTCCCCGTCCCTGGTGGCACAGCATTCACAATCCCCAGCCTTATAATAATATGTAGTTTAAGGAAGTGAGATCACAGATTTCAGTACAGATCGCATGTAAATATAAACAGACATGTAATGAACTGTTTTAAGCAGATACACCAAATCTGAAATTTACATTTAATATATGCATTACTGAGTTTCATGTTCTGCTCCTGGTTTAAATTTAATCCGTCAATTTGTAAACTCAAAACAAATGACAATGAATAAAAGTATTTATGCTGTTTCACTGACATCCTAACCTTTTCTGCCAAACAATATAAACTAACACTAGTGTACTACACCTAACCCTAATACAAAGTCATAATACATTTACATTCAAGTTTATTTACTGTCACCTTCTACCCTTCTAATATTTAATGATAAATATTGTTAATCATTACATGCAATATGCTGCATAGTGTTTATATGAAAAGTGAATTAATACTGTTGTCATTGTATATGTGACTATTAGTTACTGTCAGATAGACTGTCAGGTGCTGACAGATAGTTACAGTGGTGGGGGGGAGTGACAGGATCCCGTCCCGGGCAACATAGGGTACAAGGCCGAGCCACACGCTGCACGGGATGCCATTGTGTCCCAGAACGGGGACACACACACACACACATACAGGTTTGTATTTATATCTTTGTGGGGACTCTCCATTCATTTATAGGGGGAAAACTCTAATCCCAACATGATGACTTTAACCCCGACCAGCCCTAACCTTAACCATAAGTAACCAAACAAAATACGAGACTTGCATTCACAGATCTTTGTGGGGCCTGAAAAATGGTCCCCACAACATCAAAATAACGAGTTCTTATTACATTGTGGGGAACATTTGGTCCCCGCAATGTGACATAATCATAATAAAATCATAATCCACACACACACAGACTATGGGAAATTTAGAGACACCAATTAGCCTAGCTGCATGTCTTTAGACTGAGGGTCAAAACCCATGTGACTAGGAGAACACTGTTGGAAGATGCACGTGAGGCTGGGATGGTCACACTGCCATACAGTACAGTATTGTAGAGCACACGCTACGTAGTGTTGTGCAGCTGGGTGTACTGCTGACCGAAACTTATTTTAACGTACATTTATTTAATTAAAAAAAAAAAAAAACTTCAGTCGTATGTGGGCGTTATTGTAAGTCACATAGGTTGTAAGTTTGGGACAGTCAGTATTATATGTAACAGGTCCCCCTGGGAGGCAAAATCTACTAAGAGGAGCCTGTCGGCAGGGTCGCTGGATAACCCGTCAAATTTATTTCTGGCTATGGGCTTGTATAGCGGGGAGGAGAGTAGGGGAGGTTAAATTCTGGTTGGAAATGTTGTGTAGATATACATTGGATTCTGTGCATTTCATAGATTACGCTGACATTGAATAAAAATGATAAAGTTCAAATATCCCTCATATAGGGTGGGGTTCTGCTGACCCAAGTCAATAACATCAGAGCATTGATGCGTCCATCCATCTCCCGTAACAGCTTATCCAGCACAGTATCATGGAGAAGCCAGGGCCTATCGCCACAAGTCCAGGGCATGAATCAGGGAACAGGCTGGATGAGATGTCTGTCCATCACGGGCCACACATACGCACATGATCAAGCACTGTGGACAGTTTAGAAACACCAACAGAAACGCTTTACTTAAAGCTGTCATTTATAATGCATTAGAGATACCTTCTTAATGCATTATAATAGTCGGTATAAAAATTAATAAATCATAACAGCATTTTCTAAGGAAATTTCATAAGGAATTATGGTGTTGATTATAATATTTCATAAGCGCCAATGAAGCTCTCATCTAGAATGCATTAGAGATACCTTCATAATGCATTATAATGTTTGGTGTAAGAATTAATAAAGCTTTACAGCATTTTGTATTGACAGCTATAAGGCATTATAGCGTTGATCATAATACATCATAAGCGCCAATGAAACTCTCATCTACGATGCATTATAGACACCTTCATTAGGCATTATAATAGCTGATATAAGATTTAAGGATTTTTTTTTAGTGCATTATGTAGGTCTCTATAGTATGTTATTGATGAGACCTTCATAAAACATTCATAATTTATATTAATATAATATAAACATGGCTATAATGTGTCTTGTTATAAAAGAATCTTGTTAGTCTTACTTCTGGTTCCTGCCCTCTTGTTAACCAGCCACAGCTGCCTTCCATTTACTCCTCTGTTAGTCATGTATATTAGCGTCTCTTTCTCCTGTTCTCCCTGTTCTGTCATTGTTATCTGTCTATGTGTGCTGCCCTGCCTGGTTTCCACAATAAACTCCCCTGCGAGGGGTTGTACCTGCTGACAGCCTGCACTTGGGCCGTCCTTCTCCCGCCGTGACATGACAGAAATGACTGAACCGCAAAGACAAACCCGCAGCTGTTCTCCAGACCACCTGGAAGAATCGATAGACTGCGTACCCTGACAGATCCCTGAGAACACTCACTTGTGTGACGGGTGGTGGTACTGGTCTAGCTTCAGTGAGGAACCCATGGCCGTCCCTCTACCTGCCATCACCCCCACTCCAGATCAGAATGTGGAGGAAATTGTTCATGCTCTTCCCAGAATATTACAGGAGCTCCGTGGAGATGCCTGGCTTCAGGAGGCACTAGCGGTGGTCGACCTGTTGCACCAGATGGAGATGGACATGGGGGTGATCTCCGCAGCATATGGGAGCTGACTGGGGCTTTGTTTGCTTTACACCAGCGAGCGAAGCAGGTGACTTGATCATCCAACCTGCCTCCTACCAAGGAGCCATTGTCTGAGTTGCTTCCTTCCTCCGCTGCTTGTTCTCCTGCCATTCTCATTTTGCCTGAATCCCCTGGTGAGCCCACTGCTGACCCATCCAACTGAGCCTTACCCAGGGAAGGTTACATACACTGCTGCAATCTCCGTGCCCGGCCCAGGAAGTAATCTCCCCACCGCTACGCAAGCACTCGACTTGGAAGAGGCCGCCGCCACTCAGCTGATGTTCGGCCCCGAGAAAGCCGCCAGTCTGCTGGCACCCGGCCCTGAGAAGGCCGCTGCTCCTTTGGCGTCTGGCCCCGAGAAAGCTGCTGCTCCACTGGTGTACAGCCCAGAAAAGGCTGCTGCTCCACTGGTGTCCAGCCCAGAAAAGACAGACCCACTCCTGTTCCCCATCAATGGAGCAGGTGAGATCTCTGCCGCTGACGCGCCCGGCTCAAGAGAGGCCTCCACGCCGAAGCCCAGAGGAGGTGAGATCTCTGCTGCTACTTACTCGCTGCCCGATATCCCTGCTATGCCTCGCTCAATGCCAGAGGTCCTTGCTGTGCCTTGTTCACCACCGGAGGTGCCAGCCTTGCTCTGCCCGCCGTCTGATGTGCCTGCCATGCTGTGCTTGCTGACAGAGGGTCCGCTGACAGGCGGGCCCTTGCCATACCCCACCCATTGCTGGAGGTCCAGGTTGAACTCCGATCTACGATTTTTGCGGTGGTGCCCTACGGACCACCGGGAGATTCTGTTAGTCCCAGCTCACTCTCAGGTTTCTTGTCTGAACCAGTCCAGTCCTACTTGCCCTGCCTGCAGCTGTCGCCCAGACAGCTTCTGTCTGTCTTGCCCTGTCCGTAGCCATCGCCTAGACGGCCCCCGCCTGTCCTGTCCTGTCCTGCCGGCAGCCGCAACCCAGACGGTTCCTTCCTAGCTTGTCCCTGGCTCACCTGCACCCATCGCCTCATCAGCTTCTGCCTGGTGCTCGTCTGTGGCTGCCCAGCCGGCTCCTACCTGCTCGCCTGCCTGCTTGTCCGCGGCCAACATCTCATCAGCTCCTCCCTGGTGTTCTCCTGCATCACCGCCTCCTCTCTGCTCACTCACGGCCACCCAGCCGGCTCCTACCTGCTTGCCGGCCTTTTCGCCCATGGCAGTTGCTACCTTGTCAACCGCAGCCTGCTCACCTGAGACCTCGCCAGATCCTCTCACCAGCGGCCACTGACGTGACAATATGCCTTTTTAGAAATATTTATAGCCATGTTTGTAATGTTTTTTATAAATGAATTATATTATGACAGTGTTCATAGATTTTTTTAAACCTGACATTCATTGAAAGTGTTACCACACCAGCTAATCTTAAATAATAAAAAAAAAAATACTATGGGAGAAAACCCATCCAAATATAGTGAGAAGATACACACAGATCTGGGGCCAGGATCCAAACCCCAAACTTGGTAAAGTGATGACAACTGTCCTCTGACATTAAGGAACCCAATATCAACTGTTTCATGCTCTTCATATTCCATATAAAATTACTGTTACAAGAAGATATGTTCCCAGCAATGTGCTAAAGTTAGTATGTGATTTATATAACTCAGAAATTTATTTATCCATCTATCTATCCGTATCCATTTTCCATACCTGCTTGTATATTTTTTTTAAAGTCGTAAAATACCTTGCAACGCTTAACACACTTCACCCTGCAGGGGTATTCGTATCGCCTAGGCTGAATTGCAAGAGTTTTCAAAGGTGCTCGCTACTTTCGTTGAACCTGCATATGTACTGTGAGTTATCAGTGCAGGTATTTCTGACAAGTTGGACCGGCAGAGACACTAAGGTCTACGCCAATGAGTCTTCAAGATTCAAAGGCAGGAGTCACGGGCCTCTGCATACTCTCTGTGAGCTCTATCCGTTTCCTCTCGACCGCTCCCCCATCCAGCGTGGCAGGATTGCAGGTGGTTTCTATACATATTCACCAGGCAGTCTGGCGTAACAGCCATGCAACATGACGACGTTGGCTAAACCGGTGGAAAAACACTGAGGTAGGGCGGCCGATAGTTTCAGCCAATGACGGAGGAAGGGGCTGCACAATCCAAGGAATGATGTTCTCCTGAGATTTGGTCAGGAATACATTACAGAGTCATTAGATTAATAACATTGCACTCCACTGTAAATATTGAACTGATGCCAATTTAAATAATAATCTGTCTGCAAAAACATGAATACAAATAAATGCGTTCATAAATAGCACTCCTGTATGTTCAGCTACAACAAAGGAATGTGCAACAATTTAATTTCTAAGCAATTCCTATGCAAATCTAGAGCTTGCCAGTGTCAATGACTGTAGCCAATAATATATGAAAATATGGTTCTATCAAATATAGATTCGCAGCTACAAAGGTATTTGCTTGAAGTAAGAAGTTTGAATGTCACATAAGCCAAAAGTAGTAAAATAGCCTGATTCTTCGCCATGAGAGTCTTCATCAGGGGGTTACGTGAGCTAGAACCTTCTAGATTTCCTGGGGTGGGGTGAGGGGGGGGGGGGGGGGGTTGGTTTGAATTTTTAG
>JAODKF010000038.1:8923681-8936136 GCA_026779585.1 Mormyrus proboscirostris | reverse complement strand
GGGGGGGGGGTTGCATTGAACTTAACACTTTTGTTCTCAAGTCTCCTCTGACAGTTGCAATTAATTGTAAAATAACAGACCAGTCCCTGTGGCACACGGCAGAGCCCCGCTGAATACACTGAGGCATAGCCCTCAGCAATAATTCCGTTCTCATGCATTTACTTTGCTTGCCATGATTTAGGAAAACTATTTAATAGAGATCATGAGTATCAGGGGCTGGGGAAATCGAGGTTGCCTTTCCTTTCATTTCTCCTGTCAGTCCTCCGATGCTGCATAGATGCCATCACACCAGCCTCTGACTTTCATAGCATTGGTCGGGAGACTTGGGAATCCCACCTGAATCTCTTGCACAAATTTGGTCTGAATGCATAATGAGAATCAGCCCTGGAACAGTGTCTATTCTAAATAATGAATATTATCAAGGATAGCTGAAGGACTAGTGTTCTTCTCCTGTAAGCGACCCAGAGAAAATCTAAATGAGCTTATAGGGTAAATATTTAATGAAAATATATGACATACCAGAAATGGGATTCTCCTTTTCACTCTTTTAATATCAATGTCATTGGTCATGACAGTTCTGCCTCGGATGAAATAATGTGACAGTGCTAGACTTTATACTTTAACCGGAAGATAATCTTAGAGATATTTGAGTGGACTTTTGATATTCTGCTCAACTGATGCAAACCTTTGCGAACGGGACACCTTTGAGCACATTCAAATAATCTAGACCACTGTTCCCCTTGAGCAAAGTTAGAAGGTAGCAGCTTAGGGCATCTCCAAAGACGATCAGGGCTGTTTCTTGCCATCTTGCCCTCTGATTGGGTTCAGAGCCATGCTGCAGAATGTAGACCAGGAACACATCAGCTAAATTTATTATGCAAAGTATCTCAACGCAAAAAAGTAATTGGTTTCTGATCAAGGCCATGCAAATACCGAGCAATGAATGCTGCTTAGTTAAATAGTGTGAAAATAATATAAAACCGCCATGTGACTGTCCTAATGCAAGCAACAGCACAACAATAATGCAGTGGGGCATGAAGGATGACAAGAATAGCCCTGCCTCTATAGTCATTGTCTCTGGTTACTTCAGCAGCTCTGTGGGGAATTCTGGAGCAGATGTCTAGTTATCTCTGCAAGTAGAATGACAAGGGAAAGAAAGAGCCTGGGCTTGCTAACCAACGGCTTGGCACCCCGAGCCTTTACCGAGTAACTGTTATCAAAAAAAACTAAGTTATGTTAGCAGGCAAACTGTACCAGTTAGTAAGTTTTACAAAGAACACCAAAACACTGACAGAACATGTCAACAAAACAGCTGAACTTCTAGTCAGAACATAGCAAAACATTTTTCACTCTGACAGACTCTTTTGCCAATAGTTAATGCCAAGTAGAACAGTCACACCAAACCCTACGATGAGATATCATAGATCAAAAGGTCTATAGGATAAATGTCAGTTGATGTTGTTGTCTGGGGCTTGGTATTACATATATATAGTTTCATCTCTGAATTGTATTTTGATGGTTGAGACAAAAATTATGTTTTTCTATAGAGAAACCAGTAACTATCCACCCTGTGATTGAGTAGAAATGCATGATTAAATTTCCCGAAAATTCTTTGGAAGGATTACAACCTCTGTAATACTGTATCTGAGGCATAACATTTTAAAATATAAGTATAATGTCTCTGCAGGGTGGTTCCAGAAATGTCTCAACCTCAGGTACTGTTCAAATTATGCATGTACAAGTACAGTAACAGCTTTGAATGCTGACTTGAGATTGAAATACAATATCAATACAGAGATACACAGAAATGAAGACATGCTGAAAAGATCTGCTAAGTATAATTCTTTTGCACTTACACAGAACTTAAAACTGTGGGGAATAAGGTTTGTTGAAGATATCAGTGCCTTTTCACCTGTTCTTTCCTGTGGAGGATGTATAGGAATGTTTATGAGAAAATATATTATTTCTTACCGGTCTCAGCTTCAGATTCAACAAATTCATGTTTGCTATGCAAATGATCAATTTAAAAATATAAAGGAATGTGCATAAAAAGACAAATAAATGGTTTACGCTATCTTTTAATTATTGTTTGGTAATAGTTCAATGTAACAAAACACCCAATAATAGTGAGGAGCAAAGATCATGGACAAATTAATTAAATCCTAAATTAAAGAAGAACTGAAACTTTGAAAACAGTATGGAATAATTTAAAAAGTATGTGCTAGGGAAAATTGATGTCAATATTAAAAGAGATTAATTATGTCTATCAGGAAATAAATAAGTAAACAAAACCAAACAAATAAGCAAACAAACAAGCAAATAAATTGACAGACAATCAAACAAAAAAATAAATAAATAAGACATGGTGTCATCTTTATTATGTGTTGGTATTCATTATGTAGGTGACGATACGTCGAACAGAGCAACCTGTAGAGAGAACACTACTGTTCCCTTCATTTCCGGAGTCACACAAGCAAAAGTAAACTTGTATAACAATAGTGCTTGAAAATTATACTCTATACAGTATAATTATAAAAGTGCCTCAGCACTCTATGAGATAGGCTCTTGAAGGCTGGATGAATAAGTATAATTGTTTTTCACCAACATGGTAGAGTCAATAGTTTGTTTTTTGTATTTTTCTCCATTCCTATTGGTTGCATAAGTCACTGAGATGTCATGACGCTTTGGCGACATGGACTAATATGAGCGGAAAGGCAGAGTGCAGTGGCATCATACACACGTCAGTCATGGTCAGTGCATGACGACCAGTTCCTGCCATTGTATCCCAGTGGCACGAAGCTGATTCCACATATTGATCCATGGGCAAATAAATAAATAAATAAATAAGTGCACGCCTGCCTGAGTCCAAATCTTGCCCTTGACAATAATGTTAGAAGGAAAAATACAGTGGAGCAGCGAGGGAAGGCAGTCAGTACGGGTTCTGCATTGTTGATCCAGAATGACATTGATAGACAGGGTTTAAAGGAAAGCTGATAGCCATGTTCAGCCTGCTGGTTTAAAGGACGGATGTGACTGCAGATTTAAAAGTCAGCAGAGCGTGAATTCAGCAGGCTATCAGCCTGAGAGGTCATACAGTGCGTAAGATATGAAGGAAAAAAAAACTTACATAGGACTTAAGTTCACTTTTTTATTACTGTTTTATTAGTAGTTGGGATATTCTGTTTTGTGTTTTGGTTTTGAAATTGTTACTAATGTTGATTTTTACACCCATTTTCCCTTCAGTGGGGGACAAGATCTCAAAATGTAAACTTAAGTTAAATGTCATGATGCCCCTTCATTGAAAAAAGAAAGCTTTAAATGCAGGTAAGAGAGGTAAGCATAAGCCTGGGGATCCTGCAGTCACCCACAGTTAAAATTACAGCTTTAGCAGTGAATGAGTCCAGAGTGCTTGTGCCCCCAATTCATGCAGCTGTCACTGACCAAAATGGCTTAAGCCTGTAATTTAAGCCATTTTTTTCAACCATTTGTTACACTCACTTATCCTGCAGTAACAAAAAAACTCAGTCTGCTTGTAAGGAAGCATAATGTTGGACATTATAACCAGTATGAGGTCCCATGAAGGTGCTGTGTTGATCGTTCAGAATTTTCTTTGTTGTTCAAACACTCCTGAGGGTACAGAACGATGTTGGGATGGACACTATGCCTGAACTATTTTGAAGGGTATATCCAGCCTGAAGGGACTGTGGTTGTTGTGTTCATTTTATATTCTAGTCTTCCAAAAATGAACACTAGCCACTGCTTCACGTTAAAGTAAAAAAAAAAAAAAAAAACATTTAACGTACAAAACCCCAAAGTTATATTTAATATGTGTCTCGCATCTTGAAAAAATAACAATAGTAATAATTCCACCCATATCTGCATGCAGTAAGCTTCTTATGGTTACCCACCATTTCTCTCAGGATTTCCCCACAACAAAGTAAATATCATTGTTGTTTGATAATGTAAAATGAACGGTCAAAAGGTAATGTACTGAATTGCATATTCCTAGAAATGAGCTCTGTGTAACCAAATGATCAGATCAACTAGTAAAACTGCCAACTCAAACAGCTGGGTCATTAATTGCTCTTTATATCAGATCTTGAATACAGCTTTCACATTTAGCCTAACAATTATGAAACTATGTTTTAGTCTTGAATAAACAATCATTTCTGCAATCCTTGTCAAGACACAAAATTTCCATAATCTGTTCTGTGTTGCTCCAAATAGTTTTTTTTCCCCCTCTGAGCATTTTACGTATTGATGTGTACATTATCAAAAAGTATAGCGGTTACTTTTCACTTAAAACAGGAAACGCATGCTCACAGCCATTCAGACAAATTTCATTGTTTCACAGCAATATAAGCAATATATATATATATATATATATTGGCTTTTGCATTATCACTTAAATACCTTGGGAATTTGTCTCATCATGTTGTCTGTAAGTGAAAGAGCACGATGTTCCACAATGTCTCGGGGAATGTAAGAAATATGTAAAGCCTTCAGTGTAATTAATTATTGCACGTTCTCCCACCCTAAAATCCTGTTATGCTTGTTTTTGCATTTAGCAAAAATGTACTTTTTTCATTTTTTTTTTTTTTTAATTTAAAATGTTTGGCCTGGTCATCATTCTTAAACCTGAAAGATATTTATGGGTAGTCTCCATTTAACAGATTTATCATCAAGCTTTGGCTACTCAAATTTAAAAACTGTGCAGCCTGTTGATTTATTGCTTTCCATTCTTGTTATATCACCGTATGAGCGATATGTTAATCGATATTCATTTGCATTCCAAAGGAATGGGGTACATTAAAAATGTGGCTGATTTTTCTTATTAAACTGTGGGCATGGCTGGCAGGACAGCAGACTTTTTCTCTGTAGTTATTCCAAAGACATGGAAATTAAACTGTAGCCCTGGCATTGAACTGTTTTTGCAGTTGTACTTCTTGGCGTCGTTGGCCTTTTAATTCCTGGCATTCATGGAGAGCAAAGGGAAGGTTAGTCACACTTGGCTCACAGCTCTGTCTAGGTCATACTTTCATTATTTAAACAATACTTCGGAACGCCACAGGAAAGGCCAAAGAGTTATCCTGAGCTTTATTGATTTTATTTTTTTTTTCACAGTCAGTGAGCTTCATAAAGTTAGGTATGCGGTAGGAGCGAGTCACAATCACTACAGTTCTAAAGTGATTTTTAATGTATACCCAAAGGCCTGTTAAAAAAAAAAATCTCAAGGATGAATTTAATTCATAGTAATATTTCTTTCATAATTGTTATAATAAATTCATGTATAAGTGAGGGCATTTTCTGGGGTGCTTCACAATGTGTTTTCATTCTTTTTTGAAATTTTAGCCCCAAAGTTAACTGCATCCCGCTCTTCGTGAAGGACAGACCCCCACCTGTTGTCCGCAAACCGTTGTCAGTTGACACAGACATGTGCTTCACCCATCCACATCCCTGTTGCCCACCCTCTTTTGCTTTTTTTTTCCTCCTGCACTGCGCATCACTTGGCATATCGCAGGACAGCTAAGCGCCAGCTGGAGGAACGACGCCACCCCTGGCAACTCGCAGGCACCTGACAGGTGAGTGAAGCTGTTGTACACAGCAGCCAAAAGACATAAACCCTGGATGACTTTAAACCCAGCCCCCCACCACCCTTGTCGGCACGATGCCAATTTTGTTTGGCTGCTCTGGGCTGTGGGTGACGGTGGGCAAGTGACACGGCTCGGATTAGAGCTGTGATCAGAGCAGCAGTGCTCAGCTGGTGCCTCACAAAAGTGCCCCAGCCAACTCCAAGGCGCCTCTTCCAAGAGTTTCGACAGAAATTACCGAATGTGTTATTTTGTAGCGATAGCTGTAAAAAAAAAAGCCGGCCGTGTCCTTCACTAGCTGATGCTAAAAGCTTCTCTGGTACCGACTCATTTATTCAAGAGCAAGTGTCCCTGAGGGCTGCAATTAATGATGAACTTATTAAGCATTATGTTACCCAGGAGGTCTAGGTTTAGCCTGATTCTGCTGTTCCTGGTAGTGTTACTTACACAGCTGTCAGGTCAGATAAGTCGGAAGTCGGTGTGTGTGTTTGTGTGGTGTGCACTTCCATGTGCATTGTAAAGAACAGGACGCTCGATTTTTTTATTTCAATAATGCGAGGGTGTTTTAAATCAACAATGATTTCGTATTTTTTCATCCAATGAGAACTGATAGTATTGCAAGATGCAGAGGTATCTCTCTGTAATAAACATTCTGATTGGTTGTTCATTCATGTAACAAACAAAGTGGTTTAAGCATTGAAAACAGAAGCTGTGAACTGTTTTCACATAAGGTGTTTCAGATGAACAGCTGCTCATAGTCTAGTCCCAGGTTAGCTAAATTACCCCTCTTAGCAGTTTTACAATGCAAAGCATAAAATGGCACATTAAATTTAGGAGAGGCCCTCAAAGTCTCCAGTAGTCAGCTGGCGTTCGTTCAGCACATTAGAAAAGGCTTCACATGCCACTCTACCGTGAGTTCAACCACAGTTTTATGTGTCTATAAATTGTTAACATCTCCCTAGATCAACTTGTTTTTATACATTTCTGATTCTGCAGGGTGCAATAAAGACATTTTTTTCCTGAAAAGAGAATTTCCCCAGCAAACACATGCCTAGCTGACTGTAAATGTTTGCTTTCCCGTCTTAGCAAGGATAGTGAAGTTATCCATATCAGAAATAGATGCTGGTTAGTTAATGGTTAAACAACACTTAAAATGTCAAGTTTCAGTGTAGTAGAGGCCTTACTTTTTAAATTACCCTGGGAATCTTCATGCATGGGAGTTCACTTCAAGGATAATTAGGTAATTAGTATAATTTTTAGGTACAGCTGTTCACATCATGTTTTGTGGCCTTGTACTTAAATTAGTGGAACCGCATCTCTTTAGATGATGATGAGAGGAAACCAAAGTGTCCAGAAGAAAGCAACATGACATGGGGAGAACATGCAAAGTCCATACTGTCATGGTGGAACATGATGCAGGCGAGAAAAGAAAGTGACAATCCACTTGTCGCTCAGAGATAAAAGGGGTTTATTAACAAAGTAGAACACAACAGGGAAGGCATGAAATATAAGGACCGCAAGGGGTCAGAACAAAATGGGGGAAATAAGAATCTAACAAGAAACCAAGGTAATACACTGGGAAACAAGAGCAACATAGAGAACAGGACTGAGCACCAGAACAACGCCACAAACATAGGCAATAACCACATACAACTACAATGACCCATCAAAGAATAAAGCCAGAACAGCCACTTAAATACCCAGCTAACAAGACGTAATGCAGGACAGGTGAAAGTCATAACCAATTAACCAATCACAAGAACTCAGGGCAAACAAGTAACAGGTGTTAAAGGGCACTGGAGACTAGAGAAAATTAACCAACACTAAAGGTTAACTAAAAAGAGGAAAACTGAGTAAATGAGGACAAGGAGCGAAATATGAGGAACCAACCGAAGTACAAAAACACCGATAACCAATAACACTGGGAGACAAACAAATAAAACAGATGAGACTTGATCCTAGCCAGCTTTGAATCTGTGACTAATAGGTTTTCAATCTGAGCTGCACACTCAGCCCACTGACCTATGCAGCAGCTTGGGGAAAAGAGACACACTAGGGACTAGGTACACTGGGGCTGAAGGGCAAAGAAGCAGGGAAGAGGACAGGATGGCCAGCGACACCTGCTAGCCAAACAGGAAGGGGACATGGCAGGCCTGGTCAGACGGGTGCTGTCCCTGACATGTACATTCAGAACAGAGTATGAATTAAAACCATTCAAATAATGAAACAAATAATATAAAGTAAAGCAAATAGAGGGGTTTTAAATGATTACAGAATATCCATGTTTCAGCATATCCATGGATTTTCCATGACCACTTGTACAGTGCAAAGCTGTTGCAAGCCTGTGGTACAGTATATTCTAGAAAATGCTGGGTATTAGGCATGGGGCACATTAGACAGGATATCAGGCCATCAAATGGCACGCACACAACAGATATGAATATGCAAACTCCACCCCCACAACACTGGGGCAGCTGGAATGAAGGCATAGTCCTATCCAATGTGACACCTACTTATGGAATATCCAGCCATATCCAAGCGTCGTGGCGAGCTTGGATGAAAGGAGACTCAGGGCACAACACGCCCAGGACACCCTGGACAGGATGCCAGCTCATCGATGTGAACACACTCACACATGGGTCATTTAGGGACACAAAGCAGTCTAATAGCATGTCTTTGGCCTGTGGAAGGAAACTGGAATACTCAGAGGAAAGTCACACAAATAAGGGAGAACACGCAAACCCCACAAAGAGCCAGTGCGGAAGAGGAACCCAAATCCTAGAGGTTTAATGTAGCAGTGCTACCCACTGAGCCATCAAATAGAACACAGTACATTGAACAATAAAATTTTATACAATTGATGGCCTCTATGCTATGCTTTGCTGTGCTATACTATACTATACTATACTGTACTGTACTGTGTTATACAACACAATGCAATACAATGCAATGCAATACAATACTGTACTGTACTGTACTGTACTATACTATACTATTATACTCAGTAGTCGAGTTGTGCAAATATTTCATGTGGGATGGGGGGATGGTCAAATCTTTGTGATGTGGAGATCTCCTGTGATTAAATTTGCCAAACAGGGGGGTCTTTGATGATAAAATTTGTGAAGTGGTGTCAATCATGTAGTCTGGATTAAATTGTTGCAGTCCAGATGCAGACATGAATTCTCCAGTTGGATACCCCTCATACAGTCATACATTTACCTAAATGCGAAAGAAATTATACAGGATAATGGGGGGTGGCATCTATGTGTGTCCCATGACAACTTGAGCACTGACTATACACCAATCAGCCGTAACATTGAAATCACCTACCCGATATTGTTTAGGTCTCCGTCGTGCCACCAAAACAGCTCCAACCTGTCAAGGCATGGACTCCACAAGATCTCTGAAGGTGTCCTGTGGTATCTGGTACCAAGACTGCAGCAGATCCCTAAAGTCCTGTAAGTTGTGAGGTGGAGCTTCCATGGATCTTATTTGGACTTATTTGTCCAGCACATCCCACAGATGCGATCTGGGGAATTTGGAGGCCAAGTCAACACCTTAAACTCTTTTTCATGTTCCTCAAACCACTCCTGAACATTTTTTGCAGTATGGTTGGGTGCTTTATCCTGCTGAAAGAGACCACAGCTCTCAAGAAATATCGGTGCCATGAAGGGGTGTATTTCGCTGCAACAATATTTAGGTAGTCGGTACGTGTCATTGTAACATCAATTTGAATGACCCAAGGTTCCCCAGCATAACATTGCCCAGAGCATCACGCTGCTTTTGCCAGCTTGCCTTCTTCCCATTGTGTATCCTGGTACCATCGCTTCTCCAGGTAAACGATCCACATGCACCCAGCCATCTACATGATGTAAGCAAAAACATGACTCATCAGACCAAGCCACCTTCTTCACCTGCTCCATGACAATAGTCGAGCCAGATATAACAGTGTGGGTGTGCCGGCAGAAAACCGGGTGAGCCAGACCGATAACAATTTAACAATTCACTTGGCGACAAAATCACACTACAGATTCAGCTACATATACACTTTTTATCAGCTTTTAAAATGACCTGCAGCATTCCTAAGATCAAATGAAGAAAGAGAAAAAAAATCTATTTGCCTCTCAACAGCACTTTTCCTCCAATTGATCTAACCAGAAACACACATACTTGTCAGACACAATCGTTTTATTCTACTGTATCGCTCGCTCGTTCCACCTGGGCCCACCTACGCTACCTCAGTAGCTCCAAGGTCCATTTCTGACGCTCACATCCACATTGCAGATTCTTTCGGCTGTGGACAGGGATCAGCACTGGCATTTGGACCGGTCTGCAGCTATGCAGCCCCACACACAGCAAGCTGCAATGCATTGTGCTCAGACATCTTTCTATAATAGCCAGAATTAATTTTTTCAGCAATTTGTGCTAATGTAACTCTCCAGTGAGATCTGACCAGATGGGCTAGCCTTCACTCCACACACGCGTCAGTGAGCCTTAGGCGCCCATGACCCCATCGCCGATTCATTGGTTGGCCTTCCTGGAATACGTTAGGTAGGTACTGACCACTGCACGCCAGGAACACCCCACAAGACCTGACGCTTTAGAGATGTTCTGACCCAGTCATCTAGCCAATGCACTTTGGCCCTAATCATAGTCGCTCAGATCCTTACATTTGCCCATTTTTCCTGCTTCCAGCACATCAACTTCAAGAAGTGACTGTTCACTTGCTTACTGTGCAATGGCACCGTTGACAGGCACCCCTGTAACAAGATAATCAATGTTATTCACTTCACCTGTCATCTGATTATAATGTTGTAGATGATCGGTGTACTATACTATACTATACTATACTATACTATAGTAGTATTCTTATGCTATAGAGTTATACTACAAATATTACAATGTACAATAAGAACCAGTGAAAAATGACCTTGTCTTTGAGCCGCCTCCATCTTGCTCTTTTTTATAATACGTATTGACTTTGCAGGAATAAGTAGAGCTTGCATATGAGCCGACGGCTCTCTGCGTATCCTGTGAATGCTGATGGAAGCGAGGTGCCTTGTCGCAGTCCCAGCCACCACGGGGCTTCAGGCACTGAGTCACCGAGGAGGCACTGTGTAATCAGGCAGCAGCAGCGTCCCGTCGGCCCCACTGGGAGCCCATGTGGGAGTGACAGCAGGCGTCGGACAGGGTCAGAGCGCACGAGTAAACGTCAGCTTTTGATCAATGGCGGTCGCTGCCTACTCGGTCTGATCAGCCATTCTGTGAACCCGTGTAACCTCCAATGAGTCACCCCCTTAACAGTGCATGAGTGAATCATTTCTGCAGATCACGCTGCCCCCCTCCCCCGCCCCCCCACCCCCACCCCTTCCTCATTTCCTCACTCCACATTCAGCAGCTGGCTGCAGACTGGAGTCTGCAGGGCACATGACACTCATAAGCTTGACTGGATTAGAAATGATCCCGGAATGGTCCAAACAGACAGGAACGGTGGGGGGACCTTCATGGAGCGATCCACATGCATGGAATGATATACTGTATTTCTACTCATGTACCGCTAAGACACTATGAGGTATATAAAAGCACAGCTGAAACATACACCGGCCAGTTACATCCCCTTGTTCTTTTATTCTCATGAATTCTCATAGAAGTCCATAATCACATGGCCAGAAACAATGACCGGATGAAATCATTTGTGACAAGGAAAATGCAACTTGTGAATGATGACCTTGATTGATATTCCTAAATTTACACATCCGTGTAAGCAGTTTTATGTAAAGTGCTAATCTGTCTTTCCTAGCATGTGGGGTGTATTTTTTTGAGGTGAAAGGACAGGGGCAACGCACACGCTGGGATCTGACAAAGCCCGTCCGACAGCAGGACCAACAAAAATCATGCGATTTGATTGCTTGTTCCATAATTGATGGCTCCAATATTTACCCTATTACCTGGCTTTTGTAAACATTCATTATCTGGATGCTTTTTAGATAGGTGAACAGGAGGAAGCGGGTGAGCGCAGCCTGAGGGGGGCTCCTGTCACTTTGAGTAATGATGGAAATGAATACAATCTCATAATTACTTTAGAAAAGGTACAGTCCCATCCTTATCTTCGCAATAGGCATTTTAAAAACTTTCTCTGGGTTTAATAAACTCAGCCTCCGAGCGCATAATACATTACAGTCAGAGCAACTTCTCGAATTTTTGAATTAAATTTCCAACTGGATATACACTGAGTAATCAGATTCCAGCATTATTGTATTTATATTGGCACAGGATTGTTATTATTTATATAAAATAAATATTAGAAACTGTATCTAGCTGTTTTTTTAATTTATTAGTGGGCATTTTGTGCAATTATTTAATAGATTGATCGTTTTCAAATTATGCCTAATGTATTCCTTTATTAAGATGTGCTATTTATATAAGTTACTTCTTTATTAAGGAACAGAATATAGGACCCCTGCTTTCAGCTAACTGCCACTGTCAGCCACACCATCCCACGCAGTTGATGTATTATGGAGCATACAGATAAAACGCCTTACGTGAG
Organism: Mormyrus proboscirostris; assembly: GCA_026779585.1. Taxonomy (NCBI): domain Eukaryota; kingdom Metazoa; phylum Chordata; class Actinopteri; order Osteoglossiformes; family Mormyridae; genus Mormyrus; species Mormyrus proboscirostris. Next base: position 8,923,998 of record JAODKF010000038.1, on the reverse strand, counting down.
ACTCTCATAAAAAGCTAGCAACTAGCACAATAATACATCACAGTTCGTTCATCCATTTTTTATAAAGGCTGTGACCTGTTGTGATCAAGTGCCTTTCTAGGTAGGTGTAAGAGAGGGGGCACCCCAGACAAGGCCCCGGCCACACATACGCACAATCTCTCACGCGCTAAGGACAATTCGGAGTCATCGTTTTGCCTGAACAGCAGGTCTGGACTGTAAGAGGGAAAAAAAAAAACAGATTAGCTAGAGGACACCCACAACATGCAGCCATGGAGGTGTGAGTACTGCTTGCTAATCCTCTATACCACCTCATCACA
>JAODKF010000038.1:8894119-8911701 GCA_026779585.1 Mormyrus proboscirostris | reverse complement strand
CACACACACACATGCACGTGTTGGGTAAACATATCCTTATGGGGACCGCTCATTCATTTCTATGGGAAAAATACTAACGCTAACTATGACAACCTTACAGTAACTCCTACCCAGCCCTAACCATATCAGGCTGTGACGACATTGTGTCCCCATAAGGCACACACACACACACACACACACACACAGACACACACACACACACAAAATTATACATGCAAAACAGCTTTCTATGAACTCACATGTATAACCAGCACTCTCAAGTCCCAAAAAAATATCATGACGGATCATATCATCCACTAGAATGTGGCTCGAGACACTTTTAAATTAATTTAAGGTACTCTGTCTCTCATGCTGTCTGCAATGTCACAACATTATTCATAATACATCACAATACACCAGTCATAATCATCTTGTTCCTTAAGAATACCTTTCACGTTTCTGTCTAAGCATTTTCATTGCAGAAACAAAATTGTTTTTGTGTCTAAATCCTCTATGTCACGAAAGTTAATAAATATCACTCTGAAATGAAAGTAATTCTCTACATAGCTATTTTTCTCAGAAAAAAAAGCCTGAATGTGATAATTTAATTTATGCCTAAGAATTTTAATGAGAAATTAATGTACCGTTATCAATGATTGTGACTGAAATGTTTATGGTTTATATCATATTTTGCTCTTTCTGTAAACATATTTCAAGTGAGCACGACAGTTTTCAGTCAGATACATGCAAAGTGCAGTGTAGCACTAGGTAAGAAAAAAAGCCTCCGGCTCCATTTCTTAGCAGCCTACAAGCAGAATATTTATTGAATATTCTCCACTTTTTTATGAGAAAAACCTGAAGCCAGTCTGTTCCCTCTGAAACCTTTTCAACAAGGCTTATTGCATAACCCACCCCCTAATTAGGGAAATCGCTACATATATTACTAATCAAGTAATTATGAAGCTGCCCTAAATAAAGACACTCTGGACATGGATAGTCCATTGTGATCAAAGGCCACTAAAATAGCCAGACAGGCTGTACCAATCAGAAAAATGCCAAGGAACTTGCACTGATTCAGGCTACTCAGTGATTTCCCTAGATTTATAAAAGTGACCCATGACATGTACATGAAATCTGCTTTTGTGTAAGTTTATGCATGTCATTGTTTTGCAGTCTGCTGCAACTAACTGATTTTTAATGAGCAGCAGGGTGGCTTAGTGGTTAGTGCCACAGTGTTGAAAATCCCACCCCCCATCTGCGTGTGTGTTTGTACTATATTGTGGGGACTAAATGTCCCCACACAGTCCCTACAATGTGATAAAAACCTGTTTTTTTGACCTTGTGGGGACATTTTTGTGGTCCCCAAAAGGAGAAACTCAGTTTTCTAAAAATCTGCGACTGCAACCGAAACCTAAAAATGCCAAAAGTTTTGCACTTTGTTCAGTTACTTATGGTTAATGTTAAGCTGGGTAGGGGTTGAGATTGTTTTGTGTGTGTGTGTGTGTGTGTGTGTGTGTGTGTGTGTGTGTGTGTGTGTGTGTATGCCTGCTAGGACATCCCCCCCCCCTGGGGTGCCCCAGTGACATGCACCCAGTGCTTCCTGGGTTTGGCTCCAGGCTTACTGTGACCCTGTACTGCATAAACGGTATGGGAGATGGATGGTATACATTTCACTGTTTATTAAACATTAAATGTTCAGTTTTGAGGGCCAGCCTGAGGCTTGGCTGGGCACTGCAGTGATATAATGATAGAGGACAAAACAATGATGCAGGAAACAATGTCGAAGCAGCACAAAGTGAAAGGCCGCAAATTCTGTGTTAAATGCTGTTGTGAATGTAGGGGAAGACTGTTCCATCTTTTAGATGATCTTCACACAACCATGAAGGACCGAGCCTGGTCAAAGATAATGAATCATGTGTGCAAAGAATTTCAATGGACATCATACTGTAAATACTGTCAGAAGTATATTAATCAATTGATCAAAATCAATCATTCAATCAATTTATAACGTACATTTAAAGACACCACATGTCATCCAAAGTGCTGTACAAAATACCAGTAGACACAATGAAACACAAGAATAAAACAAAACAAAATAAAATAAAAGATTCAAATGAATAAAATTATATATTACCCATCAGGTTCTTCAAATGCTAATGAGTAAAAACATGTTTTCAATTTTGTTTTAAAAGTAAAATCAATGGTGCCAATCTGATATACATTGTTGTATATCTAGACAGGTTGTGGATTGCAAAGTAACTAGCAGATAAACTGTTTATACATAATTTGAGAATTTAAATTATGAGAATTAAAATTTTTGAGAATTTAAATTTGAGAAATTAATGTATGACGGAAAATAACTAGTGGCATCAAATTGTTTTTAATCTTAGATAAAAATGTGGATTAAGCCACAGTAATCCCATCTCTAGCTAACCTTTATTGCCCTCTACACAAAACTACACGAAAAAGCTGTCATGTTTGCTGCAGTGTTGACTGCATTTTCCTCATGTTCCGCTATTCCTGTTTTCTTTTCATTTTTGTTTTTTTTTTTTGTTTTTGTATCACAAATATCCTGTACTTTAGCTAGTTACTTCAATGCATTTCATCACTCTGTCCAAAATCGGACGAAAGACCTTACCAAAGATGAAAAGCCAGTTCACATCAAAAAAAAAGGGCCTTGTTTTTTTTTTGGCAGCCAGCAGATAATAAAATTTACAGAACTTGTCATGTTAGGCCTATGCTTTGGCCTTGACAGTTTCAGAAGGGGAATCCAGATGTGAAGAATTACCAGACATTCCTGGATTCTAGATGAAGCGTCTGGAGGCAGCCTGCTCCCCTTCCCTATGCAAATCATTTTGGCAATTTCCTGCGAGTTATATCCTATTTTGAATCTTGTTGTATTTAGGTTAGTTTAATCAGGCATGGGCATAGAAAAGCAATGTCTTTCTTGATTTGAATTATACTTTTGAGATTGCTGCCGAAAGCATTTTGTTGTCCATGTCTCTCTAGCTGTAGGGCACGTTTTTTATACATTTTGTAGCTACTTTGTTTTATCAAAATGAAAAACATTGTCATTGTTACTTTTCTGTTTTCCATGTATTCCTGTATCCTCTTAAGCATCCTCCTTTAATATAAAAATTGTACTTAAATAAAGCAATGATAAGTCTTGAACAGTAGCAAGAAGTAAAGCTATGTGTCCCTATCTTTGTGTCAATTTAATGGCTTACAATATGTGCTAATTTTCTTCAAATGAGTAAAATGAATTTATAGACAGTATGGAATCTATGGAAACCTCCGCTGGTAACCCTTCAGCTGAATATGAAAATAAACTGCTGTTGAGAGAAAAAAATCACCTCCTGATTTCAAGCCCAGCGACTGGAAGGAGTCTTTGTTCACGTGACTCAAATGAAGCCCTGCGTTACTGTATACACGAGTGCTGCAGAAAAAGCAGCCATTCCTTCTCAGTGGTGGTGTTTTCCTTCTAAATTGCACTGACGTGTCGCTTAGTCTTCTTTTTATTTATTTAAAAAGCAACAAACTTCAGAACCGCGAGCCTGACGTTCGCTCCGTGCAGGGCTTTTTTTTCCACCGCTACCTACGTGATACCGATTGTCCTGGCTCCTACCTTGGCAGAGAGGAACAGATGCTGCCTGACTTGGCCGCCTGCTGCAACCCTCGGTCCATTGGTCTGCGGGTCACACGCACGGGGAGGACACTGAGGGATGTGTGTTTAACTCCCTGGCTGTTTCAGTAAGCTTAGAAGAATCCCCTCAGGTGATTAGCTCATTAGCAGCTCAGTCATGGCTGCGTCTCACTGTGCTTCAGTGGTGCTTGCAGACAGAAGTGATAATGTCCAAGTCCAGTATGCTCCTTGTAAATCTTCCCTTTAATGTCCTTCTACGACTAGTTTTCCGCAGAATATTAGTACTGTTCTTTGTCATGTGCTCCTTAATATTTTTTTTTTTTTTTGGATTTTTTGATTGCCATCTACAGCAGCTCAGGTTTCCTATAGTCAGGCCTCTGAAGTTCCAAACTAAATAGTACCGTGCTGAGTGATGGTTGACTTAAGGCAAGGAGACGTTGTTGTTTCATGTGGGGGGAAAAAATAACTGACAACAACATGAAAGTAAAGGTAATAAACACAAGGTAGAAGTAAACATGCAACAGATAAAATCAATAGAATGCTTAAATAAACAGAATTCAATATATTACATAAACACACCCCATAATGCCTCAATACCAGCTGTCTGTTTACTCCTGTGAGGCCGTTCCTATGGCCAAAAAAAGAAAAAATTTACGGCAAAGAATTAATTATATGTCTCCATTTCCAACTAAGTCAGAAATGCTGAACTGGTGACAGGCATGTCACAAGAGTCATTTCAGCACTGTGGACTGACTGCCTCTGTGGCCGCTGTTCTGTTGCACTACTTCTGCATCTCTAATCATAAGCCCAGTCCATCTGTTCTCTATTAATGCCTGTAATTCCACCCCTGCCTGTGAGTCACCCCTTTTTCCCCTCTTGGCTTGACTCCATTCCAATGCCTTTAGACTCAGTAGATCACCAGAGAGAGCGCGCCGCGTCGATGCAGAAGCCGCTAGCCCTTATGCTACACATATGGGGGCTGCTTAACGCCCTCACTGTTGCTTTAATTATTTCCAGGGCCTTGTATTTTACAGCAATTTTGCCATTTCTAATGATCAAATCAGCACACATAATTAAAAAAGAAATTGAAAAACATCCCTACATTTCTCTTGGTGGTGATGAGCGAATTATTGTGTTTGACCTCCTGCAGCGAATTGGGAAAATGCGGCTGTTTGAAGCAGCTTAGCATTTTTATTTGTTGTTCCTGTGGCTTTTTTGTGTAATTTAAGTTCTTTACTTAAACTCACTTTCTTTCTACCTTTCTTATTTAGATGTGCTAAAAGTTTATTACATTTCTCGTTGCAGTAGTTTTTTTCCGAGCAGCTGCTTTTTTTTCATCCAGACCTGTGTTTTTACCCCCTTAAGCAAAACAGGATTAAACTACAGGGTTCAAAAGATTGAGAGGAAATATTTTTTATTTATTTATCAGTTGTTGCCAAAGTGCTTTCTTGGATTTTTTAAATGTCGTATAATAAATAAATAATAAATTATCACACGGTTTGCAGTTTAAGCATGAATTACCGTAAAAATATTAGTACTATAACTACTACTAATAATAATACGTAGAACTGTTAAAAGAGATATATATATCCATTAGCTTGTTCATACACACACACACACAGATAATATATAATTGGCTGCTCTTCCTAATACAGTGTCTTTACATTCTTTGAATGTGCTAAATGAGTAGCCTTAAGACAAAGGGCACGTTTTGACAATTACAATTTATGTCAGTACGAACATAGTCAGCTGTCATACAACTACGGCAGATATAGTCTGGAGAAAAAAAAAAGAATGTGAACCATGCTAAAAAAAGGGGTATTTTTCTAAGGGATGTAGGTCACACAGAATTCGGCTGAATTTATTGCTCAGTGACAGAGCCACCTTGCTCTTAAGCGTTCTTCTTTCATTCCAAGGGATCCCTGTTATGTCATTTATTTCGATTTCTTGTATACCATGCCTGCCAAACAGCCTATCTGAGTAAAAGAAATGACCTTTAAATGATGTGGTAGGAATTTTAATATTTTTTGGCTGATTGTTATTCGTATCACATACAGAGAGCGTGTCAACAGCAAAACTTATTTAGAGTTTTTCCTGATTCCTAATTGCAAAAAAAAAAAATACCTGTTTCGTTTGTCATGTCAGGTTGTGAAAGTATTGCATAATTTATTGGTTTCAGAACCATTCTTTTATTTCTGGTCTATAAAGACAACAATATGTTGAGTAGATGGGATAGATCGGAAACTGCCTTTAAGTTGAGGGGGCCTGCTCTAGATAAAACAGAGATGAGTAATTAACCGAAACAGTACGGCATGTTACTTAAAATGCAGGATCACTGTGACCTTGCATAGTAAAGGATGTGCATGCATTCAGTGGCCACTTTATTAGGTATACCTGGCAAATACTGTTAGGACCCACGTTTGCCTCTAGAACCACTTCAAGGGTAGACAAATTGTGTACAGTATTCAGCAAAGTGATTCTGCATGCCACTGTTGTACTGAGCTGTAACGTTTGCACTTGTGGCATTCCGGTCAGCTTTAACGAATCTGGCCATTCCTCTCACACCCCTCCTGTTGTAGTTCGGTTTTAGCTACAGAAATGCCAATGACTGAATGTTTTTATCTTCATAACACCCTTCTCTGTAAACTCTAGACACAGCAGGGCATGAAAAGCCCAGGATCGTAGCTGCTTCTGAGATGCTGGGACCACCACATCCAGCATCGGCAATCACACCACATTCAAATTCAACATCAGGCATCTCAGCCATTCTAATGCTTAGCTGAACACTAAGTGACCCTCTTTAACATTTCCGCATGCTGTATGTATTTACTTGCAGCCACATGATTCACTCGTTTGAGAAGCATGTGGTTCGCATTAAGTCGGTGTACCTAACAAACTGGCCACTGAGTGTATTTTTTTTTTTATTCTTCATTGAAATTGTAGAAATAAACACTAACTCTCTTATTACAGTAGCATAAAATGTCTGTCCTACATATACATTTAAAACATCTGTATCCCCCCCTCAATCACAACAACACTGATAAGGTTCAGAAAGTTCGCTAAATCAAAGTACAAATAGATATCATCTGGATGTAACTGAAACCACAAGCATTATAATATAATCATGTAGATTTTTTGGTCTAAGTCATTCTTGTATGCCATAACAATTCTAAGTTCTTTAGTATTTTTTTGTGGTTATAAACTGAACCAAAATAATGTTTTAGAAAAAAAATGTGGCTAAATATATTTAGCATCATTGAAAACATTTTTGATTATCCTAGATCTAGGGTTAAAATATTACGGTAAAAATATTGGTGAACAAATGTTCCTGAGCAGTACAGATGAAATAGAGAGAGCAAAGACAAGAAAATGATTTCACAACAAGTCTGCCCTGACCTTCAACAGCAGGCTGTACAGACACTGTTCCGCTTCTTTGCATATCTTTGAGTTTATCGTGAATCTGGACGGTTGTAAAAAAAATACCCAGACCTTAATGGCAATAAAAGCATCCTTGTTGAGAAAATGCTAGGGCAGTATGTGAAGGTAATTAAGCAGCAATGTGTGGGAGGTGCTCACAAATCAGAGAGAAATGTTTATCATATCAACGAGACCATCACAATGAACTCAAAGATGGCTAGATGGCAGAAAAAATGACAAGACACCCATCTAATGATCTGTTGTAATTTTCCTACAATGTCATATTGATGCCAATTAAACCATAAATTAAAGACTATAAATCCACAATAAGCGATTTTTTTAATTACTCGATGATGGGCAGTACACATGTAGGCTCATATGTTCAGACCCTTTAAATTAACTCCATTGTGGGGTGAGGCTATCAGTCAGGGATAGCATCACACTATCCATTTGTGCTGATCTGGTGGTGACCCAGGACAAACCCAGGAAGCACATTGTGCAATACAAGGTACACCTCAAACTTAAGCAGCTTCCTTACAACTTAAGTAACCTCTTTACAACAATCCACAAAGCGATGTGTTGATATGAGTCATTAACAAATCCATATATTCACACAGCATTCGCATCCTCATGTTCCAGAAGAATATTCAAGAAATATTACATCTTCATCACCAGTTAATATAACTCAGGTTGAAATTACTCCTAGCACATTTTATGATGTGAAGTTAATGGACTGATTAAACCATTGAAATTTCATCAGAACTTCACTATATGTGGTGAATGTGGTGAATAGTAAGATTATATTCAAAGTTACAATATCACAAATTGCATTTTATATTTTGGATTTTTAATAGAGCAATGCCATGAGGAAGTCATAGATAAGGACAATACATCTAAATAAACATTTCCTATGAGCATCATAAATACATCTGTGTCGTGTTGCCACTTTTTCTCGTCGTCTCGTCACTATTATTGCACTTATCTAGTCTCTTCACACACAGGTTCACTGTCAGTGCTAAAGAAAATGTCTCAAATATTCCAGAAGTCTTTAAAATAGGAATAAAGGAAATAGTCAAGATCTGTAGGAATTGTATTCGGGATTCTGATTTGAATACCTGTTTGCCCAGCTGCCTACTTCAAACTGTCCAACTATTACATGCTTCCCTTTGCAATTTCCTGTCATTGAACTTTGAAAGCCATTTAAATAAATCATTTTGTGGCATAGATTTCCTACATGGGTCATGAAAATCTGAATAGGAAGAATAGATGGCCAAGCGTTCGGCCTAGATTGTAAGTCCTACTTATTTCTACTGAAATTGCTATCTCTCATGTAGGCTGGAAAATGTTGTGACTCCGAATAAATGTTTTTTTGTCAATTCTGAACGGTTTCTAACTTAAATTGCCCAATAGCATCAGAACATGACTGCCTGGCAGTTTATACGAAATAAAACAAAGGTTTTACTGCTACCCTAAGTGTAGTCTTGGGTGTCGTTTTGTTTGTCTGGCAAAGCATTTCCACCCCTGTTATTTCCTCCAAATGAGAAAGAGATGTAGTTTCTCCCTGCCGTGAGTTAGCGCCTGTCAAAATGAGAAAAAAGCACAACTGTTTCATGGAGCCTTAACACAACAGGCCACATAGCATCATTTGCTAAAAATCAATTGGCACTTCAAATAAGAAAAATTACTTCTTGTTTTTTTTATTTCAAGTAAGGATCCAGGAGAAGATGATTTCCTCAAGAATTTTCCAAACTAAATACAGGGTATGAAACCAAGAGAATTTATATATATATGTGTGTGTGTGTTTTTTAAAGAATATGTCTGCAATTCATCAACATTATACGCCCACAAATAGTACTTACATAATAAATAATACCTCACATAATAAATAATAGGCTTTGATCAATCATGCATGTGCACAAATTCAGAAAAAATGGCTAATGTCCGATGTGTCAGTCTGCTATAGGTATTATAATATGAGCTGAATATGGCTGATTACGGCAAGCACGCGAGTGAAATCGGAAACGCTCCCTTAAAGAGATTTAACAATACCTCCTTTACTACTGGGGAAATAAAGATGATGCTGTAAACACGTTAATAAGGCTTCCCACACTGCAGACTAGGAGATGCCAGCTGCAGCAGCCGGTGACTCCTGAAAAGAGCTAAACAGAAGAAGACGCTCCCAGAGTCGACAGCCGTTTCACTACCAGAGATAGCGTGGCTTCTCCGGGCGCCTTTTATAAACCGTCTGATTGAAGCAAATTGAAGCCTGCTTTTCAGAGTAAAATTACACCAGGCCTGCAATTACTGACAGCCACGTCCCACAATTACTAGTACGTGTACATTTGCTGAATTGCATTAGCATCAAGGGTTAATTCTCGTTTATATATTACACCCAGAGATCAAGCCTTACTTATGGACACAAAAGCAAAATTTACAGACCCCTTCTAAACAGAGAGAGCTAACAGTGACAGTATCACTGCAGTAGATTGTGTCCAGTCCCTTTAAGAAGGTAAGCCTCCGTGCAGTTTATCTGCACAAAATCATTTAAGCTAAAAATGGGCAGCATGGTTGGATCACAAAGCTGGTACCTTTTATGGGTAATGTTTACAAAGGTCGCGTTCATAAAAATGCAGAGCACACACCGGAGGTCTTCATTTTCACTCATGAGCACTGCGGCTTGCATGCTGTTACTTGGTCTTTATGGTTACGAAGCCCACATGAGGGCTGCAGGCAGGACATACGCAAGAACTTTCCAGAATGAATCATGTAACGACAGACCTCGAAGTTCTGACCTTGTCAGCTTCCATGAGTCTGTTTTTTGTTGGCTAAGCTTTTTTTTCCCCCGAAAACCCCAGAAAATAGTCGAAGTGTGACTTCATGTATGACTTAGGGGATGTGAAAGGTTTGCGCTTATGTTACAGTACAGTGGAAGCAGTACGATGGGGCTCCAGCCAAGTTCCCTGTTTATGAAGGGGGAGGGGTTTCCTTCAGACGTGGGGTCAGGACGGATGGTCACTCAACCTAGTGTGAGGCGGCAAGCTTCCTCCCTAAAGAGCTGTAAGGTCAGAACAATTTCCCAGAGTCTGTTCATGCCTTTTCATATCAGTCTCGAATGGAAACCAAGTAGAGGCATTTTAAAATTGGTTCAAATACCCTGACTGTAACAGCAATAGGAGTGTGTTTGTTCCTCTAAGAAAGGTTATTACTTCTCAACTTTACTTCCTTTTGTCTTGCTAGTCTCTGACATTATAAGTCTAAAAAAAACATTCTATTATTCATTACCATATTATTATAGTATTATATTATTTGTTTTTTGACTGTATAGCTATTTTTGACATCATTTCCTTTTCTTTGAACGAAGGGAACCATAAAATGTAAAGCCTCATATAGTTTCCCTTAATTTTCAAAGCCTAACTTTTTATGTTTATAAAACAGAGACTAAATTTGAGAAAAACCCTTGATTGGTCACCAGTGAGGCATCGGCAAGATTGTTCCTGGCATTTAATCAGTAAATTATTATTTCATGATGAAAGATCTTTAAATCTCTGTCAAAATGCATGGTAGATGTAGGCTTCCTTGCCATGAACTGCTGAGGGCAGCATCTGGACTTTAGTTAGAAGATAATCCTGATAATAAGTACAGCCCCTTCATCTTCCGTGTCTTTTCAGAGTACTAAACTCAGCAGATATTCCAGAACAACAATAATTAACAGATCATGGTCAACAGAATTTCTCTTTTTGATTTTGTTGTGCACTTTCCTTTCACAAAGACTATTCATACTAGGATCTTTGCAAAGGTGCTGTATATTTTCTTATATACTAATGAAAAGAATGAATAATGATATAGGATTTTTTATTTAGAATATTTAGGTCATACACATTCACAATGATTAAACTGAGCTAAATTCAATAACTTCATTTTGGTTTGTTATATATTGATTAGCTGTGAATTTATTTTTGTACCAGTGTTATTAATATTGTTTAACTTGAAATTATTGAGAAACCTTACAAACACCTGCTTTTGTCAGTAAGCACCTACTTTTTCAAAAACTAAACAACACAATGTAACGAGATACTTTCCTTCACAGTGACATGTCCTCTCACACAATATGCTATGAACATTTATACAATGCATACCTATACGCACAAGTTTTTTTCCCTCTTACATTTCCCTCAAGATTTTCCCTTTTAACTACTTCAGGACATTACAATAATATTGATTGCAAATGTTTTACTGAGACAGATACAGTTATTGTGTTCTACAACTAAAATAATTAAAGTCGACCTAGGGGACACGGAAACTCTACACTATAGTCGCCTTTTACCGACTTTTTTGATGCCAATTTTCCCTTTTATTAAAAAATTCAATCATAAACCTTTAGAGAAAAAAAACCTGCATGCCTTTGAAAAAAAAACTCACTATATAATTAATTGACAATTGACAATGTAAAAGTGGGAGCAACAAGAAGAGTCTAACAAATACTGAAATATTTACAACAGTTGAGATTCATACAGGGGGTGCTCCACTCAGATTCATTTTAAATCATCTCAGTTCTATATAAATACAAAAATAAATATTCGATAAAAGTGTTTAATCATTCTTGAGTTGTTTGTATTAAAAAGTTCATAAGGCTATGATTACTTGGCTGATGAATAAGGATGAATGAACCTTAAACAAGAGCCTGGTACGTCTGGCCCCAGAAATGGCCAGTTCTCATATCTACCCAGAAGCTGTGCAGCCTGATTTGCCTCATTATAAAAAGTAAACTACAAAATGTTCTATAAAAAAACAGTCTTCTTTTAGAATAATATTCCCAGTGTTTCAGTGCCTAAATCATAATCAGATTTTTTTACTTAATGATTCAACTTAGAAATTGATTTTGTTAGAGTAAATCCCATTTGACAAAAATTCCATGTTTGGTCTACAAACAGTGAATAATTCTTTGTGGCTGTTTTTTGTCAGTACTCTTATACACTTTCCTAATGGTGCACACATATATGAATTTTGCCTGATTACTGAGAAATCTTACCACGCCATTTGCTGAGTAGGATCTTCACTGTTTTTTTTCACTATGTCACCTCAAAAAATGAAGACAAAGATATTATGTCCATAAATCTATAAAAAGGTAATCATGTCATACACTTTAACAATGTCACAATCCATTAAAATGAAGCATTTCATGTTTTGCCGCCCGTCTACACTGAGGCACTTTTCAGCCATTGTACGACAATGCTGTCCTGCATGAGTTGCAGCATAAATATTACTAAGTAATAACTCTTGAATGCCCAGGATCTATTGCCATGCTTGAAATCTTATTCACAGATCCTGTAATGAAGCATAAATCTCTATTTCCGATTTAACTCGAAACGGCACAAAACAATATATTTAAGTGAAGTCATTTCCAAAAAAAAACACAAATCTCCCCACTACACCTGTTCTCGGTTTTGCTTTTTGGTGATTAGTTTCCTCGCATGTCACAAAATGAAATGTCATGCTTTAGCTGGAGCAGAGGTGTGCTGACAGAACAAGACAGAGGTAGCAGATGGTATGAAGTGACATACCCAAGGTCATCTGGCAACTCACTGTCTTAGCACTGGATTTGAAACCCAACACTTCTGCTGTCTCCTTTGCTCTCACTATATAGGTCACGAAAACTGACTCGGAGCCCAGCTATCTCCGCTTCGATACACCGCTCCGTGTGTCCGAGCGGGATTAAGGATTTCACAGACTGCACGTCTCCCATGAGTTGTTTCTTTCCAGGATGTCTTCCTTAATTTCACCTTAATTTGATGTGTGCAGCTAAAAAGGTTTAAGCAAGATAACAAAGAAAATATAAAGAATGCATGCTATGCAGGATTAAATGAGCACTGTTCAACTTCATTACACTATAACCAGTGACCAAAGGTACTGACACAGCATATGGGTGTCTCTTAACAGTAAACATCTGTGGAGAGTCATGACTAGAGCTTGCCTCTCAGTTACAACAAAATGTAATACAATTCATTTTATGGTCAAGATTACCTATAGGCCTAATTGAATTACATGTAACACTGTATCAGAACATATCAAAATCAGAATTCACTTTATTGGCCAGGTACACCTGCATGAACTAGGAATCTGTCTCGACAGTATTGGCGAATACACATAACATAAATTAAAAAAAACAAGAAGTATAAAATAAATGATTTTAAAATATAAGCGATTACGTTCTGCATACTGAACTGTACAGACATGAGCAATGTGTACAAGTGTTCATGTCTGACGTGCTTTGAATTACTTCAGAAGTGGACATAGTTCAAGCGTGAGCTGTGTAAATTAACGAGCAAAATTAACGTCACTGACGAACTCTGAGTAGAATCAAGCAGTCCTGCAATCGTACAAATTCTTTGGAACTCCAGCAGAGAGAAAGTGAACCAGGTTGTGTGAGCTGAGACGGACTGCATGCTGCTCACTCAGAACTTTCCCGTCTCTTTCTCAGCAATGACCGAGAGAGACTTTTCCTGCAAATCCACAGAAATCATTGCCCGTCTTATTTAGCCACCACACAGCATATCCTATAATAAAGCTGAATAAAGTGGCCACTGTTATCTCTACACAGAATGACCTCTTTTGCGCGCAACCTACTGTAAGTAAGAGATGAATAATACAGGTGTATGGTCTTATAAATTTAACGTACATTGTGCAAATCTATGGAAACAAGGTTGCACAGTTTCCATATTGATACATTAAAAAACAAAACATAATTTATATTGTTAAGCACATTCCTCGCCCACAGCAATGTATACATATGCTTTCAGAGCAGTGATTAGCACTGAAACCAGAGGCTGGGCAAAGATGCTACAAACATGTGGACGGATGAGGAATGGCGTTTTCTATTAAGTGTGACAAGGCTGCATGAATAGCTGTATTTAACTCTATACACTGGAGCCGGGTCCCTCTGCCTCGCTGCAGCAGTCGCACTAATTCATTAAATCTGTAGAAATAATTCCAGGTCTGCCAAAAGTGCGCCACTTCAGAATGTTTTCCCAAAAGCCTGAAAACCAGCACTGGCTGTAAACCTGACTGCAGAAATGAGCAACAAAAAAACGTGATAAATATACTAAATATTGTGATTTTTACCGGTATTTTTCTTTCCGAATGAGGGGAAGAATTGCTTTTCATACACATATGTTAAAAACCTAAAATGTTACTTCATGTTCTTCTAGTTCCAGACTTTTTAAATAAGAGGCCTGAACAGACTGCTTAGAAAGCCTGCATAATTGTTCTTGTTCCAGTATGTAATTTTAACGAAAACAACTGCAGCTGTGTCTGCAAATAGTGTGTGTCTGATTTCTCCTCATCTAAAGACGTTTTTTTAATATATATATATATATATATATATATATATTTTTTAATGAACAGTAAACACTTTAAAATAAATAGCATGATTTCTTTGAACAGAAATACCATCCAACAGTTAGCAGATGGAAGTATTTACGCAAAAAAAATAAAATAAAATCTTGCATCCACAAAGCTGAAAGTGTGGAAACAAAAAGTTTTGGTGCGTGTATGCATTGTGTGTGTTTTTCTCTTCAAATAAAGGTTTTTAATTAACAATGACTGGATGGGTAGATTTTGCAAAGAATTCTGCCACCAATACAGACTAATATTAGCTCTTGTCACTGTAGTTCTGTTCCAAAGCCGGACGGTGACTGATTTTTTGTTCCATAGCTCCATTAATATTTCTATCTGTGTTGGTCGATAGGACTGTTTCTTTAATTATACTATTGTACATTTTGTGATCACTACAGTGAATATCATATTACTAATGGATATACATAAACTTATAAGGAAAGTTTTTTTATTTAGACGGTGTGCATTAAACAGCAGTGTTTTAGTCTGTTAAGCTCATTGTTAAGATTAAAGTAGCTTTACTACAGAGACAGAGCTCCCACTGAGGCCGGTTTTGTTGCTGCACAACAGCAAGGAATTATTCTTGAAAGTACAGTGACACCTAAAGGCTGGTCCCATACCGGCGATCCAACGGGTAAGTGACTTTTTTTTTCAAGGACATGTTGAATTTTTGAAAAAGTGATGAGTTTTCAGTTTTACCTTACTTGATAGTTCCAAGCACTGGTGAGGGGGATCAAATTCCCATCCAAATGACATGCCTCAGGCTGCCTTCAAGGGAAATGGCATTTTCATCTCAGAGTCTTAGAATCTGATTGGGCATTTGCAAGCAAATAGATAAATAAACAAACAAACAGATAGATAGATAGATAGATAGATCTGATTGGGCATTTTCAAGCAAATAAATAAACAAACAAACAGATAGATAGATAGATAGATAGATAGATAGATAGATATTATTAATCGCATACATTTAGTATAATTTCAAGAGTTATAGTTTTTTTAGCTGAATGAGTCCAAATCTACAGCAAAGTCTTAACGTTTTTATTACATTAAATTATAACATTTTAGGAACATTTCACATAAGAATATAGTTATGGTTCTTTAAGGTCCATGTATTTTAGGGAGAAGGGTTATGTTTGTTTTTGGGCACGACTTTCTCTTATCATGTCTTTAATTTTCTTCTTGTTGTAACAGAGTCGGTGTCATATTTGTTTGCGCTTTGTGTTTCGCCTGCAGTCATCACACTTGCCGTGTGAGATACGTAAAAGAAGAATTAAAGAACATCTAAATAATAGACGTTCATTGTAAAGTAAGCCTTTAACCATTGAATTAAAGCGGATACGCGGTATTTGCATATTAGTATGATGGATTTATACCGTCTTTGTTCTCTCTCTGAGACTGAGAGTAGGTAAAAACAATCAAATGGGATTTCTTCGAAACAGTTTCTCTCTCTCTCTCACTCCTTTTTTCCCTTTTATCCCATGTTGGTCCTGATTGATTGATTTAACTGTCAGTTCTTTCTCCTGTTTTACTGCTTGTGTGCACAAGCCAAAACTAAGCACACCGGGACACTGGGATACCAGCTCCGAGTGAGTGTCTCGGCCTGTAAGCACACTGTGATCAGCATAGCGAGTAATGTTTCATGCATACTAATGGAACCATTGACATGTACTGTACCTCTGCAGTAATATTTTGCATATACCTTATTCCAGTCGTTTAAATGTATAATAACTGAAAAATGTATATATAATGTGAATGTTATATCAATTAAAATATATTTCGATACATTTTTATTGTAAAAAAAAAAAACTACCAGTCGCAGAGAGAATAAAAGTTGTCGCTGTATCCTTACTTTGTTTGTGTTTAAATTTTGTAAGTATTTATAGAATAAGCATTTGACTAGGTCAGAAAGACAAAGCTGTTCTGGGTCCTTGCTGCTTACGTCACTTTTGTTCATAAAATGTGAACTGTAATAGACACATTTTTCTTCTTTAATAATAAACCATACATCTATATTTGGAAAATTAATTATCTTGGCACAAAGGTCCAGTGGAATACTACACTAAAAATTAGTAGGTGTCTTATGATTACTTAATACAACCAATAACATATAGGCTATGTGGATACATTGAAAGAGAGTACGTATACATGTAACATTTATATTAGTCACGGCTTCTACGGAAGAGTCAAATAGTAGCAGCGGAATTGCAATCCTAAAGTGAATGGTGAAATTTGTGATAATTCGTACTGCCAACATACAAAAATATGTAACTGAAAAAAGTACAGTAATAGTCATAGTACATTTCAAATAAATTGGAAATACCACAGACGAAATAATGCTATAGGTACAGTTTACTTTTATACTACACCGAAGGGTTAAAGCAGTGTAATCATTTTACATACAATTATTTTTTAGTTTTAGGGCTGATTGGCGGAAACTATACATCCGTTAATGTTACACATAAATAGGTCCAACCTTGCTTTACGCTTATGACGCCTTGATATAAACACATTTATAATTTGTATGTGTCGATGTTAATGTTTGAAAGCTGTACCTGATAATATTTTAATGTAAACATGACTAACGTCCTCCATCCTCACCGTGAAAGAGCGAAAGTACTGTTGTGATGTCTTTAAGAAGACGTGAAGTGAATATTGTAATGTAACACTACAAATACCACGATAACTAACACTCTTCTGGGTCGTCATCATAATTAATATTATTATTAGCAGTGATACCAGTGGTTCTCATAACTATAGTATACACGTTTTCGTTTCATATGTATAACTATATGACGTATAAAACTATACCGTTACACTGAATTTAAACATTAACGACTGAAGTTACAGAACGATTGTGAAATAAATGACGCGCCATTTTTGCCCGGTTCCTTCTGCGACATGTATCGATTGCGTGTTAGCTGTAAAAACTTACTTAGATTCCTTATTGCTTTGCTTTTTCTTGGAAGCGTTTCTTCAGCGGCCTCCATGGCGTTGCATGATGCTGAAGAGCCTTTCAGAATTTTCTTTAAAAACGACAGTATTTAACGTAAGTGTGCGTCTTTAACCTCTGAGAACCGATAACTGATGCAAACAACCACTGTGATTAAGTTCAGTACTTTAGTCTGCGCTTTAGTTTAATCTGAACTAT
>JAODKF010000038.1:8868908-8894102 GCA_026779585.1 Mormyrus proboscirostris | reverse complement strand
GTTTTATGTATATATATATATATATATATATATGACATATTCATGTAACTCCACATTCGCATTGCGTGTATCCTGACTTTCCAGAGGGACAATACATAATCGAACCAACAAAACTTTGAGTGTGACCACTGAGGAACTTTCTTTCTTAAAGGTTTAATCTGCTTTGCTTTTTCTGGTTACTATACCATAGCTTAGCCACCCCACTTAAATGTGAAGGTCTGTACAGTCCATTGCCTCCTCATCTACTTTTATAAAGGGACTGGATTAAAGGCTGGCGCTTCAGGACAGGCAGGCTGGCTCCATGGTGACAGCATTACCATGTCTGTTTCAAGCTCTGGGAAAAACTCAAAAAGCATACAAAAACATTTTCGATATGTGTTACACGGTATATATGTATTGGCTGTTTTATTGTTGGATTCGCGAAGCTGAGGTACTCAGGAGTCAGTAGGTGTGCCGCTTTGCACTTGCACTACTGTAATGTTCCCTAGTTCTGCTTCCCAACAGCTGTTCTGTATTACACCATGCAAATTGCTTATGCTTCAAAACTTGGGAGTCTTCCCCGAAAAGGTTTTTTGTACTAATCAAAGATTGTTTACTTTATCTTAATCTGTAGTGACCTCTAGGGGTCAATTGTTGGAGCAAACGTTTCAGATACTAAAGGACGTCAGGCTTGTCCAGAAAGCCGAAGTAGAAATATTTTAATATTCTGTAATCGCTCTCACACTGCACTCCAGCTAGTTAATCAAATACTGCCAAAACCTGGTCCTTAATGGAAACAACAAGTAATAATAATAATACCAATAATAATAATAAAAAAACTTAGTATCAGCAGACACAGCCATCATTAGTGTAATTTTCTGGAGATTATATACACAATATGCATAATAATGTTCTTTCTTTGTATACAGCCTTTTCTTTAGGTAGCCTGTGTTATTTAAGTGGATGCCTGATGAATAACTATGCTCATAATTACCTGTGATAATATATGCCAGTCCATTTCCTGCTAATCCTAAGCAACTCCCCAAAATGGGTAAGAAAACAGATAAAAAATAATGGCTATCAGCATGCACTAAACTAATTCTGATGCAGAGGAAATGGAGAAAATACATATCACTGCTATTTTTTGAGTGCACTGTAGCAGATTACATTTTCAGTGTTATGTGGAAGGAGATTCTGGCGAGGTCTTATAACCTTAATCAACATGAAATGTGCATGTACTGAAAAAAGAGCTCTACATTTTACGAAACACTTTTAATACAAATTAGCTAAGCTACGAATATTTTCTGTTGACTTCAAGTGTTGTTTTTTCTTGTGTTCAGGTTTATTATTTTCTCATATTTGTTACAATCACCTAAAGTACACTAAAAATGAATACTCCAAAGATGAAATGTGTTTAAGCAGTAAATTTTTAGCATGGATCTGCTCTGTACTGTAGTATGTACTTCAGCCGAACAATATAAGGATCAATATACTGGGATGAGCAGAATCAAAGTGAATATACAGCAAGATGGCCTTGGCTGATTTAAAAAACATATTTAGGGCTTATGATACAGCTCTGACGTAGCGGTCCACAGAGCAATGCCCGAGCCATCCGGAAATACTTTTTTTTCCACCTTGGCATGAACTTCGGTCCCATCACAACAAATGTATAATGCGTGGTTCAAAGCTGAGAGATGTACGACGCCCTTCAGTCAATTACAGAGATAAAAAATAAATGAAATATAATTGAGCCTTATCACAAGCTCGTGCTATTTTAGAATACACTTTCATTCGCATCTGGAGCTCGTGAAAAAATAGGTTCAGCTTTTGAATAAATAATTTTCCTTGTCTTCTTCTTTATTTCCTAAAAAAAGGAGAATCCCTTACCAATGCAGGCAGTTAGAGTGCCATCTGCAAAATGTGTATATTCTACACTAAACCTTTAAAAGTAGCCCGCCTCTCACAACCCTTCCATTTTGAGTACTTTGCATGTCCTCTCACTTTCTCTAGTTTCAGTTTAAAATCTGATATTTATAGAAACGTTGAAAGCTTAAAAAGATACATTATAATTCGCTGGAATAAACGTTTAACAGGAATATGTCTCCTACCACATGTTAAATGAGGTCATAAATGTTTCTATCTGGAAAAACGGGAAAATCAGGCAATTCATTGATGGATTAAACACATTTTCTCCTTGCATCTCCATCTCTGTGTCTTAAACTTTATCATGAGCTTAAAGTGAACATTTAAGCTGGTATGGACATGACTTAGAGATATCCCTTAATCAGATGACAATACATTCCTTGAGAGAGGACAAGACAGAAACTGTTGATCGACCCAAACGGCCCAGTTCTGAACCTGCACGTCCCTGCTTTTAAAGACACACCCACGGTGTAAACATCACTCTCGTGATCGGCGCACTTTGCGCACGTCGAAGATGCCCATTTTCACGACCGGGCATTTCTTGAACATCCGAACGCACGCCGTCTTCTGAGACACATTAAGGAGTGTAATTACAGAGCTGAAATGGAGTGTGAAAGGAGTTGTGTGATCAAGGCTTCAATTGAGACCATTTACATCTGTGTGTTGTCACATTATAAAGCAACGTATAAATATGTTAATGTATGTTTACCCCGTTCAGCACAAGGGCATGGGTGTATTGAAAAGGAGGCTCCATTGAGCAACACAGCTTTGTTTGGGTGTTGGACAGAGAAATGGGGAATAGGCAGAGAAGGGGGTAGACATATACATTATTCACTATGGCTTCATCACATGATCTTAGTTTCTTTGGGACTTATTATCCCAACCTTCTTTAATGAATAACAAGAGCCAGGGCAAGAAGATGTGGGGGTGATTTATGAAGAAAGTGCATAGACCACCGCCCTATGGTTTGTTCCAGTACTACATCGCAATATATTTATCCCTCCGTTGAAAAATAAAAATAGCTGCAGATCGCAACCTTGACTGTGGCCCCAGAATTAGCATCTGACAAGGTTCCTGCCTGCCGCAGTGCATACAGAGTGGGGCTTTCATTGTCAGGGATCCTAGTCAAACACATGACAGCCAGATTTCAGGAGCTTTGAGTCGTGGCTTAATGTCCAGATTTCATTTAGAGGAAACAGGAAGGTGAAGTTACCGCTGTCAGAAATTTTGTCCATGAGAGACTGAAAACTGAAACCGGTCTGGTTTCTGCAAGGCTAAAATTAACGTAAATTTCAGTAAGCATTCTCCTAAAGTGAATCCACGTGGAACTTTCAAATCCAAATGTGGTCATGATGCATTAGAAATGTTTGAAATATTGTGATATTGTGGTGGTCTATCCATTGCAGGATCGCTGCAAAAAAAAAACATGATGCATAAATATAATATCAAAAGTGGTCAAGTCCAGTTTCAGAGTATTTCTCTGTGAAGAGTAAATGTACGCTGAGTAAAATAATTGCAGTTGCTGTTGAGAGTCAAGGCTTAGCCTGAGTCACCTTAGCAGGCTGTTTGTTACGCAAAGGTGTCTCTTTGGAGCCCTTTGCGGGCCAACTCTGATCCCAGCAACAGCCATGGCCCACGGAATCTGTTTATCGTTAAAAATCATTCCCATCACTGAATATCATAAAACACAATGTTTGTGGTTTGTGGTACTTCCTTCGGATGTTTTTTTTTTCTAAAACTGAGTTTGTAATTTGTGGTCTGACTTCTGGATATATTTAGGAATTTAAATAAAATTTAATTTGTTTCATTTGAATGCATCTTTTCTTCTCCATCACATTTAGCAACACAATTGTGTTATTTGCTTTAACTTTATGTGCATGGCTAATTTTAGTATTACATTTATAACATCTTGAAGTTGTTTTATAGCAAAAAAGTATTTTTGTCTATGGATTTTTTGCCATGGAAAATTCATGTCTATTGTTTTGGATTTATGTTTAATATTGTAGGAAAATTATACAGCCCAATATAACATATACTGAACGAAAGCAAACATGAAATTATTTTTCCCTGTTAATGAAACGTTGTATTAGGTCAGCTGTAATTCTAAACGTATTCGCAGCTGCTTTAAGACCTTTGATTGTTTTCAACAATTTCACCAACTGGAGGACCGAATGTTTAAGGGCAATTATATGTCAGGTCTCACTGGGGCTTGCTGAAATATTTCTCCTGTGGACAGAGGCTCGAGGGACAGCTAAAGAGCCAATAAGCCAAGGGGCTGAGAGGAAGACCGCTAGTGCCAAAAATTTGATCGCGCGGTATGGCAAATGTTGATCAACAAAGTCAAAGGTTACACGTCCCAGGAATCCAAAACCCTGAAGTATGTGGAACCCAAATGAAATAAGGTGTTGTGTGAGGAATTGTGATAGGCTGCCTTTGAAATGGAGAACCAGCAAAAGACCCGCACCTGTAACATGTCATTCAGAAGATGTTACCACGGATCCAGCTCATTAATCATGTTTGTGGAACCATTAATCACGTTTTAGCTCAGAATGAATGCTCAAAGAATCACAGATGTGCTTGATTGTTTCAGACAACTGTCATACGCATAGCAAATCATTCAAAATTAATAATAATAATAATAATTATTATTATTATTATTATTTTTATTATTATTATTATTGCTGTTGTTATTATTATCATTCTTAGGCAATGCACAGACGGTATGTTTGAAATCTGTATACTGGCCCATTCAGTTCCTTCTATCACTCCAACTTTCACTCCTCATTAATTGAGACCTCACATCCCCAAGGTTCAGTGACATCGGCATCCCAGGATTTACAATGAAGCCAAACAAGGTTAGGTTAACGGGATAGCTATTCGCCTATCAGCCTTATGTCTGCCTTTGTTTCATGCCAAGGAGCGGCTTATTAGATGCACATACATTACCAGCTGTATACCTGGTGTACGTAATCTCGTAAGGGCCAGTTTTATTACCGCAGATGGCTAATGAAGTTGGCTGCTCCGCTCAGCCACTTTATTGGCCCTCCCTGATGAGAACCAGAACAGAACCACTGATATTACTCAGTCTAGATAAAAAAAGTCCTTTAATAATTTAAATCGTACTCTTGTGCAAATCAGACAATGAAAGAAGCCTCTCTCTGAATGTCTACTTGGGAGAGACTCCATGTAAACAACATGAAAGTAATATTCTGGGAAATCAGTGAAAATCTGTCTGTCCAGCAGCCTTACTATAAATCTGGTAATTAACTAAAAAGGTCAATTGTCTAATGCCATGAAGCATCCTTTGACAAAGCTAGGCTATGTTTATACGTTATCTTTTTATACGTTACATTTATCATAGCACATAAAATGGATTTTAAGGGCTTTTCATTTGTTCTCCTTTTTAATTATTCTTTATGTGAGGCTGAAAAATACACTATCATTTAAAACAGCTTCAGCAGCTCAGATCCTCACTCACTCGTGAGGTTAGCCTTGCCCTCTATTACATGCCGGTGGCTGTAGTCTTCAGAGAGACTCTAAATAACAAGTTAATAAAATAATAAATATCCCTGTATGGACCCACACACACACACACACACACACACACACGCAGTGTCAGGGTGACCCTTCTCAGAATCCTCAAAGCCAAACAGGAAGTGTGGGAACTAGTAGGATCGTGCACTGTTCAGGTGACCAGGAAATGCCTGGCCAGTGCGAGTGACCATCTGTCCACTTGGGTGGAACTCATCATCGGCAGTGAAACTTTGCAGTTTTAGGAGAGTTCTCATGGTCTTTCCCTGCCAGGGCTGATCACATTGAGCGAAATGTTTGGTAATGCTTGCCAACTCTTTTTTTTTTTTGATTGTTTTAATCACATGGGGTGTGACAGCTAACATGTGGTACCGTGGATCTGCCAAACTACATCCGTTTTATTATCTGCTGTACATAAAAATCTGTTATAGAAAGCCAGGTTTTTATCCAGCTGTAAAACAATATTTATAGTAAAATCAGATCCTGTAAAAATCTGTTGTCGGAATAAATGCCCTACATGAAAAAGATATTGTCCAATAAAAACAGAGACTGTTTTAGATATTTTTATCAGGTAAAATCAAGAGGAAGACAATTGCGTGTGTGTATGTGTGTGTCTGTGGTGGCTGAGCTGAAGATATGGACAAGTAAAGTCTGGGAAAAGCTGCAGGTGGGGGGTTCTCAGCTTCCCTAAGTGTGGTGTGGTCTGCACTTTCCCACTCAGAGGTTGAAATTAGAGACGGGGCACCGCAGGGTTAATTGCACTCTGACCCGTCCATGTCCCATCTCTTATGCTGGGAAGTATCATGGGATTAGATTCAGCAAACCACATTTCAAAATACCAGTTCCTACTGAAGCTGTTTATTTTAAAGGCAGGCCGTTAGTCAACGGGGGGGGGTCAAAAGTACCCCGTACAGAAACAGATCTTCTCCAGCTACGGGCTGCAGTGCCCATTAACAAATCTGCAAGAAAACAAGGCTTATGTGGACATACATTGGGATTTAAGCCACATTGTCTGAGTAAAAGAAAATAGCAGCACTATGTTGACTGTAGCTACTGTATTATTAACTAAATCCTTTCAGTCATTTTGACAGTTTTGCTCACTTTAATTGTGTTTCTAGCTGCAACCAGATTAATGAATATTCCTGTCAGAATGAGACAGCACAGCATCATTTTTGTCAGCACAGAGAAAAGATGTCAATTTCAAGGCATGTTGAAGTGGATTTATTGATTTCTACTGCCCTTCAACTGTCAGCCACATACTAGTAGCATCCCTTTAACCCAGCTGCGCACTTGTTTGATGTCCGCACTTCCAGCTACAGCACATTGCTTAACCTCACTTTATTTCATTTTGTGTCAGGTGAACCAGAGACCCCAAAGTTTATAGCTACCGTGCTAAGCAATGACAGATGTGCATGATTCTGTTCTTGAGAAGGTGCACGTTAACAGGTCTTATAGGTGTCGTAATCAAGCTTCACAGCCGTATCCCTTTTCTTTAATCACTCTCTTAGCTATTTTACTGACCCCGCAGCTTTACTGCTTGCTTTTGTAGCTTTGAATATACCCCTCCCCTCCCCGCCCCCCAGCAATGCAGTCCAGCTGCAGCTTTTAACTTTGAAGAGCTAATAAATACAATACCTTAACTTATGCAAAATTAATGCATAATAGAAGCACATATCACCTATATATATACATACATACATATATATATTGCCAAAAATGTTTTAGCCATTTAGCAGTTCAATAAGCTTTGGTTATTCTTCTTTCTGTCCAAAAAATTCCATGAATCATGTCTTTTATGAAATGACAATAGTTTTGTATCTTATACCAACTTCATCTTATTGCAGATGATCTGAAAAATTATTCCTTCCTAAATGATAAAATGCATAAAAGTTCCTTATAAATGTTCGTTTGTCCATCTATCCATGCATCCATCCATCCATAGCTGCTTGTCAAGCACAAAACCTCAGTATCTCAGTAAGCCTAGAACTAAACCCAGAAAACACAGGGTACAAGATTGTAGACACCATGACTATGATAATTCCAATTCATATTATTATTTTTTTATTAAATGATATATTGAACGTGATTAAAACACAACAAACCCATAGCAAACTGAAACACAGACTCTTGTGAAAATTAATTATTCACTAAAAAAAGGATTTTGCTTTATAGATAGATACTGTAGAGTTTTTACTTGGAAAATGTCGTTGAGAACTCTTTTCCAGCATAATAGAGACATCACATCTAATCTTTTGTTGGTTCACTTTCTGACCTTATTGTGGAAAGCATTTCGCTGTTGTTGCTGCTGCTGCTTCTTTATTTGTTTGCCTTAATTGCCTTTATTTTTATCCTTTACGTCTGCGTATACAAATTTGTTTGACCCCCCCGCTCACCTTTCTCCAATTAAACTCACCTTTAGCGTTACAACTTCTGCGTCTTGCCTGCATCAAGTGGGTAGGATTGTAACCTCCTACTTTTCCCCAGTGGATTTGAAAGAATGGGCCGTGCTTTTCTGTGTGTTTTAATTACTCGCTCCCTCATTCATCAATACATCTCTGCTTGTTGCCCTATTGCCAGGGACAATGGCAGAGCAAGGTAGCTATTCTGCTCTGATTAAATACCACAGAAGGCCAGAGCTGGCTGCCTGAAGGCTGAGAATCAGACCAAAGAGACATTATCCAGCAGTATAAAAGCACAGCAACCTTCACATTAATAAAATGGCATAGTTTGTGAATAATGCTGCGTTCTCGTATTATAGTTTTTTCATGTTTTTGTTTGCGCTCCACACTATTTGTGGAGACCCCCACTACGCAGCAAACACTTATCATTTGCTTTTGTCTAACAATTACAAAAAAGTAGGGAGGACTGAGGTGACACACCATACAGCAGACGAAACTATGCCAGTGTCTGATATACATGCCTGCCCAAGCGGAAATCTATACTGAAGCTTCACAAGAACGAACAGTGAGTAAATGAAACTCAGACAAACAATAGATTTACAAAATGAATAATGAGAGTGGCAGGTGGACAGCTTCAATTAACAGCTCAGAATCAATCTATACCTATTCTGATTAAATTGCTATCAGGAAAAAAACATGAAAAATGGCCAAATAGGGAACAAGGTGAAAAATTTATTTATTTCATTATTATAACAGTAAATAAGCATTAAAAAGTAGATTCTAGGTTTTGAGACCTAAAATATGCATAACAAAAGAAGGAAAAACAATATTCCTACACAATATTTAGTGAAGAGGACATAAACAAATGATCACAGGTGTGCTGCATCTTACCTGCGCATCCTGGCCAGGTTGTCCCCTGCCTTGCTGTGCCCTGTTGTTTCCTGGGATGGGCTCCAGGCCTCTACCACAATCCTGGTTAGAAGTTTCAGCCCAGTGTAGCATATGTTTCGAAGAATAACATTTTAAGGGATAGCCAACATGGATTTAGCAGCTTATCTAAATTAATTAAATTCTTAGAGTGTGCAGCCAAAGCTGCAGACAAGTTTATGATATGCTTTATTTATCTTGATTCTAAACCTGAAGGGAGCTGGAACCCAAAGCTGTTTACTAGAGAGGAAGAAAATACTGACTGCCGAACTGCGTGGCAAGCTGTCTTATTAAGAGCTCAGGCCTGTGTGATCAGTGCAGGATTCTGTGTTTGGGCCCTAACTTTTTCTTTCTTCAGTGTCACTGCCACATATTATGACATATTTAAAAAAATAGCTACATTACTGCTGCCACAAAAGAGACAGCAGCAGAAGTTCCATTAAATATCCATTTAAAAAATCACAGACAGGACAGACTTTTGGCAGACTGTACTTGATAGGATTATGGATGCCAACTCTGACACATCTGGCATGACACTTATGCTTTCAGACTCTCACGCAAGAAATCTTACAAAAAATCAATGTTTTTCCATTAGAAACCTGAAATTAGCTACATCAGAAGCGTTGGGGTAGTTTGCAAACACTACAGATTATTTGCAAGGCAGTAAAACTCCTACATACATAAATATCTTCAATTATCTTCAGTTGGAAATCTCACTCCGGCCAGCTGACCAAAGTTGGAAACTCTGTAGGATGAATTCAAAATAATTTATTTGAGGAGTAAGAATGCACAATGTGGAAATGCATGAAACAGACAGAAATATTAGCAGGGGCTGCTCAGAAGATTGTGTCGTTTATTCTCAGGCCTGTGTCTACATGACAGCCCTGCGATCAGCATGTGAGACCAATAGGTGCTTAAGAGACCCGCTTATTCTGGTGGCTGCACTAAGAGGATCTCGCCTAGGACTCATATCTGCAGCCTTGGTCATCTCACTTCAACAAGGATACTGCTGCCTTTGAGCCGGTTCAGCAACGGAAAGCAATAGTGATTTCCAGACAAAGGTTAGCCATACAAGGACAAGCACAAAAACTGTTTGGTTTGTAGTGTTTGGTGTTTGTACATATATATATATATATATATATATATATATAGAGAGAGAGAGAGTGAGAGAGAGCGAGAGCTGATTCAGGGAAATTAGGAAAATAAGTAGCAAGTACAACCTAAAACTAGTGAGGGCTTATTAAACATGTCTTTACACAAAGGGCAATAAACTTCCTAATGTAGTGGATTTTTTTAAATAGGTATTCAATATTCATTTAACCAAGAGGGGTTAAATGTCTTGCCGTTTGTGTTTATTATTTCTAAACAACATTTAAACAACTATTACTATAATCTTAAAGTTTAAACAACGATTAATTTTCTTCTCTTGCAATCGAATGGCCTGTGGGCATTTCCTGTTCCCAGTGTTGCTTTTAATACCACACCGCAAGGTTAATTTAAATGACAGAACATCTACAGAAACAAAATAAAATGCAGGGACAGGCAAACATGGATGAGTAGGTTTTCAGCCCAAGTGGTATCACTTTGCGGTGCAGTGGGACCACCTGGCCCTCTCTTCTCTCCAGGGTGCCGCCTAAGGGTGGGTTTATACTTTTGTCACAGGCAAAGGTTGCAGATGGGTCCGGGACACCCACCCTTGAAGCTGCAGACCTTTTGAGATATCACAGTGCCGGTGTCGCTTAGTTCCACTTCCATATGGTTGTGTCATGACTTGTGTCAAGTATATTTTGTCAAGATCGACCTCCATGGCACGTCAAAGGAATTCATTAATTAATTAATCTTCTTTCGAAAGCCATTTGCTCTATAGCACAAAAGTCACATCCTTTAATTCCGGTAACTTTGCACAAAATACGTTCACAACTTTTCCTGGGACGTCGGGGTTCAAGGAGCCGGATAACTTTGATTACCCCTTGATCAGGACAATGACAAGAGATCCCGTAGCAAACAAATATATTTCTGGATTTTAGATTTTAATTTATCAGTGCGAATGAAATCGTAATTAGAGTGTTCCCTGGACAGGATTATTTAAATAATACAAAACACACATTTTCATTTCTATTTGCATTGGCTTCAAGTAAAAAGAAGCAGTCAAAGGTAATTTGAAATGTAACTGTATTTCATTATCTGCCTCTCTGTAACTAGATTTAAGGTGAAGGTTATTGCCAAGAATGACGTCCACATCCGCTGTGGCAAAATTCAATCCAAAAAGTGCAAGTATAAGTGTACAGCAGAGAAGTAACATCAATATTATCCTCATTAATCACATAAGTTGATTAGTTTGTTAGTGGCCATGTAGCGCTGAGCATGTTTGTGAGGGGAAAGGGTCAGTGAAACAAAGTGGAAAGTGGAAAAGGTGAGAATTCAATTTACAATTCCTGTCACTATATCTGAACAATCTTGAAGAAGAAATCGAAATTTTTTTTTTTTTTTTGGGGGGGGGGGGTGGGCAAAGTGTATAGTCCCTATAGCCTAAAAAGGTTCATTTTTAGTCTGTAATAAAAAAATGAAGAGTTGAAGACCCTGAAACTTTTCCAAGGACACCCCCCTGCCCCGCCCTGCCCAAGAATTATGGAACAGCCCAGTACATAAAATATTAAAAAAAGTTTTTATTTTGAAGTTGTTCTATATACACATGGCATTTAGCAATTGAAGAAAACAGGACAAACCCAAAGGCATATTTAAGAGGAAAAAACATTAATCTGAAATCCTATATAATGAATAGTGTGCAAATATATGAAAGTCTTATTTCAGCAGCAACTGCAAATACCAAGACAACTGGGGTTTTGAAGATATCTCTCTAATTTCCCTGTAGCAACCTCCTACAAGTGAGCTATTTCTGACTTAAAGGAAACAAGCATGTGTTTTATGTGATGTAGACCTTTATGAAACCCACACTGAAACGGTTTAGATTCATGGCCAGTTAATAATTTTATTAAATGAAACCCATCCGTCCATCTTCTGTAACTGCTTATCCTATTCAGGGTCACAGGGGGGCCTGGAGCCTATCCCGGAGGCTACGGGCGCAAGGCAGAGAACAACCCAGGATGGGGTGCCAAACCATCGCAGGGCACACTCACACACCAGTCAGTCACACATGCACACCTACGGGCAATTTGGTAATTCCAATCAGGCTCAGCATGTTTTTGAACTGTGGGGGGAAACTGGAGTACCTGGAGGAAACCCCATGACAACACGGGGAGAACATGCAAACTCCACGCGCATGGAGCCACGGTACAGACTCTAGCCCTGATCTCAGATTTGTGAGGCGATTGTGCCGACCATTTTGATGGATCTGAACGCATCCATCATGTATTGGCACATGTGTTAAATAGCTGTGAGTCCTATGGATGCAATGTGCCAAATATATATAAGACTAAATCACATTAAACCAGAATGTCTCACATTGCCTCGTCAAATCTAAAACTCGATGTTAAGGTAGAAGATCACATCTTCGTGATTCAATCTTCGTAACATAATTTGTTCAGCAGAATCTATTGTCTTCAAAGTGATATAAATGTCATGTGTAGCAGCATCTAACTTTGACAAATTTCGGCATCCCTATGCAATATCATTTAGCTTTTGATTCACAGTAAATGCTTTTAATTGCGGAAGTAGTACAGGCATCCACCAGTTTATCGTGATCTAAAGACTAATAACGTTTTCATATTGAGATCATGTCTGAAATGAACTGAAGAGAGTCAGGAACAGGGCTATTTGGAAACATAAAATATAAAAAGTAAGTTTCTAACTGACTTTCCAAATTGGTTGCATTTAGAGTGACGCCACACCAAAGTCACATTATGGCAATGAAATCATTGAACTGCCAAAATAATAGACAGCATATGACAGCCTTTCCAGATACAGAGCAGGGACATAAGGCACATAAGACAGCCGTTAAGAGCCCTTTTCCATATGCCCTATTCTCCCTCTGGGTCCATAATGATAAATTTCAACTGTGTTTTTCAGCATTAAAACAATAAATATACATTTTATGAGCCAGAGAGAAGGGAATGATGTCCAGCAGCCTAGCCATTTCAAGATGAAGGGTTCTTGTCTCTTGGCTTCAGGTAGCTATTCAACAAAGCAATGAGTTTGTGCTAATGATGGGAAAGTAGGAGTGTTTTAGAACATGTGAGCTGTATACACCTGGTTCATAGAGAAAAAGTGATAATGGATAAAAATGGTGTACTCTACCACCTCACCGTGGAAAGATAAATCAATTGCAAAAGCCAATTTAATTTTATTTAACAATTTTATATAATAATTCCAGCATTGCGTGATACATTTCTTTACAGTAAAGTTGTGTGTGAATTAAACTCTGTTTTGTTTCTGCAGAACCCAGATATATTCAAAATAAGTTGTGAGCACAGTTTAACACACATTTCTGATTTTTTAGTTGTGACTCAACAGACTGTTGGAAAAGAAATCTGTAAACAAGCTCAAAAACACAAGCAGTACCAAGAGACTGGACACTAGTTGACTGATGTGTCTGCTATATTAAAATTTGATGAGGTAGTTGAGGAAAACAAAGAGATATTTGTTTTCTCAGGCAGTGATTGGTGCGAAATGGGAGTTTCTGAATTCTCCTCTGGCAAGTTTTATTTGCAGTCTTCTTGTTTTTTTTATTTTCTAAGAGTAATGAGAGTTTCATTTAAACAGGATGGGAAAAGTGCACATGCATACATGCACACATATATGAGCCAAAACATTTTAACCACCAAGACGTGATGTGAATAACGTTGAATATCTTGTAAAAATATGCACATTTCTATTAGAAAGTAAACCAACATTCAGTCGATATGTAGGGTGGTGCAAAAATGCGCAGACCTGAGTGAAATTGATTAAATTGTCAAAGGGTCAAATTGTTATGGCTAGGCAGAAGTGAATACTGGAAGGTTTTTGGGGTGCTTATGGTCAGCCATGGCCAGTACCTACTAAGAGTGATCCAAGGAGAGACAAACCAGAGTCTGAATTGGGTGGTTAAGACTTGTTGATGCATGGTGTGAACAAAGGCTGTCGCGTAAAAGACAGCGGATGAGCTACTGTTGCACAAATTGTAGATAATTTTCATCATGGACCTGGGAGTACTGTGTCATGGTACACAATGCATCGAGCCCTGCAGTGCATGGTGCTACACAGCTGGGATTGGACTTGTTGGTGTAACGCATCCCACATGTGCTTGACACCAACCCAGCCGTCCACATGATGCAACAAAAAATGGGATTTATTGGATGAGTCAACCTTCTATAAGGTACAGTTCCAACACACATGGCCATTGTAGGCATTTCTGATGCAGGACAGGGGTTAACAGGGGCACTCTGACAGGCCTGCAGCCCCATACGCGGCAGGGCTCCATGCATCATGTGTAATATCACATTACTCCCGTGACCGTCAATAAAATTATCTGCGATTTGTGCCACAGTAGCCCTTCTGTTGATTTGTACCAGGGTGGGACAGCCTTTTGTTCGAATCTCTCATTGATGAGACGCTGTCAGTGGTTTGTGGTTTTTCCCTCCATGGACCACTCTCAGCAGGTACTGAGAGCCCCCCACAGGTCTTCCAGTTTCGGAGATGCACTGGCCCAGTCATCTGTCCGTAACAGTTTTACATTTAACAAAGTCAGTCCGGTCTTCACCCCGTCCATGTTTTCTATATTCAAAATGTGATATAGTCAACATTATTAACTTCATTTGAGGACAGTCAAAATGTTTTGGTTCATCAGTGCATATATATAGCATTTTAAGACTTTTTAAGTTTTATTGGCAAAAAGTACATTGGCATACTTCAGATACACATTCAAGTATAATTTCATATTCATACATAAATACATACATACATGGAGCTAAGGAAAAAGCAAAGAGACCACAACAAAGTTTTCAGTTTCATTCATTTTTTAATTTGTGGGTATGCTCCGCGTAAAACTATTTTTTTTGGCAAACTGCAGCCGGCATTGATGAAGGGCTTCTTTCATGCTTTATGGTTCTTCAGTCCTGCTTCTAGGAGCCTATTATGAACTTTCCTAGCAGTGCACTTTACACCATTTATGTTTCCTGTTCTTAAGGTCATCTGCTAATTTATGTATCACTGCTGGATAACTTGACGGTCATCTCTGGCATTAACGGGTCGCTTCTGTCCTCTATCTGGCTGATTTTTGGTTATTGCCAGTGTCTCCTGCTTCACCTTGTTCTTGTTTACTGCTGACTTTGGGCCACTAAGCAGTCTGCCTGGCAGGGTAGCCTTCTGCCAGCAGAACCAGGATTAAACCAGGATTTTAAAAATGCAGATTTTTAAAAATATGTAGAGTGGTCTCAATTTTTTTTTCAGAGCGGTATGTGTGGGGGCGCCGTGCAGATCAGCTCATTAAGATGCAGTGCCTGTGCTTGGAAATCCCAGGATCGGCAGTGATTTTCCAGTGCTTCAAGCCCCAGTTGCTCCAGGGACTGTCTAAGCCTGCTTTGTCAAAATATGAACGTCACTGCTAAATATGTAATACATATGTAAATATGTACATACATACATAGAGACCCTGCTAACATTTGCGGAACCAGGCACATTTCTCATGGAAGCAGCTGACTTAGACGGCTGCCCATCCACTCTAACTGACGTGCGGTAAATGCCCGGGCCCAGAGAGAGCACTGCATTGGTCCCTGGAACCAGCAAGTGCTTCGACACGCTTTGAATCAAAGGTGATAAATATGCAAGTGATTGACATAGAAACGGCAGATCCGACAGTGACCTCCACCGGCGCTGCGAGGCATGGGGGAACTCCGCCAGGCGGCCGTGAGAGCGGACACGCATACTGTCTCTCAGTCTTTGAGCGCTCATGCCTGGGGAGCTCACCTGGCTCCAGCAGGAGCCGCCAGCTGCTCAAACCCAACCCCCCCCCACTTCGCCCCCTCGTCCCTTCGCTCAGCAGTCGACTAATGGGCAGAGCAGCCCCGTCTTATGTCTCTGAGCCTGGCTGGAGGGGATGTATTGACAACATCTGCACAGATATCTCAATCCCCAGAAGGACCAAAGCGGAGAATCCCCAAGTAGCAGTTCACTTTCCTCCCAGCCCGCTTTCTAGCCGGTCATTTTCCGGGCTGACAGCACATTCCCTTACAGAGGATGAGAGCTACATAACAAGGGCCGAGCTGAGAGGGGACCATTCTGCAGGTCTTGCTCTTCAGCTTGTAAGAAGTGATAAAAAAAAAAAAAGCTTGGGAAAAATCAGGAAGAGCTTCTGCATTGTCCTCTTGTTAGGTCTGGGTTTTCTTTAAAGACATTCCCCCGTTGAAAAAGAATTAGATTTTCACATGCACTTGGGGGAGTTCACTAGAGTACCTGATTGTCAGCTGTGTAGAGAGTTCTGGATTTAGGCTTATTGTCAGCTTGAGGTTTGAACAAAGTATATGGATTTTTTTTTCTTTTTTGTGTGCGTATTCAACCTGAGGTAGAGCAGCATTTCTGTAGGTCATTTTGTCCCCGGCAGCAAAAAGTGCATCAGATCCTTTGGCCATGCTAAGACACAACAGGCAGATTCTAAATGGAAATTTGCAAAAAGCAGGTCAATCAACCAAGGAAAATCATTTACATAAGAATGGAAATGGAAGTACTGAAAGACACTGTGGAGTCATTTAGATTGTTTATTGTAATCCAGAAAGAGAATAACCTTTTTATGGTACCCAAGAGTACCTCTCTTGGAAGGACTGATGTGGTCCTACAAGGAAGATGCATCACTGAATTGTATCAACTTTCTAAAAAGAGTTTGATTTGTAAAAATAAGAAATTATCAGATGTACCTTGTTAGGAAAATCACGACACCATAAATGTTATACAAACGGTGATTTTTTTATTTTTGCTAGCTAGAAAGAGAACTGAAAATAACCTTTTAAACTTTGAGGGAGAACCATGCTCAACAATAAAAAAATAAATATTCTCATTTAGATTCACTGTTGTGCTTATTAAAATACATTGGCCTCATACTGGCAAAACAAAATTAGAACAAAAGCCATTTTGAAAGCTTATAAATTTCTTGACATTTCCAGCGTCCAATCAGACCTTCTTAGCTTGACGCCTATCATTTGCAACCGGAGGTTTTCCCTCATTTTCACCTGAATGGATTAAATTGAGCAGCTTCCCCAAATGGCCATCGCTTTTGATCCCCCCCCCTCCACCCCCAGTCAGAGTATGGCTCTTTATCACATCTGGACCGTGCAGGCCGCACACTGCTACAATGAAATTTCAACAGAGGCACAGAGACAGGCACTGATGGGCCTCTGCGTACATTAAAAGTGGGTCAACAACGGGGACCTCTCCACTCACAAAGTGCCCGCTGACAGCTCTGCTCTGACTGGAGAAGAACAGGTGCAACTGCAAGCTGGAAAAAAGAAAGAAAAAAAAAAAAAGAAAAAAAAACATGTCAGGATATTTTTGGATAGCACAGGGGTTGTGAATGCAAGGTCCGACGTCTGTGCAATCCAGTGCTGCCAGGGCCTCTTCGGGAGGAGTTCAAGGTCATGGTCTACACTGTGCCCACTAACAGACGGGAAAGGGGGTAGGCAGGGGGGTCAGTGGACCCACCACATTAGCTGGAAACCAGAGGAAGCTGGCATGTCAGTGAGCAGTAGCCTGACACTGTAGGAGTATATACTGTACGCAGAGAAATCTGAAAAAACGCTCTTTCGCGCTTGGTTTTTGAACAGGACAGGACATGACAAGGTCACTGAAGTCTCTCACCTTAAGGTGACAGTCTGTGTAGGATGGCCGAAATATCACTTTTTAGAAGGCCGCATCACTTTTTAGAAGGCTGCATTTGAGGAGAGACATAATGTGACTAAGGATTTTAGGTGGACTTAAGCTTTACTGTAAGATGTATATTATATATATATAAATAAATGTGACTTAAAACAGGCTCTCCAGGCATATTGCATCCAGGAAATAAAGCAAGGATATTGTATCTTTTTAAAGCATTTTATTGCTGAACTGCATTTTATTATGAACTCTTATTTGGAAAGAAATGTAGTACTCACATTGGACACACAGGCAAAGTATTTGGCATTGCAAATTGACATGTTTTGGGAATACAGTTTAGCATATTGTAATAATATCCCCAAGTAGACCTCTTACAAATCCTATATTACCTTGCAGTTTGCTTCTTATGCATTAAAATGAAAAATAATAAATAAAATAAATAAAAACAGAAAAAAACTGTATGCATCATATAACTTAAGTATTTTATGCACAATTTCAGTACACGTTTTAATAACTGAGGATTCAGCTTGTAAAATGTTCTCCTTGCTTAATTAACGTGGGTTGTGCTTAATACTGTCTGAACTGGCACTTATGACAAGAGGAAAGAAAACAGAACAGCTGCTGAAACACAATATGGCAAAAGCAGCTCAATTCAAACTTCAATTACCACTCAGCACGCCTCTTCAATATACTTAGCTTAAGACAAGCTTTATACACGTTAAAATGGAAATTTAAAATATTACCTTTAGAAAAGACATGGGTTGAAAGAAATGTAATTAATGCAATTAAAATTAAAAGAATTTGACAATTCAAGTATTTTCCATAAGCAGTCGCCTGTTTCCAGTGACAATAGATGCAGGTGAAGTTGGCGACGATATCCACGCATGCAGGAGACAGAACGCAAAGTAGCTGCAGCACAGAAGGCCTCACCTTTAACATACCACATGGTGCATATTTAATGTGACATTCTTTAAGATTACTTCGACATGGAAGTACACACTCAGCTAACCCGTGTGATCAGCAAACCTTTTCTTTTTTCCCTTTCCTTTTGTAGAAATTGACTTTGCCAATTGACAGCAGTGCAAACATTCTCTTCGGACTCCGCAAACTGAATCACTTAGGCAAGACTTTTGAGCTGGTTTTGAATGTTCAGCAGATTTAATGGAGGCTGAGACAGTCAATTTAGGCTGTCTGAGGTCGCCTCGATCTTACGCTTTGGATCACCCCCCCAGCACAGCATGAAGAAGTTCAATCTCACGTAACCTAAAAGCGTAAATATAATTATATGACGAGATCTACAGGAGTTACAGCTTCTAAAAAAAATTAAAAAAAAAAAAAAAACAGCACCAAAATTGTTTTTCTAAAACAAGCATTTTACATGTGGGTTCTCAAACAAGGAATTACTTGTAATCTCATACCATCTATTTGTCACTGAAGCATTGTGTTTCATGAAGTATTTACATCTGAAAATAAATTAATCTTTTTTCTTTTAACAGTACTGCGACTCGACTTTGCAGCAAACAGACACCTTATAGCAAGGACAACAGGTCGGTGAAAGTTCCGAAACTCGCGTGGAATTCAAAGCAGGGCTGCGGACGTCCACTTCAGGATGTCCTCGCGCTCTAGCTCTGCTCCCAGCGATCCCCTCACCTGCTCGTCGAGGGTCGTGGGGGGAGAGGGGGGGCAGCGGGGGGGGGTTCTGGAAGCGGCTGAGGCCGGTGGCGTCGCGCCCTGGGCGGCTCCCTCAAAAGTGGCCCAGCCGGGGGGCGAGCAGGCTGCGAGAGCGCGGCATGGCCGAGGGGACGCGGCCAAAGCTGGAGGAAGGCCACTTCATGACGAACTGAGAGGTCACTGGCAGCAGGTACCTGGGCAGACGGGCGGATTGTACATGAGAAGTAATGAGGGGATTAGAAAAGGCAAAGGTCGGGGAGAGGGATCGGGCCGCATTAACCCGGCACTGCGATCTGACAGAGCACCCCTGCAGTTCCTACCTTCCGTGAGGGCCAGACACGGCAGGCAGCCTTCATTTCCTGCCTATTGTTCCTTTAACCATCAACCGCACGTAGCCTAGTTTTCAAAAATAAATGCACTTCGGCCGAAAGACAAAGATTAAAGATGATGCGAGTCGTAACGTGTTGGATGCGTCAGTAAGGATGTGAAATTAGCTAATTAAGCCCTGGAATGGGACGGGCGGGTTAAGCGTGCGAGAGCTTTTCGCCGGTACGGTGGTAGACCGAAATAGCAAGCTGAGGTGTTCCGGCCTTTTCCGTACACTTCAAACGGAGAGAGCTTCATCTATTATTGTCATTCAGTACTTCGTGAATATGCGAAAATCTAACGAAGACAAATAAATTCACATCGGGAGGAAAGCAGTTGTCGAGTAAGAATAAACTGCACGCCGATGCGGCGAGGTTCCTGGCCCGAATATGGGAACATCTGTAATGAGCGAAGCGCGGCCAAAAAACCGTCTCCTTGGTCTGCAGTGAGAAAGTGAGGCACAGGTAACAACTCCTCTTGTTAATGTGTCTCCCAGACCCCAGACAAATTAGCTGGGCTGCCATAAAAGAGAAGAAAAAAAACGCAGAAGGCATCTTTTGTGAGAGAGCCCTGCCCAGGAGAGATTTTAATGAACTTCATTTAGTCCTTGTGGAACGTCCTTGAAGCCACTCAAGTTCGCCTCCTCTACTTGTCAGGTACCTTCTTTGTTTAAACTTAATATTTCACCCTTTGCTATTTTCAACTCATGCAAGGAGACTCAGCAGCTCTTTCGAGATCTAATACTATAATTGTCATAATTAACCTAAGACTTTAAATTAATAAATATATTCATGTACACTTGGATTACATTAAAGTACAGTGATACGTTTAACCTGATTAGGTCTGGTAACACACAACATACCATTTTGCAGAGCACATTGAATTCAGCCAAATTAGATGTTTAAATATAGATTTTTTTCAGCTCATGGAGACTCTTGAATCGGCTCAAATACACTAAGAAAATCCTCTATATACACACAGTGCAGGGCTGAAGGGGGTATTTAATTGGATCAGTGTAACACTTTTCCCAGGTTGTCAGCTTTTGATGATCTAAGACGACTGAGGAGAAGCTGGCGATCTGAAAGCCTGAAGGAGCACTAAGACTGTACCCTTACTTCATTTACGCTGTCCTCCATGAGAGCGCACCTTCATTACAGGAGGCTCAGTGTAGAATTACCATGTACCTCTAACAGGCCGTCATCTCATAATCTACACCCAGGATACATCAGTGGTGGGGAATTCAAAGACTGGCCCATTATCACGAGCTTACAAATAAGGAGGAGCATTATCAGCCGGCACGCTGCTTTTAATATTGAGGCTAGCTATTGTCTAGCTATCTTTTCAAAGAAGTGACGTTCAAATGTCCCGACGTCTCACGTAAGCGAGATGTGTTTAGGCTCTGGCCCGATTCGGCGTGTCCTGAGACCAGCTATTACATGGGAACGTCGGAATTAGCTGTGAGAGGATTCTGCCCAAATAGAGGCACTGCATAAAAGCAACACCCCCCCCCCCCTTTTCCCCAGTGAATATCAGGGCCGCTCGCTGAGCAGACCGTGTCAGTGACATGGCACAAGCCACACGGGGCACGGAGCGTGGCGACGGCCTGTCTCGGTGCTCCTGTCATAATCGCACGTGATTCCCTGAATGAGACAGAACAGACGCTGCCAGTACAGCAAAGCCCCGGGTCCCGATCAGTCACAGACGGGTCTGGTCTCTGGAGCACCACATCCCCCCCCCCCCCCCCACGTCCGAGTGTCAAACATGTGATGCCAGGTGGTTTAAAGGAGACTGATGTCTTCCTGTAGAGGCAGGCATATTCGGAGAGGGGGTGACAGGAAGCCGTGTGACCTGTAGGGGGCGGTGAGGAGCTCGAGCTCTGTGACCAGGCTTATCTGATGTTTCCAAATAAGGCAAAGGCGGGGGGAGTCAGGTGGGGACAGGTGTGAGGCTGACCACAGTCCACAGGTAGGGGCATATAGCAGAGACGAAAACATTTCAGTGAAAAAAACACAAAGCCCCCTTCATGATTTCAGTCTCCTTCATGATTTCAGCAATGAAAAAATAAATAATAATAAATAGCCCTTATTACAGACACGGTTTTTTTTTTTTTTTTAATTCCACTTACTAAAAATGTGGTAATTATATTTCTAGTCCATGCAAATTGTTAAATTCAAAATAACCACACCATTTATAATCTGGATGATAGCTAAGGGAATATGAGAAACAGATGTGGATGTTTCTCTATTTGGGCGAGCTTCTCCCCAGACCCTCCACGCCGAGAAACTTGTTCACAGTAAACTTCTCGCAGAGTCGTGTCATTCTGCGCCGACTCGTACATTCATAACGCATTTATTATTAAAATGAAGCCTCCCATGTAGCGCTACTCAGATGTCTGTAGGTCATGTTCTGTATGGGTAAGAACAAGCGCTTATAAGGTCGCTCCCTCCGGTGTTTATCTGTTTCATAATTGAATTAAGCTGGCTCCAGGGGGTACACAAGCCTGCGCACTAATCTAAGGTCTGAAGCACCCTGCCAGAGGTCATTATTTCCATTTAAGAGCACCCCCGCTGTGTTTTAAAAGTTCGTACAAAACCCTTGATCTATGTGTGTATCGACTTACAAAGGATTTCAAGAGCTGTGCTTTTTCGTTTTCTTTCTTTTTTTTTGTTTTCGGGATAGGTCTGCGCGGTGGTCCTCACCTGGTGTCGTCCCACTCCGGGCTGAGGCCAGTCAGCGATCCCCGGGAGTCGGCCACAAACTTGTAAACCACGAGCAGGCAGTCCCGGCAGAGCTGCACCAGCCTCTGGCAGCACTGCAGCTCCTGTGGCGACAGCACCTCGCTGCTCTTGCTGAAGACGGTCTCCCAAGAAGACCTGCTGGGCG
Source organism: Mormyrus proboscirostris (assembly GCA_026779585.1). Taxonomy (NCBI): domain Eukaryota; kingdom Metazoa; phylum Chordata; class Actinopteri; order Osteoglossiformes; family Mormyridae; genus Mormyrus; species Mormyrus proboscirostris. The sequence goes on along the minus strand of JAODKF010000038.1, from coordinate 8,871,627 downwards.
GCAAGACCAGTTACGGCAGTCAGACAAAGCTGAGCCGGCCACGGTTGGGATAATTCAATTGAGGTTTTCTTTTCTGTAACCTCTAGGCTGTCAAAGACTGCATTTATTTGTTATCCTAGAAAATGAAATTCATTATAATTCAATAAAATATAATACACTTGACTATGAATCTCTTTAAGAGAATTTAAAGTGCCAAGTCGATTACTTGGGTTATTATTTGGATTATTATTTAATCATTTTGACGTTAAGCATGGTCGGTCGACCGAAGTGACAACATACACGCAGAGTTTTCTCAAACTGTCTGCCTGTGTGATTCAGGGGGGCTAGTCTGACTATACAGAAGCAGCATGTAGCCTTCAGAGTTATTGTTAATCCTTTGGCATGTAGGTCCTCAGCTAGCGGAATAAACCAGCTTCTGAAACGCCGGGGTGCGCAGTCAACACGTCTGTCTATCGACAGGCAGTGCCAGTCGGGCCAAATACATAAAAAAAAACACATACATGCACACACACAGACAAGCACTGCTCTAATAAGCCGGAAAAAATTATATTTCTTTATTAAACAGACAAAAACCATCCTCTGTTATGGTCCTACCTTTCCTTACATGCAGGGCACAGTGGGAGTCCATGCGGATGCTAACTGCTAATTAATAGTGGCTCTAAAGCAAATGTTTTAACAAGAACAACCAGTATAAAAGTACCGTTAACAAAAAGCATTGAATATAACAACAGCCCTTGTCCCTCACTGAGACATCACAGCCATTTAACAACGGTAATTGACCTCAAATCACTCAGTATGATGTAAATTGCTAATCGTGGTTTTTTTTCCCCCCTATTCACCGAATTAAATGAACTTTTAAAGTACAGTGACATGTGACCCGGAGTTACCTACCTTATCAAGGTGGACACTCACCGGATACCCACCTCTACACTTATACCGTTACAGTTTTGCTTTTATTCAGTATAGCTAGTTCACGTAGCTGATGAGTATTTATTTGCTCATCTACAAGGTTTGTTGTTTCCTTTCCCAGATTACTATTTGGTAGGTCATCAGATTATTAAAACACCTCAACGACATCTATAATTCACACCTCATACATGCACTTTATTTGAGCTATGCTGCACACTTTGTGTTCCTTACTTATTATGCATTTATATATTGTTATTTTTTTCTTAATTGTTTTATTGATACTTTTTACCATTTTTATCACGGCATAGTTGACTACCTTTGTTTTTACTGCTGGTTATACCTTGCATGCGATGAAAAATCCTTGAATCCTTGCATTAATAACTTTATTACTTTTATATCCCTCTGTGATGTCACTACTTTGTCTTAATTGTGTTTTCTTGTTATGAAGATGGGATGCTGTATAAGCTACACATGTGAGCATAATATTGCCTGCTAATATCTCGCCGGACTCCCAAATCACTCTCTGCTGATTGGAAGCAGTTTTCAAGGATTTCTATGGTTCCCCGAATTTACTGGGCCACTCCGGGCTGCTAGCATTCTTACGCCACTCTGGTGCAGCTTTGGCCTCGTGCTATGAATCATTGTCTACGTTTTTTTTTCCCCTTTTCTTTTTTTTTTAACAACCGCATTTTACCATTGTAATAGAGACACACTGCCCACATGCATCTAAACCGAAAGAGGCTTGACAAGAGAACCGGTGAGGGCCGCCACTGTGAGAAGAACAACAACTTTGACAGAGCTGTGGAGCTAATTGGCTAAGATGGGAGAAAATGTGCATCAGTCAACAGAAAAATCCGGAATACCTCACAACAGGGTGGCAAAAAGGAGGCTGTTACCTAAAATAAGCCGTCTGGAAGCCTGCGGAACTTTCCCATGGCACTGTGCGTCAACGCTTCATATATCACTCACTGTCAGAATCTTTGCGCTACTTAATTCATATCCTAGCACCAGAAGGGTGATCGTCCTTATCCCGTTTAGCGCAGGACAAAGAAGGGAAAGGCTCTACCATCCATTATTCATCCGACAGCAGAGGGAGAAAGTGCATGAAAGAAGAAATGGAATGAGGATACAGCTTTGGCTACTAAACTATAGGTTTTCTTCTACCCTTTGAAGTATATGGTTAAGAGAGATTGGGACTCTGTGATGGGACGGTGACCCCACACCTACCCGGAGCTGGAAAAGCAGTTCCACAGCCCTTGCCCGTGGCTCCAGAGCAGACGATTAAAGACACGACTGAAAATGCGGTATAAATGCAAACTGTCCACGTCAGGCTCCCTCCAGATCCGCTGCAGCATGGAGCGCACGTTGGTGCGGACGATGTCCAAAACCTTTACATGGGATATTGATGGGAAAAGAGAGACAAAAAAAAAAAAAAACACACACACACAGAATCAAAAGTGAGGTGCCAAACAGGTGCCAGCAGACAGTGAGAAAGAAAACACAAAGACAGCTGGTAATAGAGTAATTAGGAATGAAGTTGGAAATAGACATTCACTTTTTCCTCCTCCCCAGGTAATACAGCAGCACGCTCCCCTCGCACGGCAGTAAAAAATGAGAGCACACTTTAATTATCCTTCCTCTGTGGAAAGGGGATATTAGACAGCCGTTTGGGGAAAGGGATCCTAAGAGCCATGCTAAGGCCTAAACTGCAGTGGCAAACGGAGAGGAGTAATTGCAGCGGATGTCAATCTTGAGGTATCATGTCAAAAGTTCTTCGCCACTTGAGGATTGGGGGGGGGGGGGGGGGGGG